>LPNX010549368.1:0-23600 GCA_001517045.1 Pseudotsuga menziesii
ATATATATATCAAAAGATTTAAACACAGGACCAATGCCTTAAAATGGAGTCATAAAATAGTCAAATGTACTTGCATTTGCTTGAATTGAATGTTTTGAAATTGCCTCTTGGTACATTTTAACTTAATATGGAATATGAGTGGACTAAATTAGGTGAAGGGCGACTCCAGATATACCCGAGGGGTACTTGGAGTATATCCAAAAATAAACCTTCATAGCTACCCACAAGGAATGTGTGGGCTGAATGGAGTCTCTAAGACTGTGTTCATAATACACATGAAGGTGTAATAGATATTGGTTCCCTAAGGTCACTGTCCAGGAGTTCCCACTTCCTTTGGGTATTTTTCCATCGTTTACGGTTTGATTGAGACGTTGGATTTTTTCCCGATGGTTGTTGATTAGGGAAGGTGAAAACTAATTAATATAGTCACTCATGTTGATTTTTATGCAGATTGACTGATCAAATGAACCATAGCCAAGTGCAGAGCATACACATCCAAGCCTTGTCAATTGTAGTAAATTTTAAAGGGTGTGTTTTTAGAAAGAAAAAGGCTCAAGGGACCTCTTTTGGTCAAAGTGGACCTCAATCAGGGAATAAAGGAGGGGATTGATTTTAGAATGATAGTTTATAGAAATTAAATATAATCTGAAAAAAGAAGAAGTGAACCACATGTTTTCTAATTAGTCCTACCACACATCTCTTTCCCCTTTCGGGTCAATCGGGAAGTTGTGGGGTAAGTATTAAAGTTACTTTGATACTGTAATATGGAATATATGATAAAGTAATAAGAGAATATTATTCTACATCAATGAAACTAATATAGAGCAAATAAAAATAAGAAATTGCAAAAAACTAATAAAAGAGGACGTGAATCCCCCTAGGGGGGATGGGGAATGGGCTCGAAAGTGCCTATTCGGAGAAATTTTTTATTATCAGCGGTTAAAATATCAGAAAAATTATATGAATCCTCTTGGTTATTATGCAGAATGAAACCAAGGCTTTACAAAATGCCAAAATTAAATATTACAGTAAAAAGGGGAGACCCTTGGGGGGGATTCAGATGGCCCAAAATCCACTTTCGAACAGGACATTCTCCTCTTCTGTTATACCTGATGAAAAAAAAAAATCTTATTAGAATGAAATATGCCCAAAATAACGTTGAAATTACCTTTGGGTCAGCCTACTTTAAACCCAAAAAAAACTAAGTTAAAACTAGTTAAAACGGTAAAAGGGAACCAAGGAAAGCAAGCCTTCCTTGGGATCCTGGATTTCTATTTGGGAAGCCAATAAAATATGCACTGATTTCTGGATTTTATATTTTAAAATAGAAACATAAATCAAATGCATGCAAACTATGGATTCTCTTTAAGTTGCCATGCAAAACGGACGATTTCCCTAAATCTAGATCTAGAATGCTTATACAACTTTTTAGGAATGAGATCTAGATTATGAGCCTTGAGACAATAGATCTATGTTAATTTTTACTTTAAACTAATATATCTAAATAATATCAAATCTTGTAAACAAATTAACCAGCTAAAGTTTTGATTTTTAGAAGGAGGAAGAGAGAGAAAGAGTGCTGGAAGCCTCGGAATGTTGGTCTTTGGAGTCTGCTTTGGTGTAACACCAAGGGACTATGTCCTCCAAAAGAACCCGAAGATGAGGAACATGCAAACTATCTCAACCCCTTATACAAGTGATATCACCTGTAACTTAGAAATCCTTGCACAAATAGATGGTTAAAACATAGGTGCTACTGGAAAAAGACCGTTAGAAAGCATGCAATTAAACTTAAAATACATGCAACTCCAAGAGATCTGAAACAAGTGAATAGTAAGAGCATAAATAAAACTAGAATAATATCTTACCTCAACAGGAGGGTGCTATCTTCTTTAGGGCCAACAATTAACCAACAAAAAGCAAAGATCAATAATACAGATTATACCTCATAAGCACTTGACAATCACCATCCACACATGAAAAGCATTACACCATATATATTTCCTCCAAAGCTTATTTATTCCAAAATAGTACACATTACAATAGCAACAACACCTCAATCCAGTTCTAACTAGCTTGGAAAGGAGGATACTATTCTTTATTTATAACAAAAACTAGAAATCTAGCCCAGGGGGGGGGCATAATTCCCAAGGAGAGATAGATTGTAGTTGCATGTGGAGTTAAATTGGGCATGATCTATGTCTAACTAATCCTGATCTGAGTCTTACAGAGTCCAATTGTCAATCGAAGAGCTGATCAGATTGACACCTCAACCTGCTAACTGAAACATCCACCAAAACTCATCCAAATGAGCCCACATGTGTGGAGGAGAGAGAAAGAGGGTGCGATTCCCAAGATTGCATGCTGTGGTGCACTCTCAATTCAGCCTTGATCACCTCCTTCTGTCAAGGAATGGTTAGCTCAAGTCAATATCAAGCTGATGAGACTGATTTCAGTCAAATCAAAGTAAATCCCACTAATTTAGGATTTGGGGTTTTCTCCATTATTTAATTAATTTATCAATTAAAATAATCAATATTTGATTTTTAGGGTTTTCTAACCTAAGTGATGGGAAAATCACTCAAAACTTAGGAAAAGTGGGTTTATGGGTTTACATGGTGCTTTGAGTTTGGAAATGAGCTACCCCATGACTGAAACTGATTTCTGAGCCCACTTTTATTACAAAACCAAATTTTCCAATTAGATTATTCAAAAAAAATTAAAACCTAAGGGGACTTTAGACATGTTCATATGACTCAACCATAATGCCTATCATGTTTATACATTGACACATAGACTCTAATAACCTCAATAGGCCTAAATTCCAATCCGACCACCCCAACTTTGGAGGTATTTAGTGAAAAACTCGTAAACTATTAGTGGTTTATTCAACAACCAAAAATAACCAAGGGGAAAAAACACCCTGGGCTAATAGGATTGACAAATAAAGTCTAAGAGACTAATTCTTTTACAGACACTATCATGCTAGAACATTTTATTACAACTCCCCGACGGGGTATGAACACATGATATAGTACAACAAGCACTTCCCAAAAGCAATTTTGAAGATCTTCTGAAGTCTGAACAAACCATGTTTGTCTAGTTCTCCAGGCTCACTTGATAAAAACGACTAAGTACAACTTAGGTGGTAACAAGAGGCATCTATTTGATGTCTTCATCATGCATGGCTATGCATGGAATTTCCACTTGAGTTAGTTTCGTGGAACAAGTAGCATAATGTTGAGGTTTTGCACTAGAACAAAGATAGTAGATGAGGAATTCCATTTCTGGTGGGAGAATTTAAAAAATGTACAGTTTTTGATGGGGAGAGGTGAGCTTCTAGTATGGTGGTATGATTTTCATAACCTCATTTTCATCCTCTATAATGATAAAATTTTGTTGTTTTTAATGATGGGCTGAAGGAGGCAGATAAAATTATTGGGTCTAGGAATTCTTAAGGATGATAGAGGTCAAAAGGTTGTGTTTCCACCTTTCAAACACCTGGGTTATGTGGCAAAAATCTTCAAACCACTCGGTGTGTCCTCGGGGGAACTCAAGGCTATCACCTCGTTCAGGCTAACTCCTAACGAAGCCAAGAGGGGTCGACCCTATTAAATTACTAAGGTTAATTACTTAGTGTGATAATGTTATATTGATTAAGTTGTTTAATAGTTTTGAAGTTAAACAGTGGAAAGAAAAGATAACAAGATGCAAGATTTAAAGCATATAAGCACAGTAATGACACTCAATATATATATAATCGAAAGACTTGATCAAAATAAATCACCAGTACCTTAGATGGAATGAACAGAGAAAATAATGTGCTTGCATGCGCTTGAAAGAATGTTTTGCAAATGTCTCTTGGTAGATTTTAAATTAATGTGGAATGTGAATGATTTAAATTAGGCGAAAAGGGGACTCCAGATATACACGAGGGGTACTTGGAGTATGTCCAAAAGTGAACTTTCATGGCTACCCGCAAGGTGTTTGTGGGCTGGAATGGAGTCTCAGAGACTATTGTTCATAACTCTCCCGTCAGGGTGGGATAGAGATTGGCGCCTCGAGGTCACTTTCCAGTTGTTCCCACTCCTTTGGGTATTTTTCCATCACTTACAATTTGTTCGAGGCATTGGATTTTTGCCCGATTATTTGTCAATTTTGGAGGTGAGGACTAATTAACCTAGTCACTCAACTACTTTTGATGCAACTTAACTAATCAAATGAACCACAGCCAAGTATAGAGCATACACACTGGAGTCTTTCTTTTTTAAGTAAATTTTAAAAGAGGTGTTCTTATTGAAAAGAAAGCCCTCCAGGAACCTCTTCCGGTCCAAGTGGACCTCAATCAGGGAATCAAGGATGGGTTGATTTTATTATGAATATCAAAATAATTAATCAAAATGGAATCAGAGATACACAACACCGGTTTTCTAATTAGTGCTACCACGCATCTCTTTCCCCTTGCGGGTCAATTGGGAAGTTGTGGGGTAAGTAGTATGATTAATTTTGAATTGAAAATATGGGCTAATGAAAAATATTATCAAAGTATACAATATTGCATGTCAATAATAAAATAGAACAGAAAAAAGGGAAAAATGCAAAACAAAAAGTGAAACGGACGTGGATCCCCCCTGGGGGGATGGGGAGCAGGCTCGAAAGAGCCTGCTAAAAAAAGATTCCCGTTTATTATTATTGGTTACAATATTATAAAAATGAAATATCAGAATCCGCTTGGTCCTTGTAAGGGATGAAACCAAGATCTTACAACTTTCCCAAAATCTTAAGATTTCAGTCAAAGGTGAGACCCATGGAGGGATTTGAATGATCCCGAGGCCACTTTCAAACAAAAGCTTCTCTTTCTTATGTTATGCCTGATAAAATGCAGTGAGAATGTTAGTATTAAATATTCCCAAAATAACTTTAAAAGTACCTTTGGGTCAGCCTACTTTAAATCAAACAAAACTAAGTTAAAACTAGCTAAACCAATGAAAAAGGAACCAAGGAAAGCAAGATTTCCTTGGGATCTTGGCTTGCTGTTTGTGCATCCAATGAAATACGCACTGATTGATGGATTTAATATTTTTAAAATAGAAAATGAAATCCATATCATGCAACCTACATATTCTTTTTAAATTGCCATGCGAAACGGATGATTTCCCTAAGCTAGATCTAGAATGCTTAATGATAATTTTCAGAAATGAGAACTGGACTATGAGCTTTGAAATAGTAGCTCTATGTATTTTTTACTTTAATATAACAGATCTAAATTATAAAAAATCTTGAAACCAAAGTAACCAGTTAAGATTTGGATTTTTATAAGGAGGAAGAGAGAGGAAGAGTGCTGGTAGCCTTGAAGATCAACCGTGGAGCTTTCCGGTGGAATGTCAAGGGACTATACCTTTGAAAGGTTTTGGAGAAAGTGAGGGAGAAAAATATATCAACACCCTCTCCAATTTAGGAACCTGCAATTCAATCCAAATACTTGCCAAAATACTTGTGAGATCCGGTTCATACATACACAGAGATTTCAGAATAACATGCATATAAACTTATAAAACATGCTGAATCTAGATCTCTAATCATGCATCAAAGGAAAGAGATGGACAATAAACTTATTAACAAACTCCTTTCCTATCAAGATTATAATAAAATTATTATCAATCTTTATCAATGAATCCACAAACAATCAACAATTATGAACATAGATATAGGTTACCTCCATAAAACATGGCAATGCTCATCCACACATACAATGACATGACACTGTATTGCCTCCAAATATTCTCTTTATTTCAAATGAACAATAACAATAGTACAATAGAAATAGCACCTCAATCCCAGTTCTAACTAGTTTGGAAGAGGTAATCTGTGCTTAATTTATAGCAACAAAAGGAGATCTAGCCCAAGGGGGCACAAATCCCAAGCAGATAGACCACTGCAATTGAAGGACGGTCCATCACTACCTACTCTGAAGCTGAACTGAGCTTCCACTAAGTCTACTTGTCAATCGGGGGGTTTATTGCACTGACACATCAACCTACTAACTAAAACATCAACCACAGAGCTTCCAGAAGAGCCCACACGTGTGGAGGAGAGAGAGAGGGCATAATTCCCCATAAAGGAGGCTAAAGTTCAACTCTGGATCTATCCAGATCACCTCCTTCAATCACATTTTGGTCAGATTTAGTCAATTTGGTGCTGATGAGACTTATTTCAATCAAATCAGTTGAGAATCCATTGATCTAGGATTTTGGATTTTCTCCATTATTCATCAATTTATTAATTAAAATAATCAATAATTGATCTTTTGGGGCTTTCTGACCTGAGTGATGGAAAATCACTGAAAACTTGAAAATAGTGGGTCTATGGGTTTACATGGTGCTCTTAGCTTGAAAATGAGCACCTACATGACTGAAACTTATTATTGAGCCCACTTTTATTACAAAGCCAATTTTTCCAATTAAACTTTAAAAAAATAGACCAAGTTTTGGAAAAATTAAATTTTAATAAAAAACAGAGGAAAAATTAAAATATTAAAAAAATTTAAAAACCTAGGGGGGCTTAGACATGTCCATATTACTCAACCATAATGCCTAGCATGTTTATACATTGCCACATGGACTCTAATAACCTCAATAGGCCTAAATTCCAAGTTAACCACCCCAACTTCGGAGGTATTGAGTGAAAAACTCATAAATTATAAGTCGTTTATTCAACAACCAATAATAACCAAAAGAAAAAACCTGCTAGACTGATCGGATTGACAAATAAAGTCTATGAGACTAAGTCTTTTACAGACACTATCATGCTAGAACATTTATTGCAACTCCCCCAAGGGGGTATGAACATGTGATATAGTACAACAAGCACTTCTAAGAAGCACTCCCAAAGGTTTTCTGAAGTCCGAAGAAATCATCTTTGTCCAGTTCACCAGGCTCACTTGATAAAAACCTCTAAGTACAACTTAGGTGGTAACATCTAGCTCCAATTGTGGGAAGTGTGTTTGATCTGGTCATATGACAAGGAGAGGATATGAGAACAACCGAATCTCTGGTTTATAGACCCTGTAAAAACATCTCAACTTGAAAAGAAAACATCAGTAGCACAAGATTTATATAAAAACCAAATGAACCATTAAGCTGATTTATTTAAACAAAATAAATTTAACTAACTAATATAAGAAAAAAGTTATATTATAGCTATAAGTACAAAACAAAAATGCAGAAAGTAAATGCTCTTTTTCAAGGAGCTTATTTTCCTACTCTAAGAATGATATAAAAAGGGTTAACTATAATCAGAAATCCAATGTAACCACCTAAGCATTTTATTAACATAAAAATTATTTTCCTTGTCTTTGGTTACCAGCCAAAGTAAGGATAACTTATTCAGAAAATGAAAACTTCCGTGATGATCCGGAATGGGAGGGATGGATGGGAGATCATAAAAATATAATACTTCATCAAATTGCTTCCCAAACTGGTAGGTGCTTGCACATGCTGCTTCTATCCATGACTGGATAGGGATGATATACCAATCAGCACGATGAGGTAGACTAACTACATCATCATACTGATCATCAGGGCTTGTCAAATCATAACTCGTTGCACAAGCCCCAAGCTGCTCCAAATAATGAGGAACCTGTACATGTGAATAATATGGCTGAGACTGTGTTGTGCCCCTCCTCAACAGCCCTTAAAAAAGACATATTTCATCAAACAAAATCCCATTTTGTTTTGATGAAATGTTCAAATTTCAAGGGGACAAATCTAATAAATTACCAGCTACTGAAACAATCATTTCCTGTGAGCTACTTAATCAATGCGATTTTATGTTTTTATAGCAGCCTTTGCAATCTATTGGTTATTTGACAAAATTACCATTTTTGAGTTATTATTTTGGATGGATTTACATTAACATTCAAGGGATGAGCATTAATGTTTTTTTAACCTAACCTTGGAATCTGGTCTAAATAGTAATCTCTTGATTTTGCCATTTAATTTTATTATTATGAATGTGGTAAGGTTGCGAATTGGGTGATTGATCATAGTGTCGGTTAACACATTATCGTAGGTTTCACTTCGACATTAAACAACGGTTATGAAAGGTTGATAAAGCCTAGGGTTTCGAAGGGCAAATGTTTTACATGCCATATCCTAAGTTTATCGTTTGGATTACAAACCATAGTCAATGACAATGTAGCGGTTTAATGCTCATTTTTATAATATAGTTTATATTGCCAAGCTTAGCTTTGATTTGGTGGTTTGTATTCTATTCTATTGTCCACCACCTTTGAAGGGTAGGTCGAACTTACGGTAAGGATGATATGTATTATGGTTTATAGTCATTTCAATTCATGCCGTTGCCTCCAATTTTGATCTACCTGTTGCGAAGTCGATATGGTATCATTAGTTTGGTACTGAAACCTGTCTATCACATTTAACGCTCAGTACTTGTCCTCCATCATGGCTATCTACCAATGGAACACATGTTTCGTGTACAGCGAGAGGTCTCATATCAGTCACGCCGAATAAATAATGATAACAGGAGTTATCTGGACTCTTCGACCGTCATTCCTCATTAATCGATTACCTCTCTGAGTGATAATGCTCTCATCCATGCCGAGTTTACAAGGGTTTCATTGGCAGTTTCTCATGGCCCATTTCACTTATTACAGGCTCGGGTTTCATTACTTTTCTTTCTTTCTTGGTCTGCACCCCGACTGCTCTCTATCTAGTTCACTGTCTAGTGTCGAGCTGTGGTATTTGTTATATGTGCAGCTACATGCTTTTACGCAGATAGTTATGGCACCTGTTGTGAGAGTTGAACCTTTGGAGATGAAGCTCTTCGACTCAAACCCTGAACTATTGGCAAGGGTCAAGCCTGTTGGTTGGCTGCCGTTCATAAGGAAATTTTCGAATTCGAACCCCGAGGTTACCAGGGTTTTCGCTATGTCCTTGGTCGATTTTCAGGTTGAAGTGGGTGACCTCCGGTTTCGTGTGGATGAAAGATTAGTAGCACTTGCTACAGGTTTGTCACTGGAAGGCGAGAGGTGGTTTAAATACAAGAAGATGGATATAACAGAGTGGCGGTAGCTGCTTAAAAATCCCTGTCAGGATGTATCATTTCGGACCGGGGTAGCTCGCAAGTATTTTAAAAAGGAGTGGCGCCCTATTTTGGATTTGATTCACAAATACCTGACTTGTGAAGGTCGCTTGTCTTCAGCGTATGTATATCATCTCAGGATTATGTCGGCATTAATAGGTTTCCCACTGAACTTACCTTATTATCTTTTGCAAAATCTGTTTAAGATGTCTGCTGCAATTAAAAAGGGTCCTAAGCATGTTAGTCATAGTATTTTCCACCATGGTTTGGTTCACATGTTAATTGAATGGGAATTGTCGAAGTCTGGCCGGTCATGGATGAATTCATTGAGACTAATGGGTTCTCGGCTTTTTTCCACTGTATGTTTGATAATCCTGATGAGTGCGTTAAACATCAAGAGCCGAATCCAGTTTTAATCCTTTCTTTACATGAACCTCTGTCAAACCCTACTAGATGCATGAGTTCTAAACCTTCCAATGATCCTGTGTCTACTCCAGTGAGAAGCCCTCGCACTCCTCTGGTTTCTAAACGTGTAAAGAATTCTTCTCCTCTGTCACCGATTACGCCAAAGGACACTGTTGATAACATTTGTAATTGTGGAAGAGATGGGTCGAAAGCTAAGTTGGTGGGTAGATTTACTAGGAGCATGGCAAAAGGAAATTCTGTTAAAACCCCCGTGTCTGATAGTGTTCATATTGAGAATGTGGTGATTGATGATGAAGCCGAAGACCCTATTCTGCCTGTGAATGATCAGTCTGTCGAGCATGAGTTCAATTTCAACCTTGATCATGATAACCCTCCTGAGGTTGATAAAGAAGTTCAAGTAGATCCTGTTATTGGTCATCCAACTAAAGAGAAGCATGTAGAGTCAAGATCACCTGGTTCTTATTGCATTGAGGGTATGATGCATCCTCTATTTGTTAACTGTCTTTTGGACAAAATTCACAGAATGGAGGAAAGGGTTAATGAGGTAGTAGCCAATCGTGATATCATGAACACTGATAATGTCAAGTTAAAAGAGAAAGTGGATGTGAGTGATAAACAGCTCTTATGTTTGAGAAATCACAAGAATAAGTTGATCAGAAGAGTTCTTAAACTGTAGAATGAGAATGACTAAAGCGAAGAGAAGGTTCGAGAGATTAATGCTCAAATTGCACTTATGCAGTTTAAGGTTCAGTCGCCGAGTCAGTCCACTGGTGTGAACATCCAAGTGTTCAATGCGCCTGTTAATTTGTAATGTTTTGGGTGTATTTGTTATCTGTTTCATATTTTGAAGTTTTTGATGAATTGAAGATCGGGTTATCTCTGTATAGGTATTGGTTTGTTTTATTTCTGTTTATTATATGGAATTTGTTATTTCGATTTTTTGCATGTGTTAATTATTTTATTTTCGTGTGTGGCATTGCAGGCGATATGGTTGCTATTGTTGCTTGGATTTTGATGACTGTCTGTTTTTGGATCACCCTCCCACATGATCGGAACAAGTCGAATATCAGACCTTCCAGGTGTTGTTTCATCGTTGAGATTTTTTATTTTTATGGATCGAATCTTTACGATTTCTTGGCATTTTTACGTATATGGAAAAATGACATGTCTTACTTGTCATTTTTAATGGGAAATTGGTTAGAGGGTTCGATTTGGCTATCTTTAGTTTTTAGTACTGTTTCTCTTTTGATATTAAATGTATTTAAGGGGATATTGTATGTGGGTTAAGGGGGTCGATAGTTTGGGGAAAACAGACAACAAGACTGCTGTTTGATTTTGTTGTAACTGGACACAACTTCCTATCAGCAGATACAATTTTTAAACTGGTGATAAATTATATATATGTTTACAGTTTTATGCTTAGCACATGTGTATGCTATCTCTAGTCTTGTTACTATTTTTCCATATTTTGCATGTTTGCCATAATCTCTTTGATGAAATTGTGCAAATATAATTATGTTTGGCTATTGACTTATGCTGATTATCATTCTGTTAATAAAAGCTATGTTGTAAATTGATGACTGACATTGTTACATACATGGGTTATTCATCTATTGTATGATCTTGGTGATTTCTAAATTTGTTTGGAAGATTTTCAAGATTATTGATAGTCCTTTTAGCACATCTGATTTCAGTTAAATTTCGCATTGCTCTTGATCAGGATAGTATGTAGGTTAGGATAATATGTTTTTATTTTCTGTTAATTATATTATTCGAAAACTCTATTTGAATTAGATCATTTTATATGAATTACATTCAGATTATTTTTTGTAATTACTGTACAATGTGTATATTATATATCTCTGTAGGACATTAACTCTGTTAATATTTATTTTTCTACTCTTGTATTTTGAATTAGCTGCTTTAAGTAGATTAGATTTAACAATTTGTTTCTTGTAATATATAACATTAATTAACCTTTGTAATTATAGATATAGGTTCGATTAACAAGCAGTAGCATTAGCTTTAACCATTAGACTTCCAGGCCAACAGAGCCTTTAAACCTGTCGGGAACAACAATCCCAAACAGCTTGGAGCCTGCCCTAAGGATCGCGGTCTGGGTTGTCTCCCCCGTTGCATGCATAGTCATCTACGCACGTCAACAATGGTGCTAGAAGGAGGGCCAGCTTAGGCAAATGGCTGATGAGAACAATCATGTAAACAAAGTTAATCAGCCTACCACTCCTCAAATACAGTCAACTACACAACCACCCTCTCACCGTTCTTCAAGAATGAATGAAACCCCAGTGAGCGACTCTGTTCGAAATCTGATCTCTCAGTTCAACTCTCCCAGTATTCACGTACCTGAAGAAATCGACCAATACGAGCAAGCCATAAACGAATCTCGTAGAATTTTAACAAGGGCTTATTCGAATCTCACTGGACGTCAGCCCACTGAATTACCTCTTCCGCAGATTACCCGGCCTCGCACTCGTCATCTTGAACCTGTCTTGGAAGAACAAGAGCAGTATTTAGGTGTCATTCCTGATCTTCAAATACAACAATCAACCTTCCTCTTCTTCAGGACCACCTGCTTCAGGAGGGTCTGGACAACCACCATCACCGCCTCATTCCCCTCCTCGTATTCTTCAAACACCACCTTCACCGCCTCCAACTCCAAGAAACATGGCAGGTGTAAATCCCCCAAACCCTAATGCTAATATGCCATGGTTAGCTCAGGATGCTGTGGCTATTCCAGGCGATCAACATCCTTTGCCCAAGCATCCTGAGAAGCTGTTGCCTAAATTCAACCCTGAGTCGAAAGAACCGGCTGAAGATCATGCTAAGAAATTTATGCTAGCAGTCCGACTCTTAGATGTTGAACACAAAGACGTAGTATGTCGAATTTTCCCTTATACATTTGAGGGTAAAGCTTCGACATGGTACTTTTCACTCACAGCTGGTTCCATTACTAGCTGGAATGAATTCGACCTTGCATTCATGAACAAGTTTGGAGATGACAAGACTCCAGCGGCATTAGTGTTAGAATTGTTTAAGATTCGAATGGAAATTAAGGAAAGGGTCAAGGACTTCAACCAGCGATTTCTAACTCTAAGAAACAGGATTCCTGCTACTTCAAGGCCGACTGAGGATGTCACTGTTGAATTTTACACGTCATCCTTGCCTGGAAAAATAGCTATGTTTGTCAGACAAAAATCCAAACTTACCCTCGCTGAAAACTTTGAAGAAGCAATTAAAGTTGAAAAAGATGTGACTGCCACAAAGGAAAATCCCGGAGTAGATACCGATTCCACATCTTCTTCTCGGAAGAAGACTGATAGTCCTGCCAAAACTACAACAAACTCTGACAAAAAGGGACAAGATGCCTTAGATTTAGACAGCCTCCAAAGAGTTATTAAAAAAGTGTCTAATGAAATCATTGATTTAAAGAAAGGTACTTCTGAAAATACCCCAAACAAAGAACCACCTAAACAGTTCTTCAAAAGACCTTTCCAAAATCCAGCTGTGAAACAAACTCCGCCCTCTGAAGCTAACAGCATTGACGAAATCAATAGTTTCCTCAAATTAATATTTTCAGGTCTGGAAACATCAACTGAAAATGAAACTCAGTCTTCTGGACAGAGATCTCAAGATAGCCAAAACACAGATGATAGCAATGATGATAAACCTCCCCAAGTCATCAATCACTTCTGGGACACCTCAGAATTGACTGATGACGAAGATGTGGCTGTTGTCAATGTTAATCAGCACCAGTATAACACCAGAAGCAAGAAAGATCATCCCACAGGCGAACCTTCTACAACTGTTACAGACAATAGTTCAGCTGTCAAAAATAAAGATCAGCCTGCAAATATTAAATCTGCACACTCCCTTGAGTTAGAATACGATCTGATTGAATATTTAAAGAAAAGTAGAGCCAACATCTCGCTCTATGAACTCCTTAAGTTACCTGTAATTAGAGATAAAATGATGCAAGGGGTATCTCCAAGTAAAAGTGGAAAAAATCCTTCAACTCAAAACAGTTCTGCCAATGCCAAGGACAACTCAAATAAATCTTCAATCAATGCATCATCCATAGGCAAGAAATCTGATTCTTCAACTCCACCTTTTTTACTTACATTTGAAATATTCAATTGTAAAGTGCACAACTGTATGATAGACTTAGGGGCCTCCAAGAATGTTATGCCTTAATCTGTATGTAAAAAACTTAATGCTGTCCCTATGCCTTGTGATACAAGTATTATACAGCTTGATTGTTCAAACGTAAAAGTAATTGGTAAGTTGAAAGAGGTGCTGATAAGGTTAGCTTCGAATCCTCAGGTCCATTTTATTATCGATATAATAGTTGCAGACATCCTAGAAGTGTATGGTTTATTCCTTAGTAGGGATTGGTCTGAAAAACTCAATGGATATTTTGCGACAGACTGGCCACACTTATGGACATCTCATAACGGTCGACCAAATAAGATCAGAATCGATCGGGAATGGTATATGAATCATACCGTCACCGAAATCAATGACTCAAATGAACCAGTCTTGTTTAGTGATACCATAATGGGTAACTACATGGCTGACTCATTCTTTGGGAACCTTGAAGCTGAAATTTCAGAAATTCTAGATTCAGAACAGCAGTCTGAAATTTGCCATTTTACACAAGTCCCAGATGAAATTTCAGTCCCAGATACACCACACTTAGAGCTTAACGACAGTCTTTGGTCTCTTTACTTTGACGGTTCTAAGTCAAAAGAAGGGGCTGGTGCAGGTTGCTTGTTGATAGATCCTTATGGGAAAAGGTATTTCATTGCTTGCAGGTTAGAATTTGAATGCACCAACAACGTGGCTAAATACGAAGCTCTGATTCAAGGGATGAAAAAAGCAATTGACCTGGGTGCCAAAGCTTTGTTAGTCTTAGGATATTCTGAGATTATTGTTAGACAGGTACGTAATACAATACACTAAATTGCTGGACACCTGAGAAATTATTAGGCTGAGGTATGGAATCTATTGCTATCATTTGAGGCATTTAACATCAGCTCTATTCCTCGTTATCTAAATCAGGAAGCAGATCTTTTGGCTAACGTTGCTTCGAGATTAATTCCATCTGAAGGAATACTTACTGATTCTTTCTCGGTTGAATTGCTTTTCATACCTTCTATAGCTGAAAACATAGCAAATTGGAGAGTCTTCGACAACGACGAGCAGTTGATCGATTTTCTCACTTTGAAGGATACTTTTAAGGATGCGGTCATTGACGAAATGACTCACGATGAGGATTTATATAATTTTGCGGTAATCCATCAGCCTTGCTCAATTCAGGAATCTCTCAATCAGGTTAGTGCTCTTCCAATATCAGTAATCAAACTTGAGAAATTCTATGACTTGAAGGATAAATTTAAAGCTGCAAGGAATTGTAAAACTAATAGCTCCATCATGCAATCTGACATTGTAAATCTAGGTACAGAACACAACCCTCAATGTGTAAATCTGGGTAGTACATGTACTCCCCAGGAAAAAATAGCCTTCATTAAACTCTTCAATGAGTTCAGAGACATATTTGCATGGACGTATGACGACCTGAAAACATTTGATCCTAATATAATGCAACATGTCATTCCTATGAAACCAGAGGCTAAGCCTTTTCAACAGAAATTGAGGAAAATGCATCCTAGCCTAGAACCAGCTGTCAAGAAAGAGCTGAATAAACTCCTTGCCGCCAGAATAATTTTCCCGGTTCGGCATGCACAGTGGGTGGTAAATATTGTCCCCGTCAGAAAGAAAAATGGTGATATCAGGTTATGCGTCGATTTCCAAAACCTGAATAAGGTTTTAGATAAGGACAATTATCTTGTCCCTTCAATGGAGAAAATCTTGCAACAGGTCTCTAGATCTGAAATGTTCTCACTTCTAGATGGCTTTTCAGGGTACAACCAAGTGTTGGTATCCAAATCTAACCAGTTGAAGACAACCTTTAGGACTCCTTGGGGAACCTATGCCTATAGGAAGATGCCATTTGGTCTAATAAATGCTGGAGCAACATTTCAGAGGGCAATGGATATCACCTTCAGAGGTCTGATCGCTAAGTTTGTTGTTATTTATCTTGATGATATTACTGTCTTTTCAAAAAATAGAACTGATCATTTAACTCATCTCAGGAGAGTTTTTGAGCGTTGCAAAAAGTATGGGATTTCTCTAAATCCTAAGAAATCTATCTTTTCAGTAACAAAAGGTAAGTTGCTGGGTTTTGTTGTTTCTAAACAAGGCATCAATATTGACCCAGAACGTACCCATGCTATATCACAAATTTCGATGCCTCACTCAAAAAAGTCTATGCAGTCGTTTCTTGGGAAGATAAATTTTGCTTCTAGATTTATTCCTGGGTTCACGGAAATTGTTAGGCCACTTCAGAAAATGATCAAGAAAGATGCTAATTTTAAATGGTCTACTAATGAGAAGCAATCTTTTCATGACATCTTAAAAGCTATTGCTGAAGCTCCTACTCTAACTAGCCCAGATTTTTCCAAACCTTTCATTTTGTATACGTTTGCTTTTGATTCTTCATATGCTGCTGTTCTGACACAGAAAAACCAAGAAAATAACGAAGCTCCTATCGCTTTTATGAGTTCTGGTTTGAACGGTGCATAGTTGAAATACCCAAAAGTAGACAAGCAAGATTTCGTTGTTTTCAAATCTGTCAAACATTTCAGGCCTTACTTGCTGAAGTCCCACACCAAATTCATTGTACCATATTCTGTAGTTAGAAATCTCTTGGTACAAAAGGATCTTGGTGAAAAACGAGCACATTGGGTCACAACACTTCAAGAATATGACCTGGAAATAAAACCTTTAAAGATTGTCAGGGGACAAGGACTCTGCAAGCTAGCTGCTGGGACTACGGATAGTTCTGAATCTCATCTGCACTTCTTTACCGAACCGTCTTTATTTGAAAGGGAAGTTTTTCTGATCTCTACTCCTTCTGATTCTTGGTATAATGATATTAAGTTCTTTTTATTGCATGGGAATTCTCCTCGACATTTAGACCCACGTAAAAAAAGAGCTTTAAGATTGAGATCTGCTCCTTATCAGCTTATTGATAACATTTTGTTTAGAAAGAATTTCGAAGGAGTTCTCCTTCGTTGTCTAGAAGGAAATGAGGCTGATAATGTGTTTTCTCAACTACATGCAGGACCGGCCAGAGGACACTTTAGTGGAGAAACCACTACGCATAAGATACTTAAAGCTGGTTACTACTGGCCCACGTTGTTCAAAGATGCATATGCATTCCCCAGAAAGTGTCAAGAGTGTCAGAGAGCAGGAGGCAGACTGAAGAAGGCAACGTTAGCCCTCCAGCCGATTATTATCGAGGTCCCATTTCAGCAATGGGGTTTGGATATTGTTGGCCCAATCACACCAGCTTCTTCATAGCAGCATAAATACATTCTCACAGCCACAGACTACTTCACTAGATGGGTCGAAGCCATCCCTTTGCGAGTAGTTAATTCGGAACAGGTGATATCGTTCCTTGATTATTTTATTATCACCAGATTCGGTGTTCCTAAATCTTTGATTTTTGACAATGCGACTTATTTTTCCTCTGTTAAATTAACAGAGTATGCATTGGAAAAGGGAATAAAATTAAAGTATCCAGCTAATTAATACCCCCAAGGTAACAGGCTAGCAGAATCCTCTAATAAAAATTTAATCAAGATTCTGAAACGTACGGTGGTAAATCATCACAGGAATTGGCATAATGCCTTATCGAATGCCTTGTGGGCTGACAGAGTGACTCCCAAAGCTGCTATAGGAAACTCTCCCTTTCTCCTGGTATATGGCAAGGAAGCTATTTTTCCTCCTCATTTGTTCTTACCCTCCTTACAGCTTTCCCAGTCAGTGCAGGAGACACCATGTTCTGCCATGGAGCATCGAATTAACACCTTGCATAAACTGGAGGAAGATAGGGAGTTGGCTAGGAAGAAATTTGAAAAACACCAGCAGACTGTGAAGCGTTGGTTTGACCTCAGAAATTCAGTCAGTCGGGATCTGGAAGTAGGTGACTTAGTCCTGAAATGGGATAAGGAGAACAAAGATAAAGGAAAACATACGAAGTTCCAATGCCTGTGGCTGGGACCATTTATTATTACAGAAAAACTTGGTCCTAAAACTTTCAGGTTGCAAACATTGGAAGGTGACATTGATAACCTTCCAGTAAATGGTCACCTAATTAAGAGATATTTTTGTGGATCCCCCTCAAGGGATCATCTTGTATATACTTGGTGTGGTGTGTTTGCTTCATTTTATTTCCTTTTCTTTTTGTTTATTTTCTCATCTTTATTTGCTGTTTTATTTGCGTGTTTTGAGCCTGATCAATTTATCAAACCTCAAACTGATGATTGTTTTCGAGTCCTGCAATTGATCTGTAAATCGTGCACTAAGACATTACTATCCTGGAAACTGTCATACTGTTTTACTTCTTGAACAGGTAATGGTGTTTTCATTGTTCTAGATTTTACCAGAAACTATCAAACCATGTTAATATTAATTAATTATATCAGTCTCTGCAAAGATCTTCCCAAAGGGATTAGGGCAGTGCTTGGTAAAGTAATCTATTTAAATCTTTTACGCCATCCCTTCTCGTAAAGAGGATCAGATTTGCCTCCCTATCTGCTAAGATAATCTCATCTGAGATTAAGAATAATTATGTTCTAGACAAGGATGGACTTGAACATTTGTAAAAAAACAATCTGAAGGATAGAAGGTCTCATAACGAGCTGGTCTGTTCAGGATCATACGTTTGCATTCAGTAACATTGTCGTCTCCGGTCACCAAGCCTGGGCAATGACCCTTGGATAGAAAACTCTGAGGGGTGAAAGGTCTCATCACGAGCCGGTTCATTTTACTGTAATGCAGACTGGTGACTGACATGGTTACTATCTAGTTACCAAGCCTGAACCATGGCCTTCATGAGTAATAAAATTAAAAAGAAAATAATGGTAACAGTTCACCCCGACCAGAAATGTATATTAATAACTAGCAAATGGGATACTGGCATTCTGTGGGTTATGAAGCAACCCTGTCGAGGCTATGGACGCCTGCTGGCAGTGGGGCCATGCTTGTGGTATTGGGATTTTATTCTTTAATACTAAGCCATTTACTGTCTTACTCTTTAAGGACTGATTTTTGTTAGAAACCTGATTTTTATCAAATGAATGACTGAAACTGTAATTTTCTGGTAATTTTTAGCACTGTGAAATACTTGAATCTGTTTGAGATGTTAAAATAGTGATTTTTGTATAATGACTTATATTAGGGATTTAATTTCTCTGTTCACATGATTTCAGGTCAAATAACAGAGATAATTGTTCCGCCCAGCAAGTCGCCATTTGTTGTGCCCCTGCTTAACAGCCCTTAAAAAAGACATATTTCATCAAACAAAATCCCATTTTGTTTTGATGAAATGTTCAAATTTCAAGGGGACAAATCTAATAAATTACCAGCTACTGAAACAATCATTTCTTGTGAGCTACTAAATCAATGGGATTTTATGTTTTTTATAGCATCCTTTGCAATCTATTGGTTATTTGACAAAATTACCATTTTCGAGTTATTATTTTGGATGGATTTACATTAACATTCAAGGGATGAGCATTAATGGCTTTTTTTAACCTAAACTTGGAATCTGGTCTAAATAGTAATCTCTTGATTTTGCCATTTAATTTTATTATTATGAATGTGGTAAGGTTGCGAATTGGGTGATTGATCATAGTGTCGGTTAACACATTATCGTAGGTTTCACTTCGACATTAAACAACAGTTATGAAAGGTTGATAAAGCCTAGGGTTTTGAAGGGCAAATGTTTTACATGCCATATCCTAAGTTTATCGTTTGGATTACAAACCATAGTCAATGACAATGTAGCGGTTTAATGCTCATTTTTATAATATAGTTTATATTGCCAAGCTTAGCTTTTATTTGGTGGTTTGTATTATGTTCTATTGTCTGCCACCTTTGAAGGGTAGGTCGAACTTACGATAAGGATGATATGTATTATGGTTTATCGTCATTTCAATTCATGCCATCGCCTCCAATTTTGATCTACCTGTTGTGAAGTTGATATGGTATCATTAGTTTGGTACTGAAACCTGTCTATCACATTTAACGCTCAGTACTTGTCCTCCATCGTGGCTATCTGCCAATGGAACACCTGTTTCGTGTACAGCGAGAGGTCTCATATTAGTCACGCTGGATAAATAATGATAACAGGAGTTATCTGGAGTCTTCGACCGTCATTCCTCATTAATCGATTACCTCTCTGAGTGATAATTCTCTCGTTCATGCCGAGTTTACAGGGGTTTCGTTGGTGGTTTCTCATGGCCCATTTCGCTTATTACAGGCTCGGGTTTCATTACTTGTCTTTCTTTCTTGGTCTGCACCCCGAGTGCTCTCTATCTGGTTCACTGTCTAGTGTCGAGTTGTGGTATTTGTTATATGTGCGGCTACATGCTTTTACGCAGATAGTTATGGCACCTGTTGTGAGAGTTGAACCTTTGGAGATGAAGCTCTTCGACTCAAACCCTGAACTGTTGGCAAGGGTCGAGGCTATTGGTTGGCCACCATTCATAAGGAAATTCTCGGATTCGAACCCCGAGGTTACCAGTGTTTTCGCTATGTCCTTGGTCGATTTTCAGGTTGAAGTGGGTGACCTTCGGTTTCGTGTGGATGAAATATCAGTAGCACTTGCTACAAGTTTTTCACTGGAAGGCGAGAGGTGGTTTAAATACAAGAAGATGGATATAACAGAGTGGCGGTAGCTGCTTAAAAATCCCTATCAGGATGTATCATTTCGGACCGGGGTAGCTCACAAGTATTTTAAAAAGGAGTGGCGCCCTGTTTTGGATTTGATTCACAGATACCTGACTTGTGAAGGTCGCTTGTATTCAGCATACGTATATCATCTCAGGCTTATGTCGGAATTTATAGCTTTCCCGCTGAACTTACCTTATTATATTTTTCAAAGTCTGTTTAAGATGTCTGCTGCAATTAAAAAGGGTCCTAAGCATGTTAGTCATAGTCTTTTCCACCATGGTTTGGTTCACATGTTAACTGAACCGGAATTGTCGAAGTCTGGTCGGTCATGGGATGAATTCATTGAGACTAATGGGTTCTCGGATTTTTTCCACTGTATGTTTGACAATCCTGATGAGTGCGTTAAACATCAAGAGCCAAATTCAGTTTTAATCCCTTCTTTACATGAACCTCTGTCAAACCCTACTGGCTGCATGAGTTCTAAACCTTCCAATGATCCTATTTCTACTCTAGTGAGAAGCCCTCGCACTCCTATGGTTTCTAAATGTGTAAGGAAGTCTTCCTCTCTATCACCGATTAAGCCAAAGGACACTGTTGATAACATTTGTAATCGTGGAAGAGATGGGTCGAAAGCTAAGTTGGTGTTGATGTATATGTAACTTCGGAATGTATTCTTATATGTATTTTATATATTGTAACCCGATGTTTATTCCGGGATGTTTCTATTATGTATTTTAGTCATATTGTCTTACCCCGATGTTCCGATTGGGATGATCATTAATATAAACAAGTCTTGTCAAGTCATTAGGTAAGTCCCCACAGTTTCGGGGAACTTGGGTTATTATACACTGATTAAGGTGTAGGCTCGAGTAAGTAATTGTAAGTTAAGCCTACATGGTTGAGTGCACTTCAAGTCAACAGAAGAATATAAATAGAGAGTGAGAGTCTCTCTATTTATCACTTGTGAAGTACATCACTTGCTCTCTCAAGTGTGGCACACCTTTGGAGAAGGAAATACTTTGGCTTGACAGAAGACAGAAGGTTGATGTTGTGTTGGGAGGTCATCTTACTGTTTTGGGATCACATCTTGTGGTGATACTATCTTAGAGGAAGTTGAGGGTTTTCTCCATTTATGGTTTCCCCTGCTAAAATCTTTGTGTCTCTTGTCTCTTGTGATGTGCTTATGTGATTGATGTGCTTGTTATTCTCTCAGTGAAAAGATCTTAATATAATGCTAGCTCAAATGTTGAAAAACTAACATGATATCAGAGATAACCTGAGAAGAAGACATTGTGCAGCTAAAGGAACTAGGGATTCCTATTTTGTGGATCTTCCTCCACATATTTTTAGCAAAAGTATGCTAGGATGACTCTCCATTGAAGGGTGCATCTTTCTGTCGATGCGGAATTCAATTTCAACCATTTTCAGTTTCGATGTAGAAATTAGGGATTTCTACAAAAGAGGAATTTTTTTGAGTGAGACCAGAATAGGGTTATTCTCCTCATCAAAACCGAAGTTTAGAGACCTGGATCAAGAAATTTGGTTGGGTGAAACTCCAGGAAAGTGAAACCCTAGTTTGACCATGAGCTAGGAGAAACCCTAAATACTAAAACTGCTAAGTTGTGGTACAGTCGCTATATTCCAAGATTGTAAAAGTCTCAAAATCTGAAAATTCCAGGGGCCGAAGATTAAATCCTGATGAACACTGTTTCCAAAGCTCAGCCTTATATTCTCTGTATTCTAGGAGATATGATCTCTCAAAGTTAGGGTTCTAGCCTCTTCCAGAAATCATCCATAAACATGACACCTGGGAAACATTGCAATATCTTGGGCTACAGAGGTCCAAATAGAATTCCTGAAGATGTTCCCAAAAGGGAACGGACTGTACTTTTTGTGATCCGAATATTATACTCAGAAGATGAATCAGGGACACGTGGCAGGCCATACAAATTCTCTATTCTGAACAGTCTTGTAACAGGTCACCTTGGGAAAAGGATCATAAATCCCAAATGGTGAAACAAATTCTGATGAAACCTATGGTGTTGGATCAGGGACGTGTGAGGTTACGTTAGTGAGAAATTTTAGACACATAGAAGCAGTAATTTCGGAGATATCATAGAAACAGTAACAGGCATTTCTGCAGAAGAAAACAGAAAATTAGGGCTTTCTGTTCCGGGAGCTTCCCTCCACTGTTTTCAGAAAAGGAGTACATTGGACATCTCCATTTAAAGAGATCTATCTGTTCATCCAATCATATCTGAAAGATTCCAAGTTTTGAAAATTAGGTTTTCTGCGACAAACCCTAGATCAGCAAACTCCGGGACAAGGGCGGACACCTCAAATCGGTAAGATCTAATCCTTTGCTATTTCCATTTGAGGTTCTCATTTCAATATGATATATCACATCAGCTTGGTGACAAGCTTGGGGAAGTTGACAACTTCCAAATCGAGAAGTATTTGATCTCTCTGAAGAAAATGGATTGGACACCTACATGAATATAGAGGTTCCAGTTTCAGAGGGAGACGAGGTTAGAAGCCTTTCACATGAAGGACTTGGTCAAGGCCAAAGAAATACTATCGATGATGCGGTAGTGATTAGAGAACAAGAAGGAGGCTTGTACAAATTGAAGGGATATCCAGAACAAGCCTTGATCCATGATACGGTAGAGCCAAATGAGCTTTGGCATAGAAAACTTGCACATGTGCACTACAAAGCAAAGTTGTTGAAGGTCTTCCAGAATTTCAAGCTATTTGAAGGGAAGAACAACTTGAAGCAGTAAAAGAAGCGGTGAAGAATGCAGAAGTGGTGATGGACACCTTGAATGACCTCCCAGGATCATGGAATTCATTCATTCAAGGAATGTGTTCCTGAAGGAAGTGATTACTTTCATCAAACTTTGGGAAAAAGAATAAGCTCTACCCATAAGAAGAGAAGATAAGACGGGAGCATTTGAAGATCCAGCTCTCACCATCCAAAGAAGATCCCTCAAGCAATGAGGAATATGAAGAACTCAACTCTTGAAGAACCTCTTATCCACCTCAGCATTTGGATAAGAAATGATGCGACTATGAATGAAGAAGACGATGAAGCTGAAGGCTCAAGAAGGAGTCTACCCTCGAAACAAATAAAAATAAGTATTCAATTGTCATTGCATTATATTATTTTGTTATGCATTTGTTTATATTCAGTTGTTGTATTATGCATGATAGGATGTTTGCATTAATGACAGCATACTACTAATATGCATGTG
>LPNX010549368.1:23988-35957 GCA_001517045.1 Pseudotsuga menziesii
CTCCATCATGCATTAGATGGAAACATCGTGGGATACAAAACAAGATTCGTAGCATGAGGCTTCTCACGAAGAGAAGGCATAGTCTACGAAGAAACATTTACAGCTAATAGAAGTGAAGTCACATGACATGCATAATCATGTGTGCAAATGAAAGAAGGCCTTGTACAAGTTCAGAAGACACCCATGGGATATCACATACATGATGAGCTTGATGAATATCTTAACCTTTGCTACAAGGTTGATAGAGAATGACAAGCTCACAGATGGGTGAAAGATGAACTTTTGAAGAAGTTCAAGATAGAGGATCTTAGTATCCAGTGATCCTAGATGGATACTACTTGTCACTCTAGTACAGAATGTTTCAGTGCATAGAGTACAAAAGACAGAGGGAGTATGATGCTTTGCTTCAGAGGGAGTGACTACAAAATATCCTGAGGATCGACATGGTACTAAGAGTAAAGTGGATTCCAACCTTTGCTTCAAGGTTGAAGACGAAATACCAGTGGTACTCCTGTTATGTGTCGATGCACTATTGTTCTAGGTATGGAGGTGTGGCAGAGTACAGATGGAATCTTCCTTGGACGAGGGAAGTATGCAGTAGAGATCCTAAAGAGGTTCAGGATGATGGACTGCATGACCACACCTATGGCATCGAACATGAAGCTATTGAGTGATGCTTCATCAGAGTCGGTTGATGCTACGATGTATCATCAGATGATTGGGTCCTTGATGTACCTGAGACCAGATATTTGCTTTGCTGTGAACACATTGAGACATGTTCACCTGATGGTTGCAAAGCATGCAGAGGTACAGTTGATTATGGACTCAAGTACGATGTGAATCAAAAGATTAACCTAGAGGGTTATGTTGATTCAGATTGGGCAGGTAGTGCCATAGACAGGAAGAGTACTTCAGGAGGTTGCTTCAGTATGGGATCAGGTGTGATCTCTTGGTTTAGCAGGAAGAAATCCTGTGTGGCACTGAGTACAGCTGAAGCAGAGTATGTCGCAGCTTGTTCAGCTAGTTGTGAGGCAGTATGGCTACGGAAGATACTGTTTGATATATTTGATCTCTAGTTGGATGCTACTTGTATACATTGTGACAACCAGAGTTGTGTGAAGTTGTCAGAGAATCCAGTGTTCCATGACAAGTCGAAGCATATTGAGATCAAGTATCACTATATCAGGGATATGGTACAGAGAGGAGCAGTGAAGCTCCTGTATGTTGCGACAAAGGAACAGATAGCTGATGTATTGATGAAGCCATTGGCTAGGCTGAAGTTTGAGTACTTCAGAGAGAGACTTGGTGTTCTCCAGATCAAGGCTTTCTCCCAGAGACAGTGATGAGTCCCAAAGCCATTCTGACGAGCAGGTCAGATCTAAGGGCTGAGCCATTCTGTCATGGTGAGAGGATTTAGTTCCTTCCATGTCAGATATGAGTGCTAGAGATCCAAAGCCATTCTGACGAGCAGGTCAAATGTAATGGCTGAGCCATTTTGTCATGCTGAGAGGATTCAGTTCCTTCCATGTCAGATATGAGTGCTGAGATTGAGAGCCATTCTGACGAGTAGGTCAGATGTAAGGGCTGAGCCATTCTAGTCATGGATAAAGGATTAAGTTCCTTCCATGACAGATGTGAGTGCTGGCCATTCTGTCAAGTAGGACAGATGTAAGGGCAACTGCCACTCTCCGAGAGAGTGGAGGCACCTGGTCCATTACCAGGTAGCTTAGTCAGGGACTAGGGGCCATTCTGACTAGGGTGTAGGATACAGTTCCTACCAGGTCAAATGTGAGTGCAGAAATCTCTCTTCATTATGGCGGATGTGGTTCCAGCCTGGTTGAGAGTCTTCCATCATAGTGGCGGAGGTGGCTCCAACCTGGATGGGATTGTGCCCTTCTGACGAGTAGGTCAGATATAAGTGCAGAAATCTCTCTTCATTGTGGCGGATGTGGTTCCAGCCTGGTTAAGATTCTTCCATCATTGTGGCGGAGGTGGCTCCAGCCTGGATGGGATTGTTCCCTTCTGACGAGTAGGTCAGATATAAGTGCAGAAATCTCTCTTTATTGTGGCGGATGTGGTTCCATCCTGGTTAAGAGTCTTCCATCATTGTGGCGGAGGTGGCTCCAGCCTGGATGGGATTGTGCCCTTCTGACAAGTAGGTCAGATATAAGTGCAGAAATCTCTCTTCGTTGTGGCAGATGTGGTTCTAGCCTGGTTGAGAGTCTTCCATCATTGTGGCGGAGATGGCTCCAGCCTGGATGGGATTGTGCCCTTCTGACGAGTAGGTCAGATATAAGTGCAGAGCCATTTCACAGATGGGAGGTGATTGTGCCTACCATGCTGGTGAATGTGAGTGTTGGGCTTTTCTGATGTGATTGTAGTTTACTACATGATCAGATGTGAGTGTTGGGCATGCCTTTCTGACGAGCAGGTCAGATGTAAGTGCTGGGCGAAGACCTACATGAGAGTAGGCCTACAACTAGCATGAAAAAGGGCTGGCTCTATAGAACTTCCTATGACGAGATAGTACACACATGATGATGACCAGTGGAGATCCAGATCGAGCTATGATCCAGATCCAGTTATGATGACTCCGAGAGATCCAGATCGAGTGATGATCTAGATCCAACAGTAGTGATCCAGATCGATTGATGATCCAGATCCAGTCTAGTGATGATGATCCAGATCGAGTGATGATCTAGATTCAGTGATGATGATCCAGATCGAGTGATGATCTAGATTCAATGATGATGATCCATATCGAGTGATGATCTAGATCCTGTGATGATGTCCTATGATGATCCAGATCGAGAGATGATCCAGATCCAGATGACTTGAATATGCAGATGACTTGAAGACGAAGAAGACTTGATGATAGAGATGACTTGAAGATGAACATGATCCAATGATACAGAGAAGAAGACTAGTGCTGAAAATTGTGTCGAAAGAATACCTTCCTAGTTAAGAGGGAGTGTTGATGTATATGTAACTTTGGAATGTATTCTTACATGTATTTTATATATTGTAACCCGATGTTTATTCCGGGATGTTTATATTATGTATTTGAGTCATATTGTCTTACCCCGATGTTCCGATCGGGAGGATCATTAATATAAACAAGTCTTGTCAAGTCATTAGGTAAGTCCCCACAGTTTTGGGGCACTTGGGTTATTATACACTAATTAAGGTGTAGGCTCAAGTAAGTAATTGTAAGTTAAGCCTACATGGTTGAGTGCACTTCAAGTCAACGGAAGAATATAAATAGAGAGTGAGAGTCTCTCTATTTATCACTTGTGAATTACATCACTTGCTCTCTCAAGTGTGGCGCACCTTTGGAGAAGGAAATAATTTAGCTTGACAGAAGACAAAAGGCTGTTGTTGTGTTGGGAGGTCATCTTACTGTTTTGGGATCACATCTTGTGGTGATACTATCTTAGAGCAAGTTGAGGGGTTTTCTCCATTTATGGTTTCCCCTCCTAAAATATTTGTGTCTCTTGTCTCTTGTGATGTGCTTATGTGATTGTTGTGCTTGTTATTCTCTCTGTGAAAATATCTTAATATAATGCTAGCTCAAATGTTGAAAAACTAACAGTTGGTGGGTAGATTTACTAGGAGCATGGAAAAAGGCAATTCTGTTAAAACCCTCGTGTCTGATAGTGCTCATATTGAGACTGTGGTGATTGATTATGAAGCCGAAGACCCTATTTTGCCTGTGAATGATCAGTCTGTCGAGCATGAGTTCAATTTCAACCTTGATCATGATAACCCTCCTACGGTTGATAAAGAAGTTCAGGTAGATCCTGTTATTGGTCATCCAACTAAAGAGAAGCATGTAGAGTCAAGCTCACCTGGTTCTTATTGCATTGAGGGTATGATGCATCCTCTATTTGTTAACTGTCTTTTGGACAAAATTTACACTATGGAGGAAAGGGTTAACGAGGTAGTAGCCAATCGTGATATCATGAACACTGGTAATGTCAAGTTAAAAGAGAAAGTGGATGTGAGTGATAAACAACTCTTACGTTTGAGAAATCACAAGAATAAGCTGATCAGAAGAGTTCTTAAACTGCAGAATGAGAATGACTAAAACGAAGAGAAGGTTCAAGAGCTTAATGCTCAAATTGCACTTATGCAGTTTAAGGTTCAGTCGCCGAGTCAGTCCAGTGGTGTGAACATCCAAATCTTCAACGCGCCTGTTAATTTGTAATGTTTTGGGTGTATTTGTTATCTGTTTCATATTTTGAAGTTTTTGATGAATTGAAGATCGGTTTATCTCTGTACAGGTATTGGTTTGTTTTATTTCTGTTTATTATATGGCATTTGTTATTTTGATTTTTTGCATGTGTTAATTATTTTATTTTCGTGTGTGGCATTGCAGGTGATATGGTTGCTATTGTTGCTCAGATTTTGATGACTGTCTATTTTTGGATCACCCTCCCACATGATCGAAACAAATCGAATATTAGACCTTCCAGGTGTTGTTTCATCGTTGAGATTTTCGATTTTTATGGATCGAATCTTTACCATTTCTTGGCGTTTTTACGTATATGGAAAAATGACATGTCTTACTTGTCATTTTTAATGGGAAATTGGTTAGAGGGTTCGATTTGGCTATCTTTAGTTTTTAGGATTTTTTCTCTTTTGAGATTACATGTATTTAAGGGGAGATTGTATGTGGGTTAAGGGGGTCGATAGTTTGGGGAAAACAAACAACAAGACTACGGTTTGATTTTGTTGTAACTGGAGACAGCTTCCTGTCAGCAGATACAATTTTTAAACTGGTGATAAATTATATATATGTTTACAGTTTTATGCTTAGCACATGTGTATGCTATCTCTAGTCTTGTTACTATTTTTCCATATTTTGCATGTTTGCCATAATCTCTTTGATGAAATTGTGCAAATATAATTATGTTTGGCTATTGACTTATGCTGATTATCGTTCTGTTAATAAAAGCTATGTTGTAAATCGATGATTGACATTGTTACATACATGGATTATTCGTCTATTGTATGATCTTGGTGATTTCTAAATTTGTTTGGAAGATTTTCAAGATTATTGATAGTCCTGTTAGCAGATCTGATTTCAGTTAAATTTCGCATTGCTCCTGATCAGGATAGTATGTAGGTTAGGATAATATGTTTTTATTTTCTGTTAATTATATTATTCGAAAAAATCTATTTGAATCAGATCCTTTTATATGAATTACATTCAGATTATTTTTTGTAATTACTGTACAATGTGTATATAATATATCTCTGTAGGACATTAACTCTGTTAATATTTATTTTTCTACTCTTGTATTTTGAATTAGCTGCTTTAAGTAGATTAGATTTAACAGTTTGTTTCTCATAATATATAACATTAATTAACCTTTGTAATCATAGATATAGGTTCGATTAACAATCAGTAGCATTAGCTTTAACCATTAGAATTCCAGGCCAACAGAGCCTTTAAACCTGTCGGGAACAACCATCCCAACCAGCTTGGAGCCTGCCCTAAGGATCTCAGTCTGGGTTGTCTCCCCCGTTGCGTACATAGTTATCTATGCACGTCAACAGACTGATATTCCACTAACTACATCACATCTAACTTTTCACAACACTGCTTCTCAATGTATTCATTATTGTTGACTTTGTGCGGCTCTGCATGATACTCTGAAGGATCATGTGAAAATTCTGAATGCTCCTCTTCCATACTGAGATTTTTCCAAGCATCCATATCCGTGCTCCCCTCTATGGATGTAGTGTAGATTGGACTTCCACAAATTTTTGAATATAAACTCCCCTTGCTGGACATACCATGGATGGGATTCTTAATAATATTTTCACAAGTTGGATTATCTATGAAATTCCAATAGTCATCTCTCCCATCCATGGAATCATGCTCCTACCTATCCATGTCTTCCTTGTATTCATAACAATCTTCTTCAGAAGATATGGCTTCAAAAATGTTACAAGGCAATAAACTTTCCAAACATTCATCAACATGTGGAGAACAAGGTCTAGTGTCATCACACATCATACTGATCTTATCATAAGTTTCTTTATAGGCTTCTGTTATGATATCATGAAGAGGATATTCAATATTATCTTCAATCAAGGAAATGTTTTGGACATACTCAATGGGATCACTTGGAATGTGTTGCTTAGTGGGTTCCTCTAGAGGGATTTTTGGAAAAATATTAGCATTGCAACAAACTTGAGAATACCTCAAATCTTTAATTTTTTCAGCTATGGTTACATGAGTCTTCAACAAGGTGTTCAATCATGGGCTCCTCTTGACTTAAATGTTCAAGAAGTGATTCCAAGTTTTCAATACTTTGTATCATAGAAAAAGGTCCATCATATGTTTCCATTTGATACTCTATCCAAGAGAGGTAGAAGGTATAGATCTTTTCAAATAACTTTTTCAAACCATTCATACTAGCCCTACCATCATGCCACTGCTCTACAAACATCCAAAGGAAGCTTGGAAAATAAGTTATGCATTTATTAGGAAGGCCCTGATAGAACCAACAACAGGAATCACCCCAAAAATTACCAGCAAACATTTCCATCATATTGTCTTCATGAAGCACATTGGATTCAGCCATCAACTGAAGGAAATATTTGACATGCCAGATGGCCGAATCACTATAATTTCCATGAAATACTAGAAGCCATTTATATGCATCCCCCACACCATCACAATAGTGAGGAAAACCTGGGATGTTTGAGAATTTGATGGGTTGAAAAAGTCTAGTTTTCTGGGCACCATATTGCTCCTTTAATTGATCCATATCAAAAATTAATAGTATGCTTTTGATATAACCATTAAACCTTGTACTGAAAAGGTGGAGCTGTCAAGTGATGAGCTTTATAGGTTTTAATATGTCACATGGGCTCATCTACACACAACAAAACTTCACAATTTTATGAGATAACAAGGTTTTATCCCTTCAATGGAGTCGCCATGTGAGAATTAAAATATACATTTAAGAACTCTCACAAAAATTATTTTTTGCTTTTCTTTGTAAAAATAAAAATTGAAAAAATTCAGTGGAGTCTCCAAATGAAAATTAAATATCTACTCTAAGCATTCATCAAACAAAGTAAAAACAAAAAGGAAGAAAACAAATTTCGTACTTTGGGAATAATAATATTTATCCCCGACAATGGCTCCAAAAAGTGTTGCCTCCTTTCACACACTTGTGTTACATGGCAGAAATCTTCAAGCCACTCGATGTGTCCTTTGGGGCAAGTCTCGAGTTAAGGTTGTCACCTTGTTCTTGACTCCTCCGTTCAGGATAACTCCGAACGAAGACAAGGGGGGTAGACCCTATTAAATTATTAAGGATAATTACTTAGTGTGATGATTTTATATTGATTAATTTGTTTAGGAGTTTTGAAGTCAACCAGTGGAAGCAAAAGATAACAAGATGCAATATTTAAACCAAGTAAGCACAGTAATGACACTTAATATATATATAATTGAAAGAATTGATCAAAATAAATCACCAATGCCTTAAATGGAGTCAACAAAGAAAATAATGTGCTTGCATGCGCTTGAAATAATGTTTTGCAAATGTCTCTTGGTAGATTTTAAATTAATTTGGAATGTGAATGAATTAAATTAGGCGAAAAGGGGACTCCAGATATACCCGAGGGGTACTTAGAGTATGTCCAAAAGTGAACTTTCACGGCTACCTGCAAGGTGTTTGTGGGCTATAATGGAGTCTTGGAGACTATTGTTCATAATGCGCCCATCAGTGTATGACATAGATCGACACCTCGATGTCACTTTCCAGTTGTTCCCACTCCTTTGGGTATTTTGCCATCGCTTATAGTTTGTTTGAGGCGTTGGATTTTTGCGTGATGGTTTGTCAATTTGGGAGGTGAGGACTAATTAATCTTGTCACTCAAGATATTTTTATGCAACTTGAATGATAGGAATAACCGCATCCAATTGCAAACAATACACACTGGAGTCTTTGTTATTTTTAGTAAAGTTTTAAAGAGGTGTTCTTATTAAAAAGAAAACCCTCTATGAACCTCTTTCAATCCAAGTGGACCTCAATCACGGAATGAAGGAGGGTTTGATTTTATTATGATTATCAAAAGAATTAATGAAAATGGAATCAGAGATACACAACACCATTTTTCTAATTAGTCCTACCACACATATTTTTCCCCTTGTGGGTCAATCAGGAAGTCGTGGGGTAAGTAGTATGATTACTTTTGAATTGAAAATATGGAATACTGCAAAATATTATCAAAGTATACAATCCTGCATGTCAATACTAAACTAGAACATAAAAAAGGGAAAAATGCAACAACAAAAAAAGTGAAATGAACGCGGATCCTCCCTAGGGGGATGGGCAACGACCTCGAAAGAGCCTAATAAAAAATGATTCCCTTTTATTACTATTGGTTACAATATCATCAAAGTGAAATATCAGAATCCTCTTGGTCCTTATATGGGATGAAACCAAGATCTTACAACTTTCCCAAAATCTTAAGATTTCAGTCATAAGGGAGACCCCTGGGGGGATTTGAACGATCCCGAGGCCACTTTCGAACAACATATTCTCTTATTTATGTTATTCCTGCTAAAAGAAAGTGAGCATGTTAGAATTAAATATTCCCAAAATCACTTTAAAAGTACCTTTGGTTCATCCTACTTTAAATCAAACAAAACTAAGTTAAAACTAGCTAAACCGGTGAAAAAGGAACCAAGGAAAGCAATATTTCCTTGGGATCTTGGATTGCTGTTTGTGCAGCCAATGAAATATGCACTTATTGTTGGATTATCTTTTTAAAACAGAAAAGGAAATCTAGAGCATGCAACCCATGGATTCTCTTTAAATTGCCATGCAAAACGGATGATTTCCCTAAGCTAGATCTAGAATGCTTAATGATATTTTTCAGAAATGAGATCTAGACTATGAGCTTTGAAATAGTAGAGATATTTAATTTTTATTTTAATATGACAGATCTAAATTATAAAAAATCTTGCAACCAAAGTAACTAGTTAAGATTTGGATTTTTATAAGGAGGAAGAGAGAGGAAGAGTGCTGGTAGCCTTGAAGATCAACCGTGGAGCTTTCCGGTGGAATGTCGAGGGACTATGCCTTTGAAAGTTTTTGGAGAAAGTGAGGAATCAAACTAGATCAGAACCCTCTCCAAGCTAGGAACCTGCAACTAAATCCAAATACTTTCCAAATACTTGTGAGATCCGGTTAATACATACACAAAGATTTCAGAATAACATGCATATAAACTTATAAAACATGTTGAATCTAGATCTCTAAACATGCATCAAAGGAAAGAGATGGCCAATAAACTTATCAACAAACTCATTTCCTATCAATATTATAATAAAATTATTACCAATCTTTAGCAATGAATCCACAAACAATCAGCAAATTATGAACATAGATATAGGTTACCTTAGTAAAACATGGCAATACGCATCCACACATACAATGACATGACACCATATTGTGTCCAAAGATTGTCATTATTTCAAATGAACAATAACAATAGTACAATTGCAACAACACCTCAATCCCAGTTCTAACTAGCTTGGAAGAGGTAATTTGTGCTTAATTTTGATAGGTAAAACTCCCGATTCTATATTATTCTAATGCTAACGCATTCATTTATACATTTCAGGCGGTGGTTGAGATTCTGACCAGCTTATTCCTATGTAACTGTTCAGCTTCCTATTCTTTATTTATTTACAATATATAATCCCGACGGATTATATTCTAACAATCCCCCTATTAATCGGAAGGGGTGTTCGTAAGTCCGAGCATGTTTCTGAATCTTTCAAACTTTTCTCGTCTAAGAGCTTTGGTGAAGATGTCTGCAATTTGATCATTTGTGGAACAATGTCGAAGATGGACTGTGTTGGCCTCTACATGATGTCGAATCAAATGATACTTTGTGTTGATGTGTTTGGTTCGATCATGGAATCTAGGATTCTTAGCCAGCTTGATTGTAGAAGTATTGTCGATCAATAATTGTGTGGATTCCTCTTGTTTTTCTCACAAATCTTCAAGTATCTTCTTGAGCCATATTATTTCTTTCCTTGCTTCAACTGCAGCCACATATTCCGCTTCTGTTGTTGAATCTGCCGGAACTGACTGTTTGCGTGATCTCCATGAGACAGCTGCTGATCTAAGACTCATAGTGTATCCAGAAGTTGATACTCCTGTCTCCTTATTGCCATCAAAATCTGAGTCTGAGTACCCAATAAGTTTGAAGTCATCCACTTTAGAGTACTTGATTCCAACATCTTGAGTCCCCTTCAAGTATCTTAGAACTCTTTTTGTATCTGACTAGTGTCCTTCACAAGGTTTATGCATGAACCTTGAAAGTATGCCAACAACATAAGAAATATCTGGTCTAGTTGTTGTAAGGTAGATAAGGCTTCCTACAAGTTGTCGATACTTGGTCGCATCCTCAAATTCTTTTCCTTCGCTTGATGTGAGCTTCATTTTCTGTTCCATTAGAGTAGATATAGGGTTGCATTCTGTCATGCAAAATTTGTTTAGTAGTTCTCCAATATATTTTTTCTGAGATAAGAATATGTACTTAGGATGTTGAGTGACTTCAATTCCTAAGTAATAGTGGATATGTCCCATATCTGTCATTTCAAATATCTTTTTCAAATATTTCTTTGTGGATGCTATATAGCTCTCATTGTTCCCTGCCATCAAAAGATCATCTACGTACACCACAAGATACACAACAGATCTTCCAACTTTCTTTATAAATAGTGTTGCATCATCAAGATCAAAATGTTCGAAATTTAACTTCAAAAGATGCTCGGTTAACTTTTCATACCATGCGCGAGGCGCTTGTTTTAGGCCATACAAGGATTTGACAAGCTTGCATATCTTTTGTTCTTTTCCTTTCAAAATAAATCCTTCTGGCTGAGACATGAAGACATTCTCTTTCAAGTCTCCATTCAAGAAAGCAGTCTTCACATCCATTTGATGAAATTTCCACCCTTTCTGAGCAGCTAAAGAGAGTAAGGTTCGGATGGTAGCCCATTTTGCTGTAGGAGAAAATGTTTCTTCATAGTCAATTCCTTCCTTCTGTGCATAGCCTTTTGCTACAAGCCTCGCTTTGTGCTTGTCAAGTGAGCCATCTGATTTGTATTTGTTCTTGTACACCCACTTGCAGCCAATTGGTTTGGTTCCAACTGGAGGGTCAACCAGCTTCCAAGTTCCATTCTTCATGAGTGCATCATACTCATTCTGCATAGCTTCTTTCCACTCAGCTCGAGTAGAAGATTCTTCAAAGGAAGTTGGTTCAAAGTTAGCAGATAAATTAAATTCACAATCAAATGATACATCCATGTCATCACTTGAATTATCTGCTTCTCCTCCATGTATTTTCAAACTTCTTGTTCCCATCTTTCCAACTTCATCTGGATGGACACTTTCAAGTGTCTTTGTAGCCCATTTAGGAATCTTCCGTGATGGTCCTGGTTGATCAACTAGAGCTGGTGGTGCTTCATCATTGATTGAGAGTCTTTCAATTCTCTCAATCACAACATCCAGTTGAACCTCTTTTTCAGGTGAAGTAGCAAGAACTTCTTCATGCAGGGGAGTTGGTGCTTCATATGGAAATTCCAAAGGTTGATCCAAAATAGGAATCCCCCCTTCAAGGTTTGGAATTTCATATTCATTTTCAGAATTTGTCTTTGGATGAGGATAACTTTCCAAATGATCAAGCTATCTCTCAATGGACTGGTCATTTTTATTAGTTTCAAGAAAAATGACATCTCTGGAAATAAAAAACTTCTTGTTTACCTCATCATACAGACGGTATGCCTTGGAGTATTCTTCGTACCCTAGGAAAATGCATCTTCTGCTTCAAGCACCAAGCTTGTTTCTTTGCTCCTTTGGAATCAAGGCATAACAGGTGGAACCAAAAACTCTGAGACGCCTGACTGAAGGGAGATGGCCAAACCA
>LPNX010549368.1:36230-114171 GCA_001517045.1 Pseudotsuga menziesii
CTGTCAAATCTCCACCATGGACAGCAGGCTTCTCTGCAACTCTAGAAGATAAAGAACGTTCTTCAACAAGAAATCAGGGAATCCAGGAATCATCAGTCGAATGGTGCCCATTCCCTTTGGTTTAAGACTAGACTTATCTGCAAAGTAGACTATGCCATCTATTGTTTCATTAAGTTCTTCAAAACAGTCTTTTCTAAATGTCATGTGTGATGTTGCACCAGTATCAAGCAGCCAACAATCTTTGTAAGATGAAAGTGAAGTCATTTCATTAATTCCAATATTAAAATGTGCAACAATACAAGAATCAGAATATTTAATAGCATCTTGGTCATCTTTCTTCTGGTTATGCTTGTCTTTGATGGAGCCCCACGAAGCCCAACACTGATTTGATGTGTGCCCAGTCTTTCCACAACGCTTGCACTGCCGATCTGATCTTTTGTTTTTTCCCCCTCTGCCTCTGAAATTTCTTCTTCCTCTGCCTCTCTCTTTGCCATAGAGAGTGGCACCAAATATTGATAACAAAGATTTCATCTTTTACAGCTGTTAGTGTAGTTTACAAGAATGAACTTAATATGACAAAGAGAAAAAAAATAACCTTGCAGGTCTACAGTCTCTGCCAAGGTGATTTACAATAAGTTCATTTACAGAGAAAATATGATGTCAATAAGTTCATAAGCAAATAATTCACCACTGGTGATGGTGATGGAGAGGCACAGCTCTCAAAGAAACACAGGATTAGAATGATTTCAATGCATTTCCATGTAATTCACTTTAGAGTGTTGTTTACATGGACAATTCAAATCTTCTTATGAAAAATTACAATAATACCTTAATACATTATCTTGGAACAGACTTGTAGCAGCACCCAGAGAAATGATTTCTCTGGTCAATACACCCAAAAGACTCCATGCAGGTAGCTTCAAGAACTTGCAGCAGCAGAAAACTTGCTCAGTGGCAATATTCCCAATTGCACAAGCAGTCTCAATGCAATCAACACCAATAAAACAACATATAGCTTTCACAAGATTCTTCAATGTATGATATATTAGTCAGCATACATTATTCTTCAATATTCAGCATAATATCAGTCAGCATAGCATACATTATTATTCAACATAAAAGATATATATTAGTCACTCTCCATGCAGCATATATACAACTCTCCATGCAAATAGCTAGGGTAGAGATTAGGGTTTGTGTATTCCCAAAACGCATCAGCTTCAACACATGCAGCTAGCTTAACCAACGCAGGAAGCTAGCTCAACGCAGCTATCTCCAACACAGGCTATCTCCAACGCAGCTATCTCCAACGCAGCATGCATGATAGGTAATATACCGTTCAACCGTCACATGTTGGGTATCAATGCAGTCTTCACAAGGCAGATATCAACACAAATGCTTGAGTCTCCAACGGTCTTCACACTAGTCTTCAGCAAATTAATGCAGAAATTAGGGTTTTCCCTCACTCTTCAACCCAGCTTACAATGAACTCTTTTCAGGATGAAACTTCACCGTATAGACTGCCAGAAGCACTGCTCTTCATGGCTTCATGCTAGTGCGACTCCAGGCTCAGGTAAAGACGGGCTTCCTCAAACTCAAATTGGAATTTGGAGACAACATTGTCTCTCTCTCACTCCTCAACATGAAACCCTAAAAAGGTGTGCTGAAAAACACTCTCAACAATTGATCAGAAATCACAGTAGCATACCATTGCGCTTCAATTTCATTTTCTTGGTGCAGCGATCACTGGGAAATTACGACCCTCAAAGATAGGTCAACAAACGAAATAAATTCAGTACCAGGATGTAGATGGAGGATGTTGCTCAAACACATGTCTGTAACCATAACGCATACAATGAATGCACGCAGAGGCAGACTGATGGAGCAGGCAGCCTCACAATGGACTGGCAAGCAGAATGCCAGGACTGAAATGCAGCAGGTAGGAGTTATGGCAAAATAGCCAAGCTATGATACCACTGATAGGTATAACTCCCGATTCTATATTATTCTAATGCTAATGCATTCAATTATACATTTCAGGCGGTGGTTGAGATTCCGACCAGCCTATTCATATTCCTATGTAATTGTTCAACTTCCTATTCTTTATTTATTTACAATATATAATCCCAATGGATTATATTATAAATAAATTTATATCAAAAATAGGAGATCTATCCCAAGGGGGTGCAAATCCCAAGGACATAGACCATTGTAGCTAAAGAAAATTCCATCAATGCCTGATTTGAAGCTGAACTGAGCTTCCATTTAGTCTACTTGTGAATCAGGGGGTTGATTGAGATGACACATCAACCTGCTAACTGAAACATCAACCACAGAGCTTCCAGAAGAGCCCACACATGTGGAGGAGAGAGAGAGGGTGCAATTTTCCATAAAGGAGGCCGAAGTTCAACTCTGGATCTATCCAGATCACCTCCTTCAATCAAGGATTTGTCAGATCCAGTCAATCTGGTGCTGATGAGGGTGATTTCAATCAAATCAGTTGAGAATCCATTGATCTAGGATTTTGGATTTGCTCTATTATTCATCAATTTATTAACTAAAATAATCAATAATTGATTTTTTGGGGCTTTCTGACCTGAGTGATGGAAAATCACTCAAAACTTGAAAATAGTGGGTCTATGGGTTTACATGGTGCTATTAGCTTGAAAATGAGCACCTACATGGCTGAAACTAATTATTGAGCCCACTTTTATTACAAAACCAAATTTTCCAATTAAACTATTAAAAAATATCCTAAGTTCTAGAAAAATTAAATTTTAATAAAAAACACTGAAAAAAATTAAAAAGTTAAAAAAATTAAAAAACCTAGGGGGACTTAGACATGTTCATATGACTCAACCATAATGCCTGGCATGTTTATACATTGACACATAGACTCTAATAACCTCAATAGGCTTAAATGCCAAGCCGACCACCCTAGCTTTGGAGGTATTGAGTGAAAAACTCAGAAATTATAAGTCGTTTACTCAACAACCAATAATATCCAAGGGAAAAAACACCCTAGGCTGATCGGATTGACAATTAAATTTTATGAGACCGAATCTTTTATAGACACTATCATGCTAGAACATTTATTACAACTCCCCCATGGGGTATGAACATGTGATATAGTACAACAAGCACTTCTAAGAAGCACTTCCGAAGGTCTTCTAAAGTCCGAACAAATAATATTTGTCTAGTTCACCAGGCTCACTTGATAAAAACCTCTAAGTACAACTTAGGTGGTAATAGGTGGCAAAAAAATTTGGGTCGTTATAGAGGAGACAGTGGGATCCGAGAACTCTACTCAGTTACCTTAATTGGGTTGGAAATTTTGCTAAAGGAAGTGGTAATAGAGAAATGGATATGATCAGAGTGGTGCAGCAAAAACATGTTGGACAAATTTGCAGCACTCTATGGTGCTTCTACTTGAGGATAAGAAAATTTGGGAGGGGAGGACTGTCATGTCCCCTCAATTTGACCATTAAAATTGTTGACCTTGCTAAAGTTCCTAGGGGCGCAAATTGACATTAATTATTCTTTCTAGGAGAAATTTTGATATTAATTATTTTGAGGCATGCATTTAATATTATTTCATCAATTTTATTTATCATGCAAAATGAATGATGTGGAAATAAAGCTGCCATGTCAGGAGGGTACATTGGGGAAAGCTAGTCAACTTGCCTTGGTGAAAAATAAGAAAGTCCATGACAAAAGCCGTTAGGAGAATAAAGGGAAATTGCCTAAAAGAAACAAAAAATTAGACAGAGGTAAAAGAAGGAAATTTTTGCGAAGCGAGGGCACATTATCCTCTTAAAGAAGTAAGAAAAGCTGTAAGGAGAAAAGAAGGAAAGTTTTTGAAAGCAAAGAACAATTTCCTTATGAGCCAAGAAAAGCAGAAAACTATCATAGCACAAGAGAAACATCTTTTGACTAAGGGAGGGCACAGTTTCTAATTGTGAATGATAAGTTGGACATGGAAACAATTGTACATGGTCATATTTTCCAAATTTCCCAAGGGGTCACTTATGTGGCTAGGGTCAGTGCACCCATGGGGTTGACTTACACTCACAGGTCACCATTGGCCTCCACTTGCTAAGTATGTCATACATAATGATATTAAAGGAGAACTAGATCCCATTGCTTTAGTTTGGTTGATGACTTGATTGCTTAATTCTTATGTGATAATTACTTCTGAGTGTCATTCCTTAGACTACTAGGAGATGAGCCCCAGCCTTCCATTCCCCTCTCCTTCCATCCCCTTCTCTTCCATCGCAGGATTATCAGAGTTATTTTCAGCCTCCATAAAGTTTAGGTAGAGCTCTAGTGAAGCCCATGCTTCACCTATGCTCATAGCCCCTTGTTGGTCATGATCTGGGTCTCCTACCCCTTATTTTTGGAGCATTGTTGGGGTGCGCACATTAACAGTCCTTAAGTTAGGTAACTCCGTGGTTTTTGTAGGAGTTTGTAAGTGGAGCTATGACTCAAAATAGTATTATGGGTGTTGGGGTTGAGTCAAAGTCCTCTTTTTGTAATTAACCCATGGTTTAAGTCCAAGGTTTAGGGTTCGGGGTGCCCATGGTCTAAGTCCATGGATTTGTAATAAGTGCACTGTATAAATAAGAACTCTTGTAAATAATTCAGGTTAGGCTTTTGATGTATGATGAATTGATGTGAAGCTGAGGCTATTTGTAAGAAAGGTTATGTCCCAGCTATGTGCATGGATGACCTTTGCAGCTGCGTGCGTAGAGGGTTTTGGTTGGTTAAGAAAATCTGGAGCTGTGTACGCAGAGGCCTGCAGCTATGTGCATGGCTTTAAGGAATTAGAGGGATCTACAGCTGAGTGCGCAGATCAGAACTATGATATTGTAAAGAGTTGAATAAAACACAGTTCTGTGGACGTAGCCCCTACCTTGGGGGTGAACCACGTTATATTGGGTGTTGGGGTTCTTTGTGTTATTTCTGTTATGTTCTTTATGCATTCATAAATATATATATCTGATAAGTAAGATCACTGTTAAAATATTAGCTTCACTGTGAATTCCCAATAAGGGTTAAGCAAGTCACTGTTTGTTTATCTAACTGCGAAGATATATATATGTGAATGTCGAAGCATTGTGTTAATTGATTATAAGTTATTAAAAGCTAAAGGTACAGTAATACCTCTCTTCTACTTGCAGAAACCTGATTCTGCGGCACCCCATAGCTGTTTCGGGTGAGACTGCAACCTGTTCGCAGGTTGTTGCCGAAAGGGCCAACACTGTGGGTCTTTTGTTGGTGCGAAGTGAATGGTATAAAACCTGGGTCTGCCCTATTTCCCAACAAATTGGTTCCGTTACCAGTTGAAATCAGTATCTGCTCAAAAGGGGTTTACGTCGTACCTTGAGGGTTATGTTTTGGAGACCCTCCGTGCAAGAAATCGGTGACTAGATTCACGAGACCTATCTAAAATTTGCTGAGCACGAGAACAAGGACCCGCGTCGTAGTGCGGACTACTTTTTACAAAGATACGTTTTTGCTGATGTTTATGAGATTTTTTTTGGTACTATCCACATAGAGTTGCACCAATGGTTATCCAGGTTAACAGAGAGAAGAATGAACTTCCAAGAAGGTCATTTTCCTCCTTGGATCCCCCCAAGAATTCATATATTGAAAAGGGTAGACAACGAGATATCCCGCGCTGTTGATTTCTGGACAACGCAAACCCTTGAAGCATTTGTGACGGAGTTTGCTATCGACACAAGTACGTCCTTCAGCGAAGCCGAACAACAGTTTTTCAAAGGATCAAGGGGTAAGTTTTTGACTTCATTTAGTTTAAGAATTAAAATGCTATTGGTTGAAAAAGGTATATTGCTCATTGGATCAGACTGTTAGATTTGGTATTACTAACTTATGGTTGCAAGTGAAAGTACCTTCGACGAGCAAAGTGGTTTGCTGCAAAGTGGCAAAAGGTACAAGAGAAATTTTGAGTCCTATACCTTAGGTCAGGATACTGAGTCTACCCTTGTGTGTCCAGCAGCCTTCGAGCCCACAGAAACCCCCTCTTTTGGAAACCCTCTAGTAACCCCACAGCGTAGACCGTTTATCCCTGACAGTTCATCACAGACTGAAAGTAACCCTAGCCCTAGTATTCCTGTTGCAGGTCAGTCTACCCCAGTAAGTTCCCCCCCGCCTCATTCCCATACCCCTCCTCCCCCCCTAGATCCGCTATGGCCCACATGAATGACGATATTAAGCTCCCTGTTTTCAAAGGAACTGGATCAGAGGATCCAAAACAGTTCTTGTTTTTATGTGAAGCAATGTGGAATGCTAAGAACATTACAGATCAATATGTATGAAGGGCGCAGCTCGTTACTTCTTTCAGAGACCGGGATTTGACCTGGTTCATGAAATTCTCCAGTACTCAGAGTCATGCCTTAGATGATATTAAAGAAGCAATAATCAAAGAGTTTAAGAAGCCTAAATCAGAGTCGCAGTGTATCATTGAATTGAAAGAGATTCAGCAGCGGCGAGGCGAATCAGTGTGGGACTTTGATCAGAGGTTCAAAGTTCTACTAGACCAAGTCAGTTTCATTATTGGACCTACACAACACAAGGATTGGTTCATTACAGCATTGATACTGCATATCAGAACTCCACTCATGCAACAGAAGGTTGCTGACCAGCAAGAGGCTCTGGAAATCTCGATGAAGCTTGAAACCGCCCCTGTCGAAGATAATTCTGGTATCGCTCAAATCCAAGCGTAGTTGGCAGCGATGGCTCTGGAGCTTCGCGATATGAGGAAAGGAAAAACTGGTCGCGAAGAGTTTTGGTGTACACAATGTCGGATAGAAGGTCACAACAAGGATCAGTGTCCTGTGGTAAGAAATTACCTGAATACTGGTGCGCCAAACCCGTTCAACCCTATTGTTCTATATTGTGAGATCTGTCGGACAACTGGCCAACATCGACCTGAAAATTGCTATCTCCTACAGAGGTATGTCCAAGTACCTAAGAACCCCTACTGCAAGTTCTATAAGTCCTTAGGACATAATGAAGATGAGTGTCACAGTTTTGACCTCATGAGAGAGCGCACATACGACGCCTATCGGGTACAAAATGAGGGACAGAACAATTATGGCTATGGTTACTGTAGTGGTGCATCAGGATGAGGTGCTTTTGGAGGTCATGGTTGTTGTGGTATGGCAGGAAGAGGAAGAGGCTAGGTTGTGTGTTACAACTGTAACCAGGCTGGACATCTAGCTCGCAACTGTCGGAACCCAACTACGACATGTCGGTATTGTCGAGCAGTAGATCATGTGATCGAGTAGCGCCCGCAGCTGATAGCTAAGCTTCAGGAAAGAAACAGTGCCCCTGCTCAAAATATTCAGAGGATTTTCGTTGAGCAAAGACCGGTCCCAGCCATTAATGTTGTTCCCGAAGTGGAGCTACGACACACATACAGAATACGGAGAAACATCCTGACAAGGCTTGGGTTCGTAAGGCCCCCGAGAAAGTCCCAGCATTTGATATCGAAACAGAAAAAGAGATATTCATGGAAGCCAAGAGAGATTCTACTGATCCTAGCACCTCAGTAGTACCTGTGCAACCACATCAACAGCAGTGGCAGCCGCAAGAAGCTTCGACGGATAAAGTAAGTAAACGGTCCTCCTTTTTACAGAGTTGTCTGAAGCTCTTAAGAAATTCGAAATATTTAAGTGAGTTGCAGAAATTTATTGCTTCCTGCGAACCCCAGCAATGTTCTGGTCAGGAAATTTTTTTTAATAGAGTCAGAAGAACTAGCCGGGAAATCATATTGAATGCTCAAATAGGAGAATATGATATGACTGATGTTATCTTGGACCTAGGATCAGAGGTAAATGTCTTAACTAAGCAAACCTGGGAGCAAATGGGAATACCTACCCTTGATTAGTCCCCTATACAGTTGAGATTAGCCAATCAACAGAAGATTGTTCCCCTAGGGAGATTCCCTAGTGTCCCAGTAGATATTGATGGGGTCAATACTTTAGCGGACTTCGAAGTTATTGAGATCATTGATGACAGCAATCCCTATCCAACCTTGTTAGGAATTGAATGGGAAATGGAAAATGCTACAGTCATTAACCTTAAGAAGGGACAGGTGACCTTCGAAGGGAAAGGTTTGAGAGTCATAATACCATTGGACCCTTCTCAAGGAGAAATGTATAGAGAACCACTCAGCGACGAAGCTCAGGATGTCTTGGACCATATTTATAATATCACAGCTAACGAAGAAGATTATGTTGATCCTACTGCCGATGGTATCATGGATTGGAAGTGTGATAGCTCCTACATGACGGATTTAGATGAAGGTCTAGAGAACTGTCAGAACCGATTGTATGAGCTACATGGACATAGATGTGCCAGAATTACCAAGTCTCTCAGATGGCTTAGCTCATAGACAAGAGCCTTACCTATTTTTTATGGTTTGACAGACCCAGAAGAGTTTATTGTGCAATTCTCAGAACAGATGCAGGACTCACAGAAACTGGAGACTCTGGATTCAGCATTTAGAGCCACAGTAGCAAGATGGTGGAATAGCCATAAGAGGTACATTCCTAGTTGGGAAGCTTGTTAGAAATCCCTTCGCCTGAGATTTGTGGATCAGCCCCAGGGGGTGCACCGCAGGTTTGATGGAAAGAATAGCCGTTCGGATCATTTGGTGCAGTGCTACGACGCATGGAAGCATGTACCTCAGGATGAATGGGTACATTGGTTTGTGCATACTCTGGAACCGATAGCAAAGAATCGGTACGCAGAGGCTGAGCTTCACCAGGATACTGTAAGTTGGGATTGTCTTGTTGATAATTTTGTTCTTACCTTTTCTACTAATGAAGTTTTTCCAGATTTAGATGTAGCTATCAAGTTGATCCATACTAAGATATTTGATGATCAAGAAGTAGTAGAATACCGACCTAATTGGAAAGCACAAGAGGCTAATGTAGTAGAATGTTATAACCTCGCAATTGGCGAGGATGATGATCCATGTAATATTGATATTCCTGAGTCAGAAGGACATTGCGACATGCAAGGACCAGCAGTCGAAGTACCTAAAGTAACTCAGCCCCTGCCGACGTGGACCGTACCCCTTGCATCAGAACAAAACCCTAAGTATGTTACCATTGGAGATTATTGGGATGGCGAAGTGGTGAGCAAGGTGACCCAACTTCTCCAGGAATATCAGAACCTATCTCTGACCGAGCTCTTAAACATGCAAGGACTGGTTGAGGCAGTTGTATACATTCTGTCATGGGTGACAGCTCGACTCCATGTCGAAGATGGTGTCCAGAAGTGTCGAATGTCCTCATTAGGGCACAGTCAAAGTGCCTGCTTGTGCCGAAGCAGGAAAGATCTATCAGAACTTCAAAAGCGGCCGATTAAAGAAATCCAATTTGGCGGCGCCGGTACATTCTCTATATTAAATGCGTGTATTAATGTGATATTGGCAAATCTACCGCCACTTGGACGAGATCTTTGCATGATTCAGTATCATAAATGCCCATTTATGATAGATTTAATTCATGGATTCTATAAGAAGACACCCACACCGGCGTTGCTCGCATTTTACAGTTTATTGCATTTTACACTTGAGCCCATGACAGCTGAGCACGGGCTTTAGGATTTAGTGAGAGAATTTGAGCAGGGGGGTCTGCATGATCTTTTTAGCCACCCACCTATGCCTGCACCCCGTCAAGAGACCCCACCAGCACCAGTTCATCCAATCCAGACACACTCTGCCAGGAAGAAGTTTAAGCCTGAAGTTCGTTCTAAGTGGAATGAAGACAGACACAAGCAATCAAGGCAAACATCGAATGATCCTGGGATGGATCTTCCTGGTTCAGCAGAGATCCCACTTGGTGGGGATGAGAACATTGCACCACAGTTCCCACCATATCTTCAGCCTATTCGACTAGGGGTTAAGCCACCTCAGAGGAAAAAGAAGTTCACAATATGCACCCCTTCGCTACCACCGGGTGTGCAGCTGGTCGGGACCATGACAGGAAAAAGCGACCTGCTTAAGTATGCCGACCACGATACGAATGATCGTGGAAAGTTTCCACAGTTTGTGCTAGGCACATATTTGCACTTCGTTAAGTACGATGAGACTGGAGCGACATTATTAGAAGTAAAACAGTGGGCTACCGGTTTGGATCAAGCTAGTTTGCTGAAAATGCTAGATGTTCCCCATTTTGGTCGCAGCACACAGGTGACCATAGTGGTCAAACAACTACTGGCATTAGTACATGACGACCACCTATGGATAGGAGACAAGAAAATTCCTATTAACGGTGAGCTCATTCATAGGATTACTAGCTTACCAATAGAGGGGCCTCATCCCAGGATAGAATTTCTTTCCAAGCATGAGGATACAAAGCTCGCACAAACTATGAAGGAACGCTTTGGCCTGACGAAAGGGAAATGCGGGTATCACACTTCCATGATTTGAGAACATAACATTCACTTCGCAGTTGAGCTCCTAGCATGCAAAATCATACAGAAGTGCAGACCAACTGAAGTGCCTGCCCCAGTTATCAGAATTGCTATGAACTGCGCTGAAGGATACAGCTACAACTAGGCAGCGTATATTGCGAAGGAATTCCTTGAAGATGCTCATGATGAGCAGGAGAAAGGTAGGCCATTCCACTACTCATGGTTGATAGTCCTCATCGCATTGGTAGGATGGCAAGAACCTATTGAGGCACAGTTTGCTGTTGTTCCTCTGCACATGCTTGGTGCCGCAAGGTATGCATCTCTGTGGGTTTCACAGGATAAAACCCTACAACAGTTGAAAAACTATGTATTTTCCTTTTACATGATGAGTATCTTATATGAGATTGCCAGAACCCCATGGCTCAGTAATGAGTTATTCTCTTAGTATGATGGAGCGATCAATTTCAGGGCCGATATGCACCATATTTTTATTCAGGCTTGCGAAGATAAAAAGCATCAATGGTTTAAGTTGCCATATGTACTGACTAAATATGACATCCTCACGATAGTCTAGCAGTGGCCGGCAGAATGGTTGAAAGATGCAGGGACAATACCTAAAATTCCAGTCCCTCCAGTCACCAATGTGGGCGCAGGCCCTAGTCACACGTAGCACCAAGATCCCCCCAAAGACAACACAGAACAAACTGAGTCGCAGCAGAGTGAAAGTGACCAGGGTGGAGACGAGGGAAACAATGATGAAGAAGGAGAGGACTCAGTCAAAACCATCTCAAACCCTAATCGGAAGGATAAGCGCAAGACACCAGAAACAGAGGAAGTGACCAAACCACAGTCCCGAAAGAAAGCGAAGGCATCAAAGGATAAGAATATCGACTAAGAACTCGGCTTGAAAAATGAGGAGCTTGATGAGGCTTTGTCAAAGTCCACAGAGGTTCTCACTAATAAATGGTCAGAATTTGCAGCTGCGCATCTGGATGCCATCACTGGCATAGCAAAGCACGTTTTGGAGCTGAGGGACTTAGCAGAAAAATCAGTGACTGGCCCTGCAGCAAGTAGCGCCCCAGTAAGCGTGCAGCCAGACCTAAGGCAATGGCCGGTTAGAGAAAACAAGGGCCAAGTGTCAAGTGCTGCCCTCATCATAACTGATGCAGCATCTCGCGCAGAGATGAGCATGATAGTAGGGATCGATTACACCAAGATGTCCATGATGGAATTACATCTTTGCGAGTCAGCTATCGTGAAGGAACTCCAGGCACGAGATCACTATTCACAAATACAGTTGGAAGATACCAGGAAATAGAATGATAACCTCACACCGCAGCTAGAGGCCGCGGAGCAGAGAAAGAGAGATGTAGAATGTAAGCGGATTACACTGGTACGCATTTTGGATGAGGCATGTTGAAGTCTTCTTGAATTCGACATATAGCTGGTGGAAGAGCCAGAACAAAGATTAGGCAGGTTGAAAGACTATGCACAACAGTCTTGCAGTGAAATAGAGAAACTCAAAGCCGAACATGAGGCTCAAATTTCGGAGCTCCAACTCTGCATCACCCCAAAGAGTCCACCAGAGGTTAGGGAGCAACGTCGAACAGACATTCGGGCCTCTGTAGCAAAAATCTTGGATACTGTGAGCAGCATAGCAAAGCTACTAGAACACAGTGTTGAGGCCTGGACCACCCTGCAGGAACATCCAGAAGTCGGACAGCTGCAATAAATCATCAGGCAGCGACATGCAGAGTTGGATGCAGTAAAAGCGGAAATTAAGACTCTGCCACCTATGGAAAAAATGCTCAAGGTAAAGCACAGCAATTAACTCCAACATGAAATTGAATCATGGAGAGCAAAAGAAACAGAAGTGGAACATTTTATGCAGCCACTTATCAGCGAAGCTTTCGATTTGAGTACTACTGTGGACACCCAACTCAAAGTTCTGAAGGAATATGATGCAATTACGCAAGCAAAGTCCAGTGAAGCATCAGCCGCAGTATTGTAGGAGTTGGTCGAAAAGGAGAAAGCAGCTGACAACATCATCCATGGTCTCAACAAGCAGTTCACTCTCCTCGCTGACAAAATTCATCTACCAGAAGAGCAGCAGAGTGTCTCGGGACGGGACACTGGTGAGTCTTAGGGGCCTGTTGGGGCGCGCACCTTAACATTCCTTAAGTTGGGTAACTCTGCGGTTTTTGTAGGAGTTTGTAAGCGGAGCTATGACTCAAAACAGTCTTAGAGGTGTCGGGGTTGAGTCAAAGTCCTCTTTTTGTAATTAACCCATGGTTTTAGTCCAGGGTTTAGGGTTCAGGGTGCCCATGGTCTAAGTCCATGGATTTGTAATAAGTGCACTATATAAATAAGCACTCTTGTAAATAAGTCAGGTTAGTATTTTGATGTATGATGAATTGATGCGAAGTTGAGGCTATTTTGTAAGAAAGGTTAAGTCCCAGTTGTGTGCGTGGATGACCTCTACAGCTGTGTGCGCAGAGGGTTTTGGTTGGTTAAGAAGATCTGCAGCTATGTGCGCAGAGGCCTGCAGCTGTGTGCACGACTTTAAGTACTTAGAGAAATCTGCAGATGAGTGCACAGATCAGAACTGTGATATTGTAAAGAGTTGAATAAAACACAGTTCTGTGGACGTAGCCCCTACCCTAGGGGTGAACCACGTTATATCGGGTGTTGTGGTTCTTTGTGTTATTTCTGTTATGTTCTTTATGCATTGATAAATATATATATCTGATAAGTAATATCACTGTTAAAATATTAGCTTTGCTGTGAATTCCCAGTAAGGGTTAAGCAAGTCACTGTTTGTTTATCTAACTGCGAAGATATATATATGTGAATGTCGAAGCATTGTGTTAATTGATTATAAGTTATTAAAAGCTAAAGGTACAGTAATACCTCTCTTTTGCTTGCAAAAACCTGATTCTATGGCACCCCATTGCTGTTTCGGGTGAGACTGCAACCTGTTCGCAGGTTGTTGCTGAAAGGGCCAACACTGTGGGTCTTTTGTTGGTGCGAAGTGAATGGTATAAAACCCAGGTCTGCCCTATTGCCCAACAAGCATCATTGTAATTGTTAGTCCATGATGTAATTAATATTATTTAGTGTAATAATATTCTTTGAATTACATTTATCAGGTCTATATATCTCTTCCCATAGGGGATATTGTCTCAATTTTGCCAATAAGGCCTTTTTTTATCAATGTATGGGGGCTAAATGAATAAAAATGAGTGCTATAAGAAATATGCCATGCTATGGAAGTGATTAAAGAGTGTTTAAATTTTAAGAAAGATTAAATTTAATTTTTTAACAGCTCTTATGTTTTACAAAAATTAATTTGAGATGATTTAGCTGCTCCTTTTAGACCGTAGCTAGATGACTAGCTTTTAATAACTAGTTTTGCTAAAACTGATGTAAAACAAGTTCTGTAAACTCAAAATGAGCTCGTTATTTCCTATGGGTCACTAAATGGACCACCTTCCCATACCTATATCCAGAACCATTTTTTTTGGGTTGTACCACCTTATTGGATCCTCCTTTGCTTAGGGTTTCCCTTAGCCAAAACTGCCAAAAAATCCCAAATCCATCCCAATCTTCTCAAAACTTTCCAAAACTTCAGAAAACTTTCTAGAACATGTAATTATGTTATATTAATTCTGCAACACCCCTATTTAAGTTTCCATAGTCCCCTAGTTGAAACCGACCAAACTACCCTCCTTAGTTTCATGGTTTGGCTATCCAGAAGCGTGGTAGTAGGTTTCCGCGGAGCAGATTCTGAACCCTAAATGGAACCATATATAAATTTGATAAGGGAGATTTAATTCCATGTATGAATTTATTTTAGTTTCTTCCTACTCTTCACTCCTTTTTCCTGCAAAAAGTCCCATAAGAATTCCCTAATTTGACCAGTCCGAGAAGGTTTTCCGTGAATTAATTTAATTTCAGAAATTTTAATTAAAAAAATTGCAGCAAGATAATATTATGATCTATACATCATATCAGGGATATGACATGTCCCATTCACCACTTCTACATGGATAACAAAAACAATAGAGTTTCCTTGTCCACATTTGAACTATAGCATTATCTAATGTTCTAACTGAATGGAATGCATGAGTTCCTTGGACAGTCTTGCACTCATATAGGTGTGATCAATATACATCAACCACCTCCCAAAAATATCTATGTACATGCATTTTTTCAGTTAATTGGTCTTCTTTCCTTCTATCTCCCTTCCCCATCACTGAAGAACACCATGCAACAATGGTCGTTGCATCTCAGATGAGCGAAATAGTTGTGAATTTCTTCTCCTGCCTACGTAATGCAGTATTGATGCATGCACCTGTTCCATGATGTTCCCATTTTTATATGCTTGGTATCAAAATAGTTACAAATATGTGGCACCTTGTGCCTCTTGTGGAGAATACACAACAATTGGAAGCAACAGGAATTTTTGAATTGCCCCATTCAATCATCAAACTAAATCCAATGTTGTTCCATTTGTATATTGTTATCCTCTAGGTTATTGTAGAACAATTGAAATATGTGTTGTACAAAATCTAAGTCATGACACATGTCATCACTTATGTAAAAGTGATACTCCTTCAATATAACCCTTTTCTCTTTACTACTATATGACCCATGTCTATAAGTGGTATGGACCATTATGCTGACATGGTCTGAGTGATAATATTGTAGAAATAATAGATCAATGCTATGAGCAATGACGCTAAAAAGAAGCATAGGAAATAGATCTTTCTACTAAGAATTCTCACAAGCATACACAAGAAAAATAGAGAGAAGAAAAGAGACTAAATCACATTAATGAAGAGATGAATATTGGTGTGTATCCTTCCATTGAATAATTACGAATAATAGTGTACATAAATAGTACATCCCTCATAGGAGAATCGAATTATATGGAAACAACTCATAAAGCTCAAAAAGACTGACTTACCAAAATATAGCAAACCCCCATAGGTGGATAAAGCACTTCCCAAATCTATCAAGGACCTCACGAGTTGGAAAAATCATGAGTGAGTTGTCAAGGAGATGGAAAAAAAATGCTAATCCTAGAAAATGGAGAACAACTAATGGAGGATGGGTTGGAAATAAAATCTCCCCGTTTCTTAGTTGACTAGCTTTTTATCTTATCCATAGAGAAGCAGGAAAAGTAGAAAAATAAGAATAAAACAGAATCTACTATAAAGTCCTGTATACTAATTCTGGATGGTCAAAAGGTGGTCAAGATTAACCCAAGAGTAGAAATAAATCATTCCTAGGATATAGATGGCATGTATTTAATTTAAGGTGCAAATGGATGCCAACTAATTAATCTAGTGGGTGAATAATTAATCAAATAATGATTAATTATTTTATCCTAAGTTGTGAGTGGGTTTAATATATTCCAACAAATATTGACTCTAAATCTCATTCTATGGTTGAAGAGTGTAGTTTTCTACAAAATCGACCACTGATAATATAGTTCCAATAGGAAATGTATCCCTGCACGTTCTAAGCTACTCATCTTACGAACGAGCCACATGTACATGCTTTACATGCTGTTGTGTCTTTTCAAAGAATTCCTCCATGAAGTTGCATACCAACACCTACTAGATCAAAAATAACGATGCATAGATCACTAGGTTGTTACATATATGAAGTAGTAATACATGAAGAAAAAAATACTATTCAGGAACTCGTTTAGGACTTGAGAGGTGACCAATTGTATTTTTTTCCTTTCATTCCCTCCATTGATATCATACGTGACATATTTGAATGACTGCAAGTTCACTTCATGTCTCCCAAGTGCATGCTCATTGGTGACATGTATGCATTTGTGCAAAAATTCCATTCCACCACACCTTGGGAATGTCCCATCTACGCAAGGCCTTTGATAACATGTTTAACCTTCTTTCCTTCTACACAAAATGCTATGGATAAAGTCTCTAGATGATGTCGGTGGCATTGTAGTTGAGCATTCCTGCACAAGAGTGTTATGCAATACACACAATATATGTATATATGTTCCATAAGAATAACCCTACTCAATGTGATATTGACAATAAAATGTGTTACGAGTTATGTTTATTTTAACATAGCATGGTTTGCATTTATTAAAGGATATTTGGCCCAAGATAAGTTCATTATGTCCATGCCTAAATCTCTCATATAATTCTGTTTGTGCAATGTCAAGAAAATTTGTAATGTGGGGCTCAGGATCCCTTGAACCCCTTCTCAATTTTAGTACATCTTTTTTGTTTGATTAAGGTCTAGTATTGTCATGCCAAAATGCTTGCACCAGTCCATTTACCACATCAATGAGCTTCATATCAAAGCATGGAAACCTGCCAATGAAGGACCAGACATCTGTTTGACCAGATTCAATTTTTTCTCTTCTATAGCAATACCTATGGAGTTCTTTGATATCCAATCCTAAGGGTTTGGATGTAGGCTTAAGAATTTGAAGGGCCTTGGTGATTTTGTTCACGATTGATTCTGACAACACACAATGAGCTGCATTGCGATCCTTTGAATGCAATTTCTTTCCAATATTACTAAATGCATCTACTAAAATTTTGACAGCATGAGAAATTAGTTCAAAACTGTTTATCATATTTATCCTTAAGTTTGTCCTAACAATAGTCATAGACCTAGATTTTAACAACGATATAAATAATCTACATTTATCTCCATCACATTTAGAATCAGAATAGTTGACAAGTATCTATTGAGATTGATATCCAATAATGCGTTTAGAGGACATACCTTTGTTGGAATATGTTAAACCCACTCATAACATAGGATAAAATAATTAATCGTTATTTGATTAATTATTCACCCGCTAGCTTAATTAGTTGGCATCCACTTGGACCTTAAAGTCAATACATGCCATCTATATCCTAGGAATGATTTATTTCTAATTTTGGGTTGATATTGACCAGCCTTTTGACCATTCGGAATTAGTATACATCACTTTACAGCAGATTCTGCTTTATTCTACTTTTCCTACTTTTCTTTGGATAAGATAAAGCTAGTCAAACTAGGAAACTGGGTGCTTTTGTTTCCAACCCATCCTTCATGAATTTTCCTCTATTTTCTAGTATTAGCATTTTTTTTCCATCTCCTTGAAAACTCACTCATTATTTTTCCAATTCATGAGGTCCTTGATAGATTTGGGAAGTGCTTTAGCCACCTATGGGGGTTTGCTATATTTTGGTAAGTCATCCTTTTTGAGATTTATGAGTTGTCTCCATACAAATTAATTTTACTATGGTGTATGTACTATTTATGTACAATATTATTCATCATTATTCAATGGAATGATAGAAACCAATATTCATCTCTTCATTCATGTGATTCATTGTCTTTTCTTCTCACTATTTTTCCTATGTATGCTTGTGAGAATTCTTAGTAGCAAGATCTATTTCTTGTTATTCTTCTTAGCATCTTGCTCATAGAATTGATATATTATTTCTACATGGTATCAAAGCTATAGGGAGAACAACCTTTCCATATTCTACATGGTATCAGAGCAGCAAGGTTGATCAAGTTCTACAGAGTTGAGGAGCACATCTAGTCTCCTATCCCTCTCTGAAGAAGAGCTTGTCTAGTTTACAAGATTTTCTCCTAGTTTTTTTTTGCAGGTTTTAGAGAGTATCTCCTAGATCATATCAAAAAATTCAATATGGATTAAAAATTTCCTCTACTATATCCTTTCAACTATGCTGATTGGAAGCCAAATATGAGCGTATACTTGAAGAGGCAATGTCTCTTTGATGTCTCCATTGGTGCATTGAGTGAACCCGAGTCTTATGAAGAGAAGATTGTCTGGATTGATAATTTGGATAGAGCTTATGGAATTATGTGTTTGGGAATGTATCCAAATATACATAATATCATAGATTCTGTTGAGTATCCATTTGAGCTTTGGAATAATTTGGACAAAGCTTTTGGTTTGCAGGAAATAGAAGATGAAGCATGGAGCGAACCCAAAATCTCCTCTTGTTCTCTCTCTAAAGATTTATTGGCTTCTACATTCTCTAATGAAGTTTATCATGATGAAGAAGTTTCTCATACAATTCATGTTGCTACTACTCTCCTTGATTCGAATGCTTCCTCCTTCAATGAAGAAGAAATTATTGAAGAGTCATATTTTTCTGTGTCTCTTGAAGGTGATTTTTCTTCTTGTGATACCAATGATGAAAAAGAAGTCACATATGGAGCTTCTATTGATATTTATTATGATCCTATCACCCATTCATTGTTCTCAAAATATCCTATCTTATATTCTGAGATCTATGTGCCAGATTCTTCACACCTTGGGCATACCTCTCTCATTGATGCTGCGCAACCCAGTGATTTCCAGGATGTTTTCTTTGCCAAATCAAGCCTTATTTATGTCATACCACTTACCTTGCTTGATCTCATGTGCTTCAGAATATCCTCCTTTTTTCTTGGCATCAATACTTGGAGCCTTCTTGAATATTTTGAACATCTCCTTATTTCCTCCTTTCATACAGAGGATTCATTACGAGTGTATTCCCATGAGTCTACTAATATTATTATATATGATATTTTGGATTCTGATTTAGAATCATAGTTTTAGGTTCATAAAAATATCATACCACCATCCATACCATCTACCATAGCTCTGAATAATCCTAAGACTATACAAATCCCAAGTTCACTAGTTGACTCCTCATTGGTCTCTTATGCAGTGATATTTATCTTACATGGTTTCAAGTATTTCCTATGTTTCAGTGGCTGGTTATCCATGTCCTTAGTCATATTCAGACTGATATTAAACATGTTTGGATCTGTTTTAAAAACTTATAGTTCAGATCTTATGCCCATCCAGCATTCATATTTTTACACCTATTAGTTTTCCCCAGTTGCTCATAATTTTCCTAGTCTAGCCCTATATCCTCATGGAGCCACTAAAGTATTTGTGTTTGTTGTTCCATATGTGAATATTTATGATATTTCATAGTTTTATCAGCCTCATATCAGATCTAGAAAGGTGCTACATCAGATTGGAATATTGACATGTGACTCACATCATAATTTTGTAGCTACTTAGGGAATTGGGTGTGAAATAAATTGTCTTAATTTTTGTACTCTTTGGGGAGTATGCATAGATATCTTTTCCATTTTAGATTATGTTTGCATATCAGAGTTTGACAGCAGCAAGAAAAATTAAGATAATTCTCCTACTTCATCAGTTGATGAGACACAAGGAGTCTCTTCTCTTCCTTCTTGCAGGTTCTATTGCCACCTTTCACACACTTGGGTTACGTGGAAGAAATCTTCAAGCCACTCGGTGTGTCCCTGGGAGAAATTCTCGAGTCAAGGATGTCACCTTGTTCCTGACTCCTCCATTCAGGCTAACTCCTAAGGATGCCAAGGGGGGTAGACCTTATAAAAATACTAAGGCTAATTACTTAGTGTGATGGTCTTATATTGATTAAGTTGCTTAGGAGTTTTCTGAAATTAACGAATGGAAACAAAAGATAACAAGATGCAAGATTTAAAGCAGATAAGCACAGTAATGACACTCAATATATATATAATCGAAATAATTGATCAAATAAATCATGAGTGCCTTAAATGGAGTCAACAGATAAAATGATGTGCTTGCATGCACTTGAAAGAATGTTTTGCAAATGTCTCTTGGTAGATTTTAAATTAATGTGTAATGTGAATGAATTAAATTAGGTGAAAAGGGGACTCCAGATATACTCAAGGGGTACTTGGAGTATGTCCAAAAGTGGACTTTCACCCGCAAGCTATTTGTGGGTTGGAACGGAGTCTTGGAGACTGTTGTTCATAAAGCACCTATCAGGGTGTGACAAAGATCGACGCCTCGAGGTCACTTTCCATTTGTTCCTACTCCTTTAGGTATTTTCCACCTCTTATAGTTTGTTCGAGGCATTGGATTTTCATGTGATGGTTTGTCAATTTGGGAGAGTAATCTAGTCACAAGTTCTTTTGATGCAACTTGACTGATCGAACAAACCACAGCCAAGTATAGAGCATACACACTAGAGTCCTTTTTATTTTTAGAAAATTTTAAAAGGCGTGTTCTTATTAAAAAGAAAACCCTCCAAGAACCTCTTTCGGTCCAAGTGGACCTCAATTGGGGAATCAGGGAGGGTTTCATTTTATTATTATTATTAAAACAATTAACGATAGTAGCTGAAGCATAAACAAATAAGCAAACCAAAATTTTCTAATTAGACTACCACGACCCTTTCTTCACCTTTCGACTCAAAAGGAGGCTCGTGGGGTAAGTACTAAAATTACTTTGAAACCACCATATATAGAATATTAAAATGATTATAAGTCAAATTATACCACCTCTACATATTAGAACTACACTAGCTTGGAAAAAGATGAAAAAATGTAAAGAATGACACGGTCGCAAATCCCCCCAGGGGGGATGATAAATAGGCTCGAAATAGCCCATTCGAAGAGATTTTTATTTTTATTAGCAGCAATTAAAATATCATAAAAATTATCTGAATCCTCTTAGTCCTTATACCAATTGATACCAAAGGTTTACAAATTGAGAAATTTTGAAAATTTGGGAAGACGGTGACACCTTGGGGGTTTCGAATGGTTCAAAAATGGTTTTCGGACAGCACCTTCTCCTATTTTATATTATACCTAATAAACACAGAAATATTATCACAGTTAAATATGCCCCAAAGTAATTTGAAAGCACTTTTGGATGAACACACTTTTTACCCAAAAATTCTAAGTTAAAACTAGATTTTAAAGAAGCGAAAAAAGAACTAGGGAAAGAGAGATTTCCTTGAGATCTTGGCCTAATTTTTGGGATTCCAATATGAAGCACTCAAATTGCTGAATATAAATTTTTATATCCTAAGGAAAAAAATCATGCATTCAACAAGGTTTAGATCTACTTTCACAGCCTTGAAAAATGACAATTTTCCCTAAAAGTAGATCTAGAATGATTGTAAAATTTATTTAGGAATGAGATCTAGTTTATGAAATTTAAGGTATCAAGATATATGTAAAATGAATTATGAAATTGATAGATATAAACAATTTTAAAGCTGCAAAACAGGTAATAAAATTGATTTAAAAAATTTGAAGGAGGAAGAGGAAAAGAAGAGCGCTTGTTGCTGGAATGGCTCTGCAAAAAAGACTAGTTAGTGGAATGCCGAGGGACAATGCCCTCAAAAAATAGTCAGATACCCAGTGGATTCAAGCTAGATCCACAGTTTGTCCAAGCCCTTCTACCTGAAAACTAACAAACAATCTTGCACAAAAGCCTTATGAGATCTGGATAGAGATATATCAAAAAAGAGAGGGATTACATGCAAATAAACTTATTTAAACATGCATAATCTGAATCTTCAAACATATATGCTATGAGATATTGAAAAACAAGTAATCCTACTTTCCCAACCATAATCCTAATTATTCAACTGAATCATTCAAGCCAGACAAGATTCAGATGCAGAAATTGAGAGAAAGACACCGGTAACAACAAAAGCTACAAGACAATGTTAATTCCAGACACATAAGAGCATTACACCATTTTGGCCTCCAAAGCATCACTTTATTCCAATAGAAAAAGATATTACATAGTATTACAATAGAAATAGCTCCCCAATCCAATTCTAACTCCCTTGGAAAGTAGGCAACCATGCTTTATTTATAAAAAAAATTGAAACCCCAGCTTAGAGGGGGCACAAATCCCAAGGAGATAGACAACTGCAGCTGAAGGAAAGTCCATCAATGCCTGATCTAAATATGAACTTAGCTTCGACTAAGTCTAACTATCAATTGGAGGCTTGATTGAGCTGACAGATCAACCTGTTGACTAAATCATCAACCACAAAGCTTCCAGAAGAGCCCACACATGTGGAGGAGAGAGAGAGGGAACATTTCCACATAAAGGAGGTTGAATTTCAACTCTGGATCTTCCCTGATTAGTCCCTTCAGTAAAAGAATTGCAATCTTTGGTTAATCTGGTGCCAATGAGACTGATTTCAATCAAATTGGTTGAGAATCCATTGATCTAGGATTTTGGATTTGCTTTGTTATTCATCAATTTATCAATTAAAATAATGAATAATTTATTTTTTGGGGATTTCTGACCTGAGAGATGGAAAATCACTCAAAATTTGGAAATAGTGGGTCTATAGGTTTACATGGTGCTCTTAGCTTGAAAATGAGCACCCCCGTGACTGAAACTTATTATTGAGCCCACTTTTATAACAAAACAATTTTTTCCAATTCGACTATTAAAAAATAGCCTAAGTTTTATGGAAAAATTAAAATTTAAAAAACTTTAAATATTAAAAAAAAATTAAAAACCTAGGGGGACTTACACATGTTCATATGACTCGACCATGATTCCTGGCATGTTTATACATTAACACATAGACTCTAATAACCTCAATAGGCGTAAATACCAAGCCGACCACCCCAACTTTGGAGGTATTGAGTGAAAAACTCATAAATTATCAGTCGTTTATTCAACAAACAATAATAACCAAGGGAAAAAACACCCTCAGCTGATCGGATTGACAAATAAACTCTAAGAGACCGAGTCTTTTACAGACACTATCATGCTAAAACATTTTATTACAACTCCCCTATGGGGTATGAACATGTGATATAGTACAACAACCACTTCCCAAATGCAATTCTTAAGGTCTTCTGAAGTCCGAGCAAATCATCTTTGTCCAATTCACCAGGCCCACTTAATAAAAACCACTAAGTACAACTTAGGTGGTAACATCTGGCTCCAACTATAGGACATGTGCTTGATCTGGTCTTTAAGGCAAGGAGAGGATATGAGAACACCAGAATCTCCGGTTTATATACCCTGTAAAAACATCTCAACTTCACAGGAAAACCTCAGTAGCACAAGCTTTATATAAAAACCAAATGAACCATTAAGCTGATTTATTTAAACAAAGTAAATGTAACTAACTAATGAAATTATTATTATTATTATAGGTAAATAGAAAACATAAATGCAGAAAGTAAATGCTCTCTTTTAGGAGCTGATTTTCCTACTCTAAGCACGATTTAAAAAAGTTAGGTGTAATAAAAAATCTAGTGTAACCACCTAAGAATTTTATTAACATAAAAATTATTTTCCTTGTCTGTGGTTACTAGCCAAAGTAGGGATACCTTATTTAGAAAATGCAAACCTGCGTGATGATACAAAATGGGCGGGCTGGATGGGAATTCATAGGCATGAATAAAGTCATTAAAGTTCTTCACAAACTGGTATGTGCTCATGCAGGATGCTTCTATCCATGACTGGATATGACTGATATACCAACTGACAAGATGAGGAAGACTGACAACATCATCATACTGATCATCAGGGCTTATCAAATGATAACTTGTTGCATAAGTCCCAAGCTTCTCCAAATCATAAGGAACCTCTACATGTGAAGAAGATGGTTGAGACTGATATTCCACTTACTGCATCACATCCTCAGTATACAGATCCATGCTCCCCTCTATGGATGTATCGTAGATTGGATCTCCACAAATTTTTGAATAGACACTCCCCTTACTGGACATATCATTGATGGGGTTCTCAATAAGATTTTCACAAGTTGGATTATCTATGAAATTCCAATAGTCATCACTCCCATCTATGTCGGATATGAGAGAGTATTCCTCACTGGTATCACATCCCGAGATATAACTACCCTCCTCCTGCTCATAATAATCATCCTTCAAATTTTTGGTTTCAAAGATATTAGAAGAAGTTAAAATTTCAAAAACATCATCCCTAAGTGATGAACATAGAGGAGTTTCATTATATGCATCATAAATTTGTTCATAAGTGTCAATATTTGTAATGGTTTCCTTATGAGGGGTTTCTAGACAAATATTATCATTGCAACAATCTTGAGAAAATCTCAAATATTTAATGTTTTTAGTTACGGTGACATGAGGAGAGTCTTCAACAATGTGTTCAATTATGGGTTCCTTGTGAAGCTCTTCAACGTGATTGTCATGGACCTTCCCATCTTCAGGATCTTGCTTTGTATTGAGAGATACCTCATATTCTTTAAAAAGCTACTTAATTGCTTCCTTTCTTAAATAACTACTAGGATTCTCTTTGATGGGAGTATCATGGATCACTTGTTCACTTAAATGTTCAAGAAGTGATTCCAAGTCTTCAATACTTTGTATCATGGAAAAAGGTCCATCATATGTATCCATGTGATACTCTATCTCAGATAGGTAGAAGGTAAAGATATTTTCAAGGAACTTTTTCAAACCATTCTTACTACCCCTGCCATCATTCCACTACTCTAAAAAAATCCAAAGGAAGCTTGGAAATGACGTGAAACATTTATTAGGAAGGCCCTGATAGAACCAATAAAAAGCCTCACCTTGAAAAGTACTAGCAAATATTTCCATCATATTGTCTTCATAAAGCACATTGGATTCAGCCATCAATTGAAGGAAATATTTGACATCCCAGATGGCCGAATCACCATAATTTCCATGAAAGAATGGAAGCCATTTATATACATCCCCCACATCATGACCAAAGCTAGGAAAACTCAGAATGTTTGAGGAATTGATACGGTGAAAAAGTCTGGCTATCTGGGCACCACACTGCTCCCTTGCTTCATCCATCTCAAAAATTAATAGTATGCATTTGATAAAACCATTAAACCTTGTACTGAATAGGTGGAGCTGTCAAGTGATGAGCTTTAAAGGTTTTAATTTTTCTCATGAGCTCATATACACACAACAAGTCTCAACAAAATTATGAGAAAGCAGGGTTTTATCATTTCAATGGAGTCACCATGTGAGAATTAAAATATACATTTCAGAACTCTCACAACAATTGTTTTTTTCTTTTCTTTGCAAAAATAAAAACTAAAAAAGTCAGTGGATTCGCTAGATGAAAATTAAAGATTTACTCTAAGAATTTATCAAATAAAGCAAAAAACTAAAAGGAAGAAAAAGTTGTACTGTAGGAATAAAAAGATTTATCCTTGGCAACAGCACCAAAAAGTGTTGTCGCCTTTATCACACCTGGGTTATGTTGCAGAAATTTTCAAGCCACTCGGTGTGTCCTTAGGGGCAAGTCTCGAGTCAAGGCTGTCACCTTGTTCTTAACTCCTCCGTTTAGGATAACTCCTAACAGAGCCAAGGGGTGTAGACCCTATTAAAATACAAAGGCTAATTACTCAGTGTGATGGTGTTATATTGATTAAGTTGTTTAGTAGTTTTTTGAAATTAACCAGTGGAAACAAAAGATAACAAGATGCAAGATTTAAAGTAGATAAGCATAGTAATGACACTCAATATATATATAATCGAAAGAATTGATCAAATAAATGACCAGTGCCTTAAATGGAGTCAATGGAGAAAATGACGTGCTTGCATGCACTTGAAAGAATGTTTTGCAAATGTCTCTTGGTAGATTTTAAATTAATGTGGAATGTGAATGAATTAAATTAGGAGAAAAGGGGACTCCATATATACTCGAGGGCTACTTGGAGTATGTCCAATAGTGAACTTTCACGGCTACCCATAAGGTGTTTTTGGGCTGGAACTGAGTCTCAAAGACTATTGTTCATATTGCACCCTTCAGGGTGTGACAAATATTGGTGCCTCGAGGTCACTTTCCAGTTGTTCCCACTCCTTTGGGTATTTTGCCACCGCTTATAGTTTGTTCGAGGCATTGGATTTTTGCCTGATGGTTTGTCAATTTGTGAGGTGAAGACTAATTAATCTAGTTACTAAAGTGATTTTGATGCAGCTTGACTGATCGAACTAACCACATCCAAGTACAGAGCATACACATTGGAGTCTTTGTTATTTTTAGAAAAATTTAAAAGAGGTGTTCTTATTAAAAAGAAAACCCTCGAGGAACCTCTTTCAGTCCAAGTGGACCTCAATCGGGGAATCAAGGAGGGTTTTATTTTATTATGATTATTAAAACAATTAATGATAGTAGGCGAATCATAAACAAATAAGAAAACCACAATTTTCTAATTAGACTACAACTACCCTTTCTTCACCTTTTAGCTCAAAAGGAGGCTCATGGGGTAAGTATTAAAATTACTTTGAAACCACCAGTTATGGAATATGACAATTATTATAAGTCAAATTATACTACCCATACAGATTAGAACTACACTAAATTGAAAAAATATGACAAAAAGTAAAAAATGACCCATACGCGAATCCCCCCAGGGGGGATGGTGAATAGGCTCGAAAGAGCCTATTCGAAGAGATTTTTATTTTTATTAGAAGCAATTAAAACATCAGAAAATTTATCTGAATTATCTTGTTTCTTAAACGGAATGATACCAAAGGTATACAAATTGCAAAATTTTGAAATTTTGGGAAGACGAAGACCTCCTGGGGGGTTTCAAAGGGTCCAGAAATGCTTTTCAAGACAGAACCTTCTCCTATTTTCTGTTATACCTACTAAAAACCAGCAATACTATCACATTTAAATATTCCCAAAAGTACTTTTGGATGAACACACTTTTTACCCAAAAATTCTATGTTAAAACTAGTTTTTAAAGAAGCGGAATAGGAACCAAGGAAAGCAAGATTTCCTTGGGATCTTGTCCTACTTTTGGGGAAGGAAATATGAAGCACTTAAATTTCTAAATATAAATTTTTATATTCTAAGGAAACAACCATGCATTCAACAAGCTTTAGATCTACTTTCATAGCCTTGAAAAATGACAATTTTCCCTAAAACTAGATCTAGAATGGTTGTAAACTTTATTTAGGAACGAGATATAGCTTATGAAATTTAAGGAAGCAAGATATATGTAAAATGAAGTCTGAAATTGATATATATAAGAAAATTTAAAGGTGCAAAACATGTAACCGGACTGATTTTTAAAAAATTGGAGGAAGAGGAAAAGAAGAGTGCTTGTTGCTGGAATGGATCTGCAAAAAAGACTATTTAGTCAAATGCTGACGGACAATGCCTTCACAAAATTTTCGTATGCCTAGTGGATTCAAGATAGATCCATATTTCATCCAACCCATGCTACCTAAAAACTAACAAACAATCCTGCACAAAAACCTTATGAGATCTGGATAGAGATATATGAAAAAAGAGAGGGATTACATGCAAATAAACTTATTTAAACATGTATAATCTGAATCTTCAAACATATATGCTATGAGATATTGAAAAACAAGTAATCTTACTTGCCCAAATATACTCCTATTGATTCAGCTAAATCATTCAATCCAAACAAGATTCAGATGCACAAATTGAGAGAAAGAAACCAGTAACAACGAAAGCTGCAAGACAAAGTTAATTCCACACACATAAGAGCATTACACCATTTTGGCCTCCAAAGTTTCACTTTATTCCAATAGAAAAATATATTACATAGTATTACAATAGAAATAGCTCCTCAATACAACTCTAACTCCCTTGGAAAGGAGGCATCCATGCTTTATATACATAAAAAATTGAAACCCTAGCCAAGAGGGGGCACAAATCCCAAGGAGATAAACAACTGTAGTTGAAGGAGAGTCCATCAATGCCTGATCTGAAGTTGAAATGAGCTTCCACTGAGTCTAACTATAAATTAGAGTGCTAATTGAGCTAACACATCAACCTGTTGACTGAATCATCAACCATAGATCTTCCACAAGAGCCCACACGTGTGGAGGAGAGAGAGAGGGCACAATTCCCCATAAAGGAGGCTGAAGTTCAACTTTGGATCTGCCCTAATTAGCCCCTTTAATCAAGGAATTGCAATCTTTGGTTAATATAGTGCTGATGAGACTAATTTCAATCAAATCGGTTGAGATTCCATGGATCTAGGATTTTGGATTTTCTCCATTATTCATCAATTTATCAATTAAAATAATCAATAATTGATTTTTTGGGGCCTTCTGACCTGAGTGATGGAAAATCACTCAAAACTTGGAAATAGTGGGTCTATAGGTTTACATAATGCTCTTCGCGTGAAAATGAGCACCCCCATGAGTGAAACTGATTATTGATCCCACTTTTATTACAAAACCAATTTTTCCAACTAGACTAATAAAAAATAGCCTAACATTTATGGAAAAATTAAAATTTAAGAATCTTAAAATATTAAAAAAAGTAAAAACATAGGGGGACTTAGACATGTTAATATGACTAGACCATGATGCCTAGCATGTTTATACATTGACACATAGACTCTAATAACCTCAATAGGCCTAAATGCCAAGCTGACCAGCCCAACTTTGGAGGTATTAAGTGAAAAACTCAGAAATTATCACTCGTTTATTCAACAACCAATAATAACCAAGGGAAAAAACACCCTGGGCTGATCGGATTGACAAATAAACTCTAAGAGACCGAGTCTTTTATAGACACTATCATGCTAGAAAATTTTATTACAACTCCCCTACGGGGTGTGAACATGTGATATAGTACAATAATCACTTCCTAGAGTCAATTTTGAAGGTCTTCTGAAGTTCGAACAAATCATCTTTGTCCGGTTCACCAGGCTTACTTCATGAAAACCACTAAGTACAACTTAGGTGGTAACAGGTTCTACACTCCAGCGCATGATCATGGAGTTCATGATTTCTTTAACAAGTCTTCCATACAGAATAATTTCAGTCAGCTCATTCAAGTGAAGATAAGGATATGTTGAAGACATATTATTTCAAAAAAAACTTGCCTTGTCCTTTCTTGAGGGAGGATTTTCCCCATGTGGTTATGCCTCTTTCCTCACTTTTTTGGACATAATAATTCTTAAAGGGTGACCATAGCCTTAGCCCTATATGCATCTATATTTTTTGTCATACCATCATAAATTCAGACTTATAGGGGGGTGTTGGAATATATTAAACCCACTCATAACTTATGATAAAATAATTACTCATTATTTGATTAATTATTCACCCACTAGCTTAATTAGTTGGCATCCACTTGCACCTTAAAGTCAATACATGCCATCTATATCCTAGGAATGATTTATTTCTAATTTTGGTTTGATATTGACCACCTTTTGACTATCCAGAATTAGTATACATCACTTTACAGAAGATTCTTCTTTATTATGCTTTTCTTGTTTTTCTGTGGATAAGGTAAAGCTAGTCAAACTAGGAAACTGGGTGCTTTTGTTGCCAACCTATCCTTCATGAATTTTCCTCCATTTTCCAGGATTATAATGTTTTTTCCATATCCTTGACAAATCACTCATGATTTTTCCAATTCGTGAGCTCCTTGATAGATTTGGGAAGTTCTTTAGCCACCTATGGGGGTTTTCTATATTTTGGTAAGCCATCCTTTTTTTTAGCTTTATGAGTTTTCTCCATAAAGCTCGATTTTCCTATGAGGGATGTACTATTTATGTACACTATTATTCATCATTATTCAATGGAATGATACACACCAATATTCATCTCTTCATTCATGTAATTCAGTCTCTTTTCTTCTCTCTATTTTTCCTATGTATGCTTGTGATAATTCTTAGTAGCAAGATCTATTTCCTGTGCTTCCTTTTAGCATCATTGCTCATAGAATTGATCTATTATTTCTACAACCTTCAATCAAACCAATGATACTTTCATCAATATGTATACGTTTTGGATTTATTCAGCATGAAGTTGTTAATGGAGGTAAGGAGGTTGGAACTACACCATGTACCATATCACCTGGTCGATCTAGTGTTTGAACATGAGATTCATTTCCTTTCATGTTTTCCTATCGGTAGGATGATGGAAATTGGAAATCCTCATGGGTGGTATGAACAACATTGTATTCTTCGGAATACCTTTGGCATTCAATGTCTCTCTAACTTTGTCACTTGTATACCCACATTCAATTAAATATGCAAAGGTTTTAGGTGGCCTTGATGTGCACCTTGTTGATGAAGGTGTCATTGATGCCAACATGGATGTGAAAGAGTCCTGCTGATGATAGTCCTAAGTTTGACAAGGCATCAAGTAGCAACTGAGCTCTCGGTGGACTAAGAACCTATTGATGTGAGCAGACTTTAGCAAATTCTTCGTGATTGAATAGCATGATTATAGGATTTTGATGTGATCAGATATTGGTGTTTTATTTGAGATAAAAACAGCATAAACATGATATTTTCTATACAGTAAAGTCACATGATTATCCTTAACTCTAATCATCTACAGAAGAGAAAGTTGTTGGCTGTCAAGAAACTGGACACCTTAGCTTCCATGTTGCAAAAGGATGATTTTTTTTTGGAAGCGCTCTCAAATATTTCAAAGCTTCAACACAACAATATTGTATAGCTTGTTGGTTATTGTGTTGAGCATAGATAGCACTTACTTGTTTATGAATACATGAGAAATGGTACTCTTCAGGACATACTCCATTCAGGGGATGCAGGGGATGAGTTGAGCAAGAAATTCTCATGGAATGTTCGTGTCAGGATAGCTTTAGGAGCAACAAGAGCTCTTGAGTACCTCCATGAAATCTGCCAACCTTCTGTAGTTCATCAAAACTTCAACTCTGCAAATATTCTCCTGGATGATGAACTTAGTCCCCATCTATTTGACTGTGGTCTCGAAGCCTTTACATCTTTTGGTTCTGAAAGTTAGGCTGCAGCCAACATGCCAGGTTCATTTGGTTATAATGCTCCCAAGTTTGCAATGTCAGGCATCTATAGTGTGAAGTGTAATGTATATAGTTCTGGTATTGTGATGCTGGAACTTCTAACAAGATGCAAACCCTTGGACAGGTGATATGCAAACAAATCATGTACATGTGGTGTGTACAAGTGAACAGTGCACCGATGACAGTAGCATAAATAGTATGATGATATACAGGATTATGTAATATGATACAGTTAGTGCTATGAGGTTATGTCTGCTTAGCGTGAGGCTATGTCGGCTCAGTATTAAAATAAAAATAAATATTTTTATGTCGGCCCAATAAAAATTAGAAGTCGGCTCAGAATAAGAAATATAATATTTTTTTTATATAGCAGGTTGGCTAAAAAATTCTTGAAAAAATAGTATATATAGGCCCTCACGATTTTCATTTTCAGTGTGGAAATTTTTGTGGGATAGCTCTGAGATTGTCTTTGGGGAGCAGCTCGCTGGCCGAAAGAGCAACAGTAAGGAAATTCTCAGTGGAAGAGCAGTCTGAATTTCTCAAATCCTCATTTTACTATGTGAAAATGCTGGTGGAGTCTGACGTTCATAACAGGTCTGAAATTCCACAGCTTATGCTTGAAATTTTTTGGAGATAATGCTTGGCTTCAAAGTACAACTTGGTAAATTCCACTTAGTAAGTTTATCCTAAGCTTCAAAGTAAATAATAGGCACATAGACTCAAGAGTCAGGGAATCGGGATTCTGAACAGCATCGAGGCTTACACATCTTGATATGCTCGCTATTAAAAATGAATGACGGTTTAAAATTAAACGTCAAAATATGTTCTAGGGAATCATTTGGCCGTTATATGAGATGGTTTGTTAAATTTTTTTGCAGTAGTGGATGAGCAAATTGCAACCCTGCTGGGTCAATTAACTAACCCACCCCATCAGAGATCACACTGTTTGGTATGCCTGACAAAAGATTGGAAGTAAATAGCATATCCTTCAGAGATAACACTGTTTGGTATGCCCTATAAAAGATTGGAAGTAAAAAGCATATCCTTCAGAGATCACACTGTTTGGCATGCCCAAGACTCTCTGATCTCCAATGGATATCCATCTCTGGTTTCAAAGGGAATGAAAATTTCCAATGTCGGGTTTTAATATTTATGCTACAGTTAGTGAATGCGTGATGATAATGGAAGACATGGATTTTGGCGATGTGTTTTGAGATGGATGAACAGAGATCAGGAGATGCCTGGCACTCACACCTTGAACGAATCTTATCAAATGCTCCACGGAATTGATCTCATGCGCTGCTTTCTTATTCACAGGTGAAGCACACAATTAAACAGCGATGAGTAATAGACCGAGATCTAGCTTCATCAGCACTATGTGACAGAAGATTGAGATTGTAAGAAGCTTCGTTATTGTCAGAAGCTTTAGTTACCTTATAGCATTGCTGTCATATTGCTGCAATTCAGTGCAATCAACCTTTGTAGGTTCTTCAAGAAAGTGCCAGTTAAGTTGCAGCAATAAATAGCATTAAAGCAGAGGTCCAAATTTCTGAGGAATACACAGTCCATGCAAGGGTGTGGAATACACAGTCCCAAGTTTCTTCATCAGTCTGAATTTTGTTCGTACACAGTCCTAAATTAATACTTTACTATCATTTGTTGAAGCAGAAATGGGAGCATCTCAGTTTGGAAAGAAGTCCAAGTTTGATGACCTTTATGTGACAAGAAAAAACAGTGAATGATTGTGCAAACCCTATGATGATGTGCAAGTGTTAAAGATGAGCAGTAATTTGATAATCCTGGATGCAGACAACTGAGTAAGAGGAGCAGACCCAAATTATCTCACAGAGCAGCAGAGGTAAATCACAGTCTGATTTTTAATGCATGGTTGATGTTTAAGGTCCATTTGAGGAAGAACAATCCAATTTGTATCTTGGAAGACGTTCTTTTGGTTTTATCCTTGCCTTTCTGCTGCTATATGACAGTCTGGTCTTATACTAGTCATTGTGGGTTAAGAGAGGCATGTAGAGAGCTTGTCCTAATCCACAGAGGTCTGAAAAGTTTATTGACAGAGGTCTGAAAAGTATATCGACAGAGGTCTGAAATCATATTGATAGAGGATAGAGATTGGGTGAATTGATGACCTTAACAAATAGATGAGTTTTGGGGCAGATCTGCAGTATGATGAAACTATGAGGGCTAATGACTGATGAAGTTTTGTTAAAAACATATCTATCCTTGTGTCTTGATAGTTGAGCATATATGATGAGCAGTTTTTGGCATCAGCAGAGTTACATGAGTTAGAAAAGATCCTTGAATGCACATACATTAAGTAAGGATGATGTCCTAGTCATGAACTAACTTGTTCTCAGCAATGAAGAGAATTGATTGTAGTAATAAATCTACAGCAGTATGGAATGTACTCTCAGCAGAAGACATGTTGACATCTTGAGCAATAGTAATGAGCAGATTAACCAGAGATGATGAGTAGAGATGAACAGACTTTGATGACTTGGCAGCAGGTGTTGATGAGTAGCGAAGATTGAGAAGACTATTGTAGCAGTGTTGAGCAGATTGACAAACAGTTGATGTAATGAGTAGAGATGATGAGAAGCTTTGATGTGATAGAGATTTCTTGTGTGACACAAGTATACTGTATTGTAAAAGCAAGCTTGTCTTTATTTTGAGGTTAGGATACCTCAAACCCATCTAGACAGGGTCTGAGAAAACCAGGCAGGGTCCTGGATGCAGAGTAGGTGCTCTATGTATCAGTAGGTTCTGATTTTTCCTTAACGGTTGTAGCCGAACCAAAACTAATATAAAAAGATTACAAATTTATATGATGTGGTGTTCCTCTATGCTATGGCTCTTGATGATTTAAATGCTTTTTATTTGTGAATGATGAAGTGAAATATGCTTATGGAATGATTAAGAGATTAGCAGAATAATTGTATGATGAATTGGTAGTTAAGTGTGATAGGTCAAGAAAAGTTGTAAAATTGCTTTACAATGATTCAACCCCCCTCTCAGTCTCAACAATTGGTATTAGAGCCGGCCTTCATCATGAGCCTAGAAAGTTTGAAGGAGATCCTTAGACACAATGGAGGAAAATAAAGAGTCATCAAGCAATGACATGCTTGTACTGGATATTGCAGATTATTTCAGTTGGAGGAGCAAAATGAAGGCTTATCTAAATAAGTTTGGTGTTTGGGAAATTGTCATCAATCCACCCGCTCCATCAAACAAGAAAGGAAAATCAGCCACACAGAAGGAAGTGAATAAGGACAACACTACAGCCTTGAAGTTCCTCATGGATGGACTTCCCGGCTCAGTGAAGGAAAGTGTAGGAGAATACACTTCAGCAAAATACCTATGGTTCAAGTTGGAAAGGGAGTATCAGAAGGTGAGACCAGAACCCAAAAAGACAAACCAGGAATCCAAAGATAAGCCCCCATAAGAGCTCAAACAAGAAGAGGACTCCAGTAAAGGTATGAACTCTTGTGATTCTGATAGTTTGTGTGATGAAATTGAGAAGGTTCTTGCTGATGATGATGAAGCATTGTTGAAAACTAAACAAAGAATTGTAAACTATGTATGCAACATAGATCTCAGAGCTGATTGGTTCTTGAACAAAGTTGATCTTAATCAATATGAGTACAAGATGTTTAGGAGGACAACCTTGTATTATATGGATAATCTCCAAAAGTAGAATGTTGAACTAAAGGAGTTGCTTAAGAAACTTAAGCATGAAGGAGTAGGTTGGCTGAAATTGCTGAAGGAAAAGGAAGAAGAAAATGAAAAGCGAAAGATTGATTTGATCGATCTAACCCTAGAACAAAAGAACCATGATAAAGATTCAAAAATACTTGAAGAAGCAAGAGAGGCAAATCTTGATCTAAAAAGTCAGCTAGAAGAAGCCAAGAGAATAGAAGAAGCATTAAGAGATCAATTGGAAGAAAAAGAAGTGACAAATCAGAAGCATGACTTTGAGATTGTCAATCTCAGAAAGAAGATTGAAAAATCAAAGCATCATGAGAAGTTCAATAGGAGCTCTTTCAAGCTCCAGGACAGTTCAATTGTCCTAGATAAAATCTTAGATTGCCAAAGGTCTCCACTCGACAAAACTGGTATTGGTTACAAGAAGAACAAAGAAAAATCTGAAGATGACACCTGGTCTCTGAAGACTCCAGTAGCAGGTCCATCAATGTCCAAAGATACTCCCAAGGCACCTGCATATGTCAACAAGGATTTTGGATGTTCAAAGATGAAACAAGGAGTTAGGTCTGTTCATCAAAGCAACTTCATAAGAGAAACAACTACAAGATCCAGGTATGAAAGTGGCTTCAATGGTTATTGTTATTTTGTTCTAACTTTGGTCATAAGGTTATGGATTGTAGATTCTATGGAAGGAGAAGGGTTGGAAGCCCCAATGACTCAGTTATATGTTGGACATGCAATCAAGTTGAACATGTTGCCGCCACATGTCACACATTGAGATGCTACACCTGCAGTGGGTTTGGACACAAATCCCATGAATGTGCCAGTCAAAGAAGTCAAGCAAGAAGAAGTACTCCATACACATTAGCAAGAATATTTGAAGATCAGAAGACAAATGTCTATAGTCAAGGACACTCTCAAGCATGGAGAAATGAAGTTGATCAGAGAAGTGTTGGGAGCTCCAACAGCTCAGTCAGATGTTGGTCTTTCAACAATTTTGATCACATTGCTACACATTGTCATACGATGAGCTGTTATAGCTGCAGTGGCGTTGGGCACAAATCTCAATATTATTGGAGTACATGGAAACAATCCTTGAGAAGTTACCTAGACAACTCATCAAGTAAATCCAGTACAAATGAAGGAATAAATGCTCAAAGAAGAGATGTCAAGAAGCAGGTATGGATGATGAAGACCGAGTAGTTGCAGATAGGAGAAGCCGATCAAAGCATGGAGGATGGATGCCATATGGCAATCCAAGTGTAAGGTCTCTCAAAAAGACCTTAACACACCTTGAGTTTATGAGGCTGGAGAGTGAACTCAAAGGAGAAAGGATGGTTACTCCAGGAATACAAACAGGTCCTAGGATCGTGCATATTGACAGGGGGAGCAGTCAGCAGTAATCATAGATATCATACACAGGTATGTGGACACCCTTTGCCATTGATTCCAAAGGGGGAGAGATGAAGACAAAGGGAGAGATGCATACAAAAGGGGAGCATGCTCATAGGGGGAGCATGAGTTGTTGTCATCAATGATAAAGGGGGAGATTGTTGATGAAATTGTCATTGATGCCAACATGGATGTGAAAGAGTCTTGCTCATGAGAGTCCTGAGTTTGACAAGGCATCAAGTAGAAACAGAGCTCTCGGTGGACTAAGAACCTATTGATGTGAGCATACTTTAGCAAATTATTCATGCTTGAACAACATGATTATAGGATTTTGATGTGATCAGATCTTGGTGTTTTCTTTGAGATAAAAACAGTATAAACATGATATTTTCTATACAGTAAAGTCACATCATTATCCTCAGCTCTGATCATCTACATAAGAGAAAGTTGATGGCTTTCAAGAAACTGGACACCTCAGCTTCCATGTTGCAAAAGGATGATTTATTTTTGGAAGCGGTCTCAAATATTTCAAAGCTTCAACACAACAATATTGTAGAGCTTGTTGGTTATTGTGTTGAGCAAAACCAGCACTTACTTGTTTATGAATACATGAGAAATGGTACTCTTCAGGACATACCCCATTCATGGGATGCAGGGTTTGAGCTGAGCAAGAAATTCTCATGAAATGTTCGTGTCAGGATAGCTTTAGGTGCAACAAGGGCTCTTGAGTACCTCCATGAAATCTTCCAACCTTCTGTAGTTTATCGAAACTTCAACTCTGCAAATATTCTCCTGGATGATGAACTTAGTCCCCATCTATCTGACTATTGTCTCAAATCCTTTACATCTTTTGGGTCTGAAAGTCAGGCTGCAGCCAACGTGCCAGGTTCATTTGGTTATAATTCTCCTGAGTTTGCAATGTCAGGGATCTATACTATGAAGTTTAATGTATATAGTTCTTGTATTATGATGCTAGAACTTCTAACAGGACACAAACCCTTGGACAGGTGATATGCAAACAAAACATGTACATGTGGTGTGTACAAGTGAACAGTGCACCGATGATAGTAGCATAAATAGTATGATGATATACATGATTATGTAATATGATACAGTTAGTGCTATGAGTTCATGTCAGCTCAGCATGAGGCTTTGTCGACTCAGTATTAAAATAAAAATAAATATTCTTATGTCAGCCCAATAAAAATTAGAAGTCGGCTCAGAATAAGAAATAAAATATTTTTTTATATAGCAGGTTGGCTCAAAAATTCTTGAAAAATTAGTATATATAGGCCCTCATGATTTTCATTTTCATTGTTGAAATTTTCATGGGATAGCTTTGAGATTGTCTTTGGGGAGCAGCTTGCTGGCCGAAAGAGTAGCAGTAAGGAAATTCTCGGTGGAACACTAGTCTGAATTTCTCAAATCCTCATTTTACTATGTGAAAATGATGGTGGAGTCTGACGTTCATAACAGGTCTGAAATTCCGCAGCTTATTCTTGAAAAAATCCAGAGATAATGCTTGGATTCAAAGTACAACTTGGTAAATTCCACTTAGTAAGTTCAACCTGAGCTTCAAAGTAAATAATAGATGTTTGTGCCAAAAATTGTTTCGAGGCTATGAAGAAACAAGCCAACACAATCTCAAAAAAAACTCAATAAGTAAACTAGGTTTTAGGGTTTCTCAAGTGTTTTCTTGGTTGTAAAATTTGGTTACTGAAGGGAATACATTCATGAGCCAAAAAAGAACCGAATCATAAGCAAAAGTGAACAGAGATGCACAATATAATCACCAGTATCCAACAGAACATGAGCTTGAAGTTCATTCAATAATTGACAAGCATTACGAGCAAAGAAACCATAAACCAATAATGAATTTATCAATCAAGTAACTAAACAAGTTAAAAAATGAATCCAAACATAGTCTGAAGGGTGTAAAGGATCATATATTTCATAATTCTATTGAGCAAATACACATGAGAGTTATGATACTTAGCTCATAAACAAGTCACAGACCTCCTTAAGCCAGCCAAAAAGTAGAACCCCTCTTATGTCCCTTTGTCCCTCTTTTATAATTACAAAGAAGTAGTTCTATCTCCCCTTCATTAGGTCTAAATTGAAACTACCCAGCAGTTACATTAACTAACTAATTCAACTAATTAACTAAAAATAGCAAATCGGATTCCTGGCAAATATGGCGAATTTCTGGAAAATAGGTGTCAAAGAAGCTTCCATATCTCTCAATTCGTGACACCTGTGTAAAAATTGAGAGAGGTTTTTGTAAATGGGTCCATGATGGACAAAACAATATCTTGGTTTGTAACAATTCATCTCCAATCATTCAGAATCTGCCCCACAAAATGAACACTAAAACAGGAAAATATTAAATATTTAAAATCCCTGAAAAATAGGCTACAAAGATTAAACTGAATCTTTCAAACCTTGATAGCTGTTGTAAAACTGAGAGAGTTTTTTGTATGCGGGTATCTTATGAACAAAAAACCATTTTGGTTTTCAAAAATTCCTCTCCATTAGCTTGTGGTCAGCATTTTACTTCAATAACCCAAAAAAGGAAAAACTGAGCAGAATTCTTAGTGATCTGTGCATTTCACTGTAAACTAGATGCTGATTTACTGTTATATATCTCCACAAGTATTTACCAACAGATTCTTTGCACTATTTCCTTCATGAAATGTAGTTCAGTTGGTCTACATTTGAGGGCTCTGGTACTTCTTCAAGTTTAACATCCTTTTTGTCTTCAACCTTGATTTTCTGACCTAGTTTCCTAACTAGGGCTTTCCCTTATCAACCTGCTTCAATGCCTGCTTCAATAATTGCAACAGCAAACGATTCAGTGATTGCTAGGTTCTCTAAGACATAGGCAGCCCTCTCTTGCAAAGAGGGGCCTTCCTTTGTTAAAATGTTGAGAAGAGAAGGAAGAGTACCACCACTCACAATCTTGTCCCTGGTTCTAAATTTCCTTGCTGAAAGTTCATCAAGAACACCCTCTACTTCAGTTTTTTTGCCTCTGTAGTTGTATCTTCTGAGTTCATGATATCCAGTAATTCAGGGATCGCTCAAGATTTAATCATGACTTTCACTTCTTCACCAGTTTGTGATAGCTGGGACAGTATGGTGACAACCTTTTCTTTAAGGTTATTGGAGAAGAAATCTTTCTTCAGAATATATACCAAGGGATCCATGGCACCCTATGATTCTATTGATATTCAGACTTTATAGCTCAGATAAATACTCTCCAAAACAAATGTTGCAGCAACTTTCAGGGCCTCATCTTTGTGTTCAAGCAATCGCACAAGGTGTGGAATTGTTCCATCCTCCCGTAATGCATTTAGCATTTCTTCATTGATGGAAATGTCAGCAATTGAATATGCATCCCATTCAACAGCTGACAAATCATCAAGAACAAGTATAAAAACTAAGCGAGCAATCCCATCCCACCATGGCATAAGAGTAACCCTCGGTTCTGATGCAATCCACAGATGAGGTTTGGTTCCTTTTTCCCTTTTAAAACTCCACACTGTGCAAGGAACTATTGTTGTCCTTGCACCTCTGTTTCCATCCTCGATGTTTCATCAAGTTCATGCCCAATAGACTTAACATTCAACCCAAATCTAGAGGGAGTTGAAAATACTTCTTTAAGGTTCACACCCTCGGGTAAAGGTGCATCTTTAACAGGAGACTTGAAGGATCTAAATGCACTTGCACCAATGAAAGGTACTATAATCAGACCTTCATCTATAACAAGAAGCTTGTAATAACTGTCTTTCATTAATTCTAGTAAGGCATTTCTTGCTTCTCGTCTCACAACCTTTGATGCATTTTTAGTGTCTTTTAAGAGTTTTGCTCATAGCTAAATTTACCAAGACTACAGCTACTGCCTCCTTTACCCCAACTTTGTCATCACTGAGTGCTTGAATAAGGATGACAAAAGTTTTGAATTTGCCATTTTTTCTCTGAGCTTCTCATAAACTGACAAATTCCAAAGGACACACATACTTTGCTCCTTTACCTCTGGGGGTAAAGAACGTCTAGTTAACAAACCAACAATTTCCTCAACCTTCCTTGACTGTTTCCTTTTGTTTTCTAATGCAGGTTAGGTTTTATCATAGGCTCAAGTGATCTAGGTCAATCAGTGCACTCCAAATTCTTCACTAAAATTGTTAATGAAACTTAGTTATCATTCAGTCTGTTCATTCAGATAGCTGACCATCTCCAGCATGTATAATAGCAATTGTGTATTGAGACTCGGTACCAAAATTAACCCTTAATTCCTTCTAGTATCACCTATGAGCAATCTATGTACATAAAAATTTTGCATAAATGATCTCGGCTGCCAGCTCTTTAGACCAACTGAAGACTGTTTATCTATTGGATGAGAAGATATATAAAACAAAAGCAATTCTTAAATCTATTCACTTTCTGCTCCCATTAGTTTTAGCACCAAAATGAGACTAGGTCTTCATGTAATCTTAGACATTCAGCTCCTTCGTTGCATTGTGTACAGGTAGTAGACCCATTTGTGAAGTTTAGACACCATAAAATGCAGAGCTCTTCATCCTGTTATCCTTATAGGTTTTGAATAGGTAATGATTCGATATACTGCTACTTTCATCCTTCTACTTGCCAGAGCATGTCAAAACGTCTTAAACAGGTATCTCTTCAGCAAGAATTTTGTTTAAAGGAATACCTTAATTCTTCCCTTAACTTATTTTGACAGAAAAGACTTTACCGAGAAAGCCCCAAATTAGCAGCCAGCAACAGGTTATTGCACAATACCTCCTTATGTCTCACTATAGTCGTTTAAAAATGCTGCTTGAGCTATCTATTTATCCAGCTTGAGTGAACAGGTGCCTTTGGATCTTCAATTTACTTCCAGGTGGCACGAAGAGAAAGCCCTAATTTCCTGTGTAACTGTGAAAAACCCAACTCTGCTCTATAACAGCAACCTCCATTTTTTTGGCAGATGTCTTCATTCCAGCATCTCCACCAACTCCATAATATTTAATTTAGAACATCTTCCCCGAAAATCTTGCCTTATTTCACTGACTATCATCACTTGCCATAAATTTGCATCCAGTTGGCAGAACGGTTGCTAGAATCTCCCTCACATGAGACTAACGCCTGTTTACATGAAAAAAACTTGGCAAAACAAATATCAAACGTGACCAATGATTTATTTAGCACTTTAGGAGTGAAATCCCCAAAAAATCGGACTGAAAAATGACCATCCTGGCAAAAAACGATTTTCTTGTAGCGCCGCAGTGTTAATTTTTGGCAGTTGCGCTACAAGAATAATTTAAACTCAATTTTGGCTCTATTTAGTCATTTTTTCCATTTTGAATGAGGGTTAAATGATAAACTATGATCAATATGTTGTTTTTGAACCCATTATTCAACATAATAGCCTTTAGAACCCTTCAAAACCTAAAGGAACAAAAATAATAAAAAACCTAAAGGCAAAAAATTTGGAAATTTCACTAAAAACCAAAAATTTCCCAAAGTAAGTAAAAGAACAAACTCATGCAAATAAGAAACTTAGAATAAAAATGGCAATCAAAATATAAAATTAAAGGAAACAAGTTCATGACTTAACATCTGGCTCCAGCTGCAGGATGAAGTCCTCCCTGTGAGGCTTCAAGAACCTGTAGACCAGTGCCTTCTTTTCTGCTACCTACTAGTCTGCAAAATATCCATTGGGCTATGAAGTATTTATTCAATCGTTCACACACTGATATATACAATGAAAACAAATCTCTTTCGTGAGGAATCTTCCATTTACTGAATCAAATTGTAATCCCATTTCCAATGTAACCAGGAAAAAATTTCATCAACCCACCAAAACTTGTTTCCAACTCCAAATATATATATAATTAGAAATATTGGAAAACATGAAGAGTAATGATCTAACAACTTATACTCACTTTCATCAAATGGTGTCTCTGAAATAACAGATTTATAACCTGGTATTGACTCTAAATAATCTGCTATTGGATCACAAAAACTTCCATAAGTTACCTCTTCCTGCTCTATGAAAAAGACAAGTTGTCCATAAGAATATTTTGTTCCATGAATATCAATCAGGCATTGGCGATAAAATACATCAGGATCAGCCTAAATTTGCTCTGTAAATTTTTGAATAGTATCACCAATAATGTCAACACTTTGAACCTCCTTTTCCACACCGTCTTCAAATAAATGACTATCAGGCATTGGCTTTTGTTGTTCAAGGATAATAGACTGAATGCATTCTTGAATCTGCTGATCAGATTGTGACATATCACGCACCTCACAGATTTCTAGGTCTTTCTTTTCAATTTCATCATCATATTTATTAAAAATTAGACCATCTTCATAATGATTTTGAACAACAGATTTATCATAACCATGAATAAAAGTAACTTCTGAAAAAATGTGAACAGCCTGGCCTTCATCGATTTTACTATCAAAACCAAAAGGAATAGAATCTAATTCATCACAGAATTCTTGTCTTGGAACCCTAATCTCTTCATCATAACAAGGAGCATTCTGAAAAATTTTGAATGATGATGCTAAAGGTTCATCTTTCCCTTCAATACAAAGCTGATCTTTAACACAACAATGATTTTCAAAAGCTTGTTGAACTAGAGATTGATCTTCAAAAGGATTAGCATTCAAATGGTTATTAAGGCTGTTGAAATCATTATGAGAATGTTCCAAACTATCTCTACTAATATCATCACTTGAATAATCCTCAAAATGACCTAAAACAACAACTTTATTATCATAATGATAATGGCATTTTTCCTTGACAGCAGTATCTAAAAATGTTACCTTTTCATCTTCAACAAATTCTGAAACTTCAACTTCTTCATGACATGTTTTGAACCCTTGATTGTACTCATCATCATGATGTTTTAAATCAGAAATTGTATTATAAACATCAGCCTGCTCACAAGAATCTTTTAAAAAGAGTTCAGCTGAGAACAGATACTTACAATGTTTCCGAAAACATGTGTGGAATTCTTTTAGTGAGGAAATGCTAGCAGCGAGAAGAGAAAAATACCAATCACGTGCATCTTGCTCAAGTGAATACATGAACATCTTCATGAGCACATCTTCATGCTGGATATTTAACTGGACAATACATTGATGAAATTTGATGAGGTGATATGAAGGATTATCCTCTTTGCTTTCCCTAAACCATGGAAGACAATCTCCCAAAACATCCATAGTAGGTAGTGGATTTGGAAAACCTAGAATATCAGAAAAATTGAAAGGTGAAAACCTTCGAGCTAGAATAGCTTCCATGGACATAGGCCTCTGCATCTTGAAATAGTGAAGTCGCCAATCAATTTGTCAAAACAGATTTTTTTTTTTTCTCAGTAAGAGAAAGGGGTGACAGTAGTTCAACTTAATTAAGGCTGCATAAAGCTGGGGATGACTGAAACCTTCTAATTCTTCTAGCTGTTTTCAGTATCTATTCTGGGTCTGAAACACCCAGCTGTAAAGGTGAAACATGTCTGCTTTTAGTTCCAATTCCCCTATTAGCCACTGTGACAAACTTGGTGAAAAATAGCCTTAAAGATGTGCTGGTTTAAGTTCACCTCTTAAAACCAGTAAAAATGATAAGTATCCTAGGGAAAATATGTCTTCAACTTCGTTCCCCAGCAATGGCGCCAAAGATGTTTGTGCTAGAAATTATTTCCAGGCTATGAAGAAACAAGCCAACACAATCTCAAAAAAAACTCAATAAGTAAACTAGGTTTTAGGGTTTCTGAAGTGTTTTCTTGGTTGTAAAATTTGGTGATTGAAGGGAATACATTCATGAGCCAAACAAGAACTGAATCATAAGCAAAACTGAACAGAGATGCACAATATAATCACCAGTATCCAACAGAACATGAGCTTGAAGTTCATTCAATAATTGACAAGCATTACGAGCAAAGAAACCATAAACCAATAATGAATTTATCAATCAAGTAACTAAAAAAGTTAAAAAATGAAGCCAAACACAGTTTGAAGGGTGTAAAGGATCATATATTTCATAATTCTATTCAGCAAATACACATGAGAGTTATGATACTTAGCTCATAAACAAGTCACAGACCTCCTTAAGCCAGCCAAAAAGTAGAACCCCTCTTCTGTCCCTTTGTCCATCTTTTATAATTACAAAGAAGTAATTCTATCTCTCCTTCATTAGGTCGAAATTGAAACTACCCAGTAGTTACATTAACTAACTAATTCAACTAATTGACTAAAAATAGCAAATAGGATTCCTGGCAAATATGGCGAATTTCTAGAAAACAGGTGTCAAAGAAGCTTGCACATCTCTCAATTTGTGACACCTATGTAAAAAATGAGAGATTTTTTTGTAAATGGTTTTGTGAGGGACAAAAACCTCTATTGTTTTTTAAAAATTCATCTCCAATCAATCAGAATATGCCCTGCAAAATGAACACTAAAACAAGAAAATATTAAATATTTAAAATCCCTGAAAAATAGGCTGCAAAGATTAAATTTAATATTTCAAACCTTGATAGATGTTGCAAAATAGAGAGAGGTTTTTATATATGGGTACCTTATGAACACAAACCTATTTTGGTTTTCAAAAATCCCTCTCCATTAGCTCATGGTCGGCATTTTACTTCAATAACCCAAAACAGGAAAAACTGAGCAGAATTCTCAGTGATCTGTGCATTTCACTGTAAACTGGATGTTGCTTTACTGTTATATATCTCCACAAGTGTTTACCAAAAGATTATTTGCACTATTTACTTCATGAAATGTAGTTCAGTTGATCTGCATTTGAGGGCTTCGATACTTCTTCAAGTTTAACATCCTTTTGGTCTTCAACCCTGATTTTCTGACCTAGTTTCCTAGCTAGGGCTTTCCCTTATCAACCTACTTCAATGCCTGCTTCAATAATTGTAGCAGCAAACGATTTAGTGATTGATAGGTTCTCTAAGACACAGGCAGCCCTCTCTTGCAAAGAGGGGCCTTCCTTTGTTAAAATGTTGACAAGATAAGGAAGAGTACCACCACTCACAATCTTGTCCCTGGTTCTAAATTTCCTTGTTGAAAGTTCATCAAGAACACCCTCTGCTTCAGTTTTTTTTCGTCTGCAGTTTTATCTTCTGAGTTCATGATATCTAGTAATTCAGGGATTGCTCAAGATTTAATCATGACTTTCACTTCTTCACCAGTTTGTGATAGCCGGGCCAGTATGGTGACAACCTTTTCTTTAAGGTTATTGGAGAAGACATCTTTCTTCAGAATATATACCAAGGGATCCATGGCACCATGTGATTATATTGATATGCAGACTTTATAGCTCAGAGAATGCCTCTCCAAAACAAATGCTGCAGCAACTTTCAGGGCCTCATCTTTGTGTTCAAGCAATCGTACAAGGTGTGGAATTGTTCCAGCCTCCTGTAATGCATTTAGCATTTCTTCATTGATGGAAATGTCAGCAATTGAATATGCAGCCCATTCAATAGCTGACAAATCATCAAGAACAAGTATAAAAAATAAGCGAGCAATCCCACCCCACCATGGCATAAGAGTAACCCTCATTTCTGATGCAATCCACGGATGAGGTTTGGTTCATTTTTCCCTTTTTAAAACTCCACACTGTGCAAGGAACTGCTATTGTCCTTGCACCTCTATTGCCATCCTCGATGTTTCATCAAGTTCATGCCCAATAGACTTAACATTCAACCCAAATCTAGAGGAAGTTGAAAATACTTCTTTAAGGTTCACACCCTCGGGTAAAGGTGCATCTTTAACAGGAGACTTGAAGGATCTAAATGCACTTGCACCAATGAAAGGTACTATAATCAGACCTTCATCTATAATAAGAAGCTTGTAATAATTGTCTTTCATTAATTCCAGTAAGGCATTTCTTGCTTCTTGTCTCACAACATTTGATGTATTTTTAGTGTCTTTTAAGAGTTTTGATCATAGCTAAATTTACCAAGACTCCAGCTGCTGCCTCCTTTACCCCAACTTTGTCATCACTGAGTGCCTAAATAAGGGATGACAGAGGTTCTGAATTTGCCATTTTTTCTCTCAGCTTCTCATCAACTGACAAATTCCAAAGGACACACATACTTTGCTTCTTTACCTGTGGGGGTAAAGAACGTCTAGTTAACAAACCAGCAATTTCCTCAACCTTCCTTGAGTGTTTCCTTTTTTTTTCTAATGCAGGTTAGGTTTTATCATAGGCTCAAGTGATTTAGGTCAATCAGTGCACTCCAAATTCTTCACTAAAATTGTTAATGAAACTTAGTTATCATTCAGTCTGTTCATTCAGATAGCTGACCATCTCTATCATGTATAATAGCACCTGTGTATTGAGACTCAGTACCAAAATTAACCCTTAATTCCTTCTAGTATCACCTATGAGCAATCTCTGTACAGAAAATTTTTGCATAAATGATCTCAACTGCCAGCTCTTTAGACCAACTGAAGACTATTTATCTATTGGATGAGAAGACATATAAAACAAAAACAATTCCTAAATCTATTCACTTTCTGCTCCCAGCAGTTTTAGCACCAAAATGAGACTAGGTCTTCATGTAATCTCAGACATTCAGCTGCTTCGTTGCACTGTGTACAGGTAGCAGACCCATTTGTGAAGTTTAGACACCATAAAATGTAGAGCTCTTCACCTTGTTATCCTTACAGGTTTTGAATAGGTAATGATTCGATATACTGCTACTTTCAGCCTTCTACTTGCCAGAGCATGTCAAAACGTCTTAAATAGGTATCTCTTTGGCAAGAATTTTGTTTAAAGGAATACCTTAATTCTTCCCTTAACCAATTTTGACAGAAAAGACTTTACCAAGAAAGCCCCAAATTAGCAGCCAGCAACAGGTTATCATGGAATACTTCCTTATGTCTCACTGTAGTCATTTAAAAACACTGCTTGAGCTGTCTGATTATCCAACTTGAGTAAACAGGTGCCTTCGGATCTCCAATTTACTTCTAGGTGGAAGGAAGAGAAAGCCCTAATTTCCTGTGTAACTGTGAAAACCCCAACTCTGCTCTATAACAGCAACCTCCGATTTTTTGGCAGATGTCTTTGTTCCAACGTCTACCCAAAAATTTTGCCTTATTTCGCTCACTATCATCATTTGCCATAAATTTGCATCCAGTTGCCAGAATGGTTGCTAGAATCTCCCTCACATGAGACTGACGCCTGTTTACATGAAAAAAACTTGGCAAAACACATATCATACGTGACCAATGATTTATTTAACACTTTAGGAGCGAAATCCCCAAAAAATCGGACTGAAAAATGACCATTCTGGCAAAAAACGATTTTCTTGTAGCGCTGCAGTGTTAATTTTTGGCAGTTGTGCTACAAGAATAATTTAAACTCAATTTTGGCACTATTTAGTCATTTTTTCCATTTTGAATGAGGTTTAAATGATAAACTATGATCATTATGCTGTTTCTGAACCCATTATTCAACATAATAGCCTTTAGAACCCTTCAAAACCTAAAGGAACAAAAATAATAAAAAACCTAAAGGCAAAAAGTTTGGAAATTTCACTAAAAACCAAAAATTTCCCAAATTAAGTAAAAGAACAAACTCATGCAAATAAGCAACTTAGAATAAAAATGGCAATAAAAATATAAAATTAAAGGAAACAAGTTCACGACTTGACTATAGGCACAGAGACTCAAGAGTCAGGGAATTGAGATTCTAAACAGCATCGGGGCTTACACATCTTGATATGCTCGTTATTAAAAATGAATGGCGGTTTAAAATTAGACGCAAAATACGTTTTAGGGAATCGTTTGGCCATTATATGAGATGGTTTGTTAAATTTTAGTGCAGTAGCAGATGGGCAAATTGCAACCCTACTGGGTCAATTAACTAACCCACCCCATCAGAGATCACACTGTTTGGTATGCCCAACAAAAGATTGGAAATAAAAAGCATATCCTTCAGAGATAACACTGTTTGGTATGCCCTGTAAAAGATTGGAAGTAAAAAGCATATCCTTCAGAGATCACACTATTTGGTATGCCCGAGACTCTCTGATCTCCAATGGATATCCATCTCTGGTTTCAAAGGAAATGAAAATTTCCAATGTCGGGTTTTAATATTTATGCTACAGTTACTGAATGCGTGATGATAATGGAAGACATGGATTTTGGCGATGTGTTTTGAGATGGATGAACAGAGATCAGGAGATGCCTGACACTCAGACCTTGAACGAATCTTATCAAATGCTCCACGGAATTGATCTCATGCACTGCTTTCTTATTCATAGGTGAAGCACACAGTTAAACATCGATGAGTAACAGCCCCATATCTATCTTCATCAGCACTATGTGATAGAAGATTGAGATTGTGAGAAGCTTCGTTATTGTCAGAAGCTTTAGTTACCTTATAGCATTGGTGTCATATTGCTGCAATTCAGTGCAATCAACCTTTGTAGGTTCTTCAGGAAAGTTCCCGTTAAGTTGCAGCAATAAATATCATTAAAGCATAAGTCCAAATTTCTGAGGAATACACAGTCCATGCAAGGGTGTGGAATACACAGTCCTGAGTTTCTTCATCAGTCTGATGTTTGTTCGTACACAGTCCTGAATTAGTACTTTACCAGCATTTGTTGAAGCAGCAGTAGGAGCATCTAAGTTTGGAAAGCAGTCCAAGTTTGATGACCTTTATGTGATGAGAACAAACAGTGAATGATTGTGCAAACCCTATGATGATGTGCAAGTGTTAAAGATGAGCAGAAGTTTGATAATCCTGGATGCAAACAGCTGAGTAAGAGGAGCAGACCCAAGTTATCACACAGAGCAGCAGAGGTAAATCACAGTCTGAGTTTTCGTGCATGGTTGATGTTTAAGGTCCATTTGAAGTAGAACAATCCAATTTTCTATCTTGGAAGATGTTCTTTTGGTTTTATCATTGCCTTTCTGCTGCTATATGATAGTCTGGTATTATACTAGTCATTGTGGCTTAAGAGAGGCCTGTAAAGAACTTGTCCTAATTCACAGAGGTCTGAAAAGTTTATTGACAGAGGTCTGAAAAGTTTATTGACAGAGGTCTGAAATCATATTGACAGAGGATAGAGATTGGGTGAACTGATGACCTTAAAAAATAGATGAGTTTTGGGGCATAGCTGCAGTATCATGAAACTATGAGGGCTAATGACTGATGAAGTTTTGTTAAAAACATATCTATCCTTGTGTCTTGATAGTTGAACATATATGATGAGAAGTTTTTGGCATCAGCGGAGTTACATGAGTTAGAACAGATCCTTGAATGTACATACATTAAGTAAGGATGATGTCCTAGTCATGAACTAACTTGTTCTCAGCAAAGAAGAGAATTGATGGCAGTAATACATCTACAACAGTATGAAATGTACTCTCAGCAGAAGACATGTTGACATCTTGAGCAGCAGTGATGAGCAGATTAACCAAAGATGATGAGCAGAGATGAGCAGACTTTGATGACTTGGCAGCAGGTGTTGATGAGCAGTGAAGATTGAGAATACTATTGCAGCAGTGTTGAGCAGATTGACAAACAGTTGATGTAATGAGAAGAGAAGATGAGCAGCTTTGATGTGACAGAGATTTCTTGTGTGACACAAGTATACTGTATTGTAAAAGCAATCTTGTCTTGCTTTTGAGGTTAGGATACGTCAAACCCTTCTTAGCAGGGTCTAAGAAAACCAGGCAGGGTCCTGGATGTAGAGTAGGTGCTCTATGTATCAGTAGGTGCTGATTTTACCTAACGGTTGTAGCCGAACCAAAACTAATATAAAAAGATTACAAACTTATATGATGTGGTGTTCCTCTATGTTATGGCTCTTGATGATTTAAATGCTTTTGATTTGTGAATGATGAAGTGAAAGATGCTTATGGAATGATTAAGAGATTAGTAGAATAATTGTATGATAAATTGGTAGTTAAGTGTGACAGGTCAAGAAAAGTTGTAAAATTGCTTTACACTGATTCACCCCCCCTCTCAGTGTCAACAATTGGTATTAGAGCCGGCCTTCGTCACGAGCCTAGAAAGCTTGAAGGAGATCCTTAGACACAATGGATGAAAAGAAAGAGTCATCAAGCAATGACGTGCCTGTACTGGATATTGCAGATTATTTCAGTTGGAGGAGAAAAATGAAGGCTTATCTGAAGAAGTTTGGTGTTTGGGAAATTGTCATCAATCCACCTTCTCCATCAAACAAAAAAGGAAAATCAACCGCACAGAAGGAAGCGAAGAAGGACAACACTACAACATTGAAGTTCCTCATGGATGGACTTCCCAGCTCAGTGAAGGAAAGTGTAGGAGAATACACTTTGGCAAAAGACCTATGGTTCAAGTTGGAAAGGGAGTATTAGAAGACGAGACCAGAACCCAAAAATACAAACCATGAATCAGAAGACAAGCCCCCAGAAGAGATCAAACAAGAAGAGGACTCCAGTAAAGGTATGAACTCTTGTGATTATGATAGCTTGTGTGATGAAATTGAGAAGGTTCTTGCTGCTACTGATGAAGCATTGTTGAAAGCTAAACAGAGAATTATAAACTATGTATGCAACATAGATATTAGAGTTGATTGGTTCTTGAATAAAGTTGATCTGAATCAATCTAAGTACAAGCTGTTTAGGATGACAACCTTTGATTTTATGGATAATCTCCAAAAGTAGAATGTTGAGCTAAAGGATTTGCTTAAGAAACTTAAGCATGAAGGAGTAGGTTGGCTGAAATTGCTGAAGGAAAAGGAAGAAGAAAAAGAAAAGCTAAAGATTGATTTGATCAATCTAACCCTAGAACAAAATAACCATGATAAAGATTCAAAAATACTTGAAGAAGCAAGAGAGGCAAATCTTGATCTGAAAATTCAGCTAGAAGAAGCCAAGAGAATAGAAGAAGCATTAAGAGATCAATTGGAAGAAAAAGAAGTGACAAATCAAAAGCATGAGTTTGAGATTGTCAATATCAGAAAGAAGATTGAAAAATCAAAGCATCATGAGAAGTTCAACAGCAGCTCTGTCCAGCTCCAGGACAGTTCAATTATCCTAGATAAGATCTTAGATTGCCAAAGGTCTCCACTCGACAAAACTGGTATTGGTTACAAGAAGAACAAAGAAAAATATAAAGATGACACCTGGTCTCTGAAGACTCCAGTAGCAGGTCCATCAATGTCCAAAGCTACTCACCAGGAACCTGCACATGTCAACAAGGACTTTGGAAGTTCAAAGATGAAACAAGGAGTTAGGTCTGTTCATCAAAGCAACTTCATAAAAGAAACAACTACAAGACCCCGGTATAAAAGTGGCTTCAATGGTTATTGTTATTTTTATCCTAACTTTTGTGATAAGGTTATGGATTGTATATTCTATGGAAGGAGAAGGGCTAGAAGCCCTAATGACTCAGTTAGATGTTGGACATGCAATCAAGTCGAACATGTTGCTACCACATGTCACACATTGAGATGCTACACCTGTAGTGGGTTTGGACACAAAGCCCATGAATGTGCCAGTGAAAGAAGTCAAGCAAGAAGAAGTACTCCATACACATCAGCAAGAATATTTGAAGATCAGAGGACAAATGTCTACAGTCAAGGACACTCTCAAGCATGGAGAAATGATGTTGATCAAAGAAGTGTTGGGAGCTCCAACAGCTCAGTCAGATGTTGGTCTTGCAACAATGTCGATCACATTGCTGCACATTGTCGTACGATGAGGTGTTATAGCTGTAGTGGCATTGGGAACAAAGCTCAATATTGTTGTGTTAGTTTTTCAACATTTAAGCTAGCATTATGTTAAGATCTTTTCACTGAGAGAATAACAAGCACAACAATAACATAAGTACATCACATGAGACAAGAGACACAAATAGTTTTGATCGGGGAAACCATAAATGGAGAAAACCTCGCAACTTCCTCTAAGATAGTATCACCAAAAGATGTGAAACCCAAAACAGTAAGATGACCTCCCAACACAGCAATAGCCTTCTGTCTTCTGTCAAGCCAAAGTATTTCCTTCTCCAAAGGTGCGCCACACTTGAGAGAGCAAGTGATGTATGTCACAAGTGATAAATAGAGAGACTCTCACTCTCTATTTATATTCATCCATTCACTTAAGTTGCCATTTCACACGTAGGATCGACCTAATAATTACTACTCGAGCCTACACCTTAATTAGTGTATAATAACTCAAGTGCCCTGAAACTATGGGGACTTACCTAATGACTTGATATGACTTGATTACATTATTAATCCTCCCGATCGGAACATCGAGGCATGACCACATGACTCAAATACTTAATAGAAACATCCCAGAATAAACATCGGGTTACAATACATAAGATACATAGAACAATACATTCCGAAGTTACATATACATCAACACTCCCTCTTAACTAGGAAGGTATTCTTTCGACACAATTTTCAGCACTGGTCTTCTTCTATGCATCAACTGGATCATCTTCAACTTCAAGTCATCTTCATCTTCAAGTCATCTTCATCTTCAAGTCATCTGGATCTGGATCATCATAGAATGTCATCACTGGATCTGGATCATCACTCAATCTAGATCATCATCACTGGACTGGATCTGGATCATCACTCGATCTGGATCACTACTGCTGGATCTGGATCATCACTCGATCTGGATCTCTCGGAGTCATCATAACTGGATCTGGATCATAGCTCGATCTGGATCTCCACTGGTCATCATCATGTGTGTACTATCTCGTCATAGGAAGTTCTATAGAGCCAGCCCTTTTTCATGCTGGTTGTAGGCCTACTCTCATGTAGGTCTTCGCCCAGCACTTACATCTGACCTGCTCATCAGAAAGGCACGCCCAGCACTCACATATGATCATGTAGTGAACTATAATCACATCAGAAAGGCCCAACACTCACATTCACCAGCATGATAGGCACAATCAACTACCATCTGTGAAATGGCTCTGCACTTATATCTGACCTACTCGTCAGAATGGCACATTCACCTATGCCGGAACACATCCTACCACAATGATGAATGACTTTCACCCAGGCTAGAGCCCCTCCTACCACAATTATGAAAGATTTTTCACATTCACCTAGGCTGGAACACATCCTACCACAATGATGAATGACTCTCACCCAGGCCGGAGCCCCTCCTACCACGATGATGAGAGATTTGTGCACTCACATCTGACCTGGTAGAAATTGAATCCTACACTCTAGTCAGAATGGCCCCCAGTCCCTGACTGAGCTACCTGGTAACGGACCAGGAACCTCCACTCTCCCGGAGAGTGGCAGTTGCCCTTACATCTGTCCTACTCGACAGAATGGCCAGCACTCACATCTGTCATGGGAGGAACTTAATCCTTTAGCCATTACCAGAATGGCTCAGCCCTTACATCTGACCTACTCGTCAGAATGGATCACTCAGTCCCTAACTGAGTGTTCCTGGTAACTGACCAGGTGTCTCCATTCCCAAAATGGAAATCAGCACTCATATCTGACATGGAAGGAACCAAATCCTCTCACCATGAAAAAATGGCTCAGCCCTTACATCTGACCATGGAAGGAACCAATCCTCTCACCATGTTAGAATGGATATGGGTCTCATCACTGTCTCTTGGAAGGAACCTTGATCTGGAGAACACCAAGTCTCTCTCTAAAGTACTCAAACTTCAGCCTAGCCAATGGCTTCATCAATACATTAGCTATCTGTTCCTTCGTCGCAACATACAGGAGCTTCACTGCTCCTCTCTGCACCATATCCTTGATATAGTGATATTTGATCTCGATATGCTTTGACCTGTCATGGAACATAGAATTCTCTGACAACTTCACGCAACTCTCGTTGTCACAATGTATACAAGTAGCATCCAACTGGAGATCAAATATATCAGACAGTAGCTTCCGCAGCCATACTGCCTCACAACCAGCTGAACAAGCTGCGACATACTCTGCTTCAGCTGTACTCAGTGCCACATAGGATTTGTTCCTGCTAAACCAAGAGATCACACCTAATCCCATACTGAAGCAACATCCCAAAGTAGTCTTCCTATCGATGGCACTGCCTTCCCAATCTGAATCAACACAACCCTCTAGGTTAATCTTCTGATTCACATCATACTTGAGCCCATAATCAATTGTACCCTTTAGGTACCTCAGAATATGCTTTGCAGCAATCAAGTGAACACTTCTCGGATCCGTCAGGTACTGGCTCAAGGTGTTCACAACAAAGCAAATGCCTGGTCTTGTGTTCGTCAGGTACATCAATGACCCAATCATCTGACGATACATCGTAGCATCAACCGACTCTGATGAAGCATCACTCAATAGATTCAGGTTCAATGCCATGGGTGTAGCCAAAGCCTTGCAGTCCATCATCCCAAATCTCTTCAAGATCTCTACTGCACACTTCCCTTGCCCAAGGAAGATTCCATCTGTACTCTGCCACACCTCCATACCTAGAAAGTAATGCATCATCCCCAAGTCCTTCATCTCGAACTTAGCAGCAAGCTTTCTCTTCGTATCAGCAATCAACCCATCTGTACCTGTCACAAATAGATCATCTACATATAGTAGAAGTATCACTCGGTTGCCATCTTCAACCTTGTAGTAAAGGTTGGAATCTTCTTTACTCTTGGTAAAGCCCAAACTAGATAGAAAGCTGTCAATTCTGCAGTACCAAGTCCTGGGTGCCTATTTCAAACCATACAGGGCTTTCTTCAATCTCCACACATGAGACTCTCTGTCATGTGTCTCAAAACCGAGTGGCTGTTCTACATACACTTCCTCTTCTACTACACCATTCAAGAAAGCTGTCTTGACATCCATCTGGTGTATCTTCCACTTCATCACTGCAGCCAAAGCAAGTACTGATCTAATGGAAGTGTATATGGCTACAGGTGCAAAAGTCTCTTCATAGTCTATTCCCTCTTTCTGAGAGAATCCTTGAGCTACAAATCTTCCCTTATACTTTTCAATGCTACCATCCGAAGCATGCTTGATCTTGTAGATCCATTTGGAAGTGACAACTAAATTCCCTTTTGGTCTTGGGACAACATCCCAAACATCATTCTTCATGATCGATTGATATTCTTCGATCATAGGATCCTTCCATTCTTTCTGATCTGCCACTTCTTCATAACTGGAAGGTTCTTTGTCAATGAAATCACATAGTAAAGCTACATACCCGGAATTTGATCTTGTCCTCTTTCTTTCTCTGTGATTCTCTTCTGGAGCCCCATATCTTTCCGCACCTTGGATAAGTTCACGTATCCAAGCAGGTTTCCTCTTATGAGGATTCTTCTCCAGAGGTGGATCTATAGGTCTTTGTGGTTCCTCAAACTCTCGATCTTCTTCTTGAGCTTCTTCATTCATGATTGTATCACGGATCCTGGGTGCTTTTGCTTCTCCTTCTTCAAGTTCTTCAGCAGGTCTCTTTCTGGATTTGTTGTAAGCTGTGTCTTCATCAAATGTCACATCCCTGTTGATGTCAATCTTCTTGTATCCTAGAAAGTAGATTATGTACACCTTCGAGCTTTCCGAGTATCCCACAAATATGCCCTTCTTTCCTAAAGGATCTAATTTTGTTCTCTTCTCTTTTGGAATATGTATGTATACTGGACAACCGAATATTCTGAGATGGCTGACTTCTGGTTTCTTGCCGGAGAAGACTTCTTCAGGAATCTTGTTCTCGAGTACTCTATGTGGAGTACGGTTCTGTACATACACCGCTATTCTAGCAGCTTCAGCCCAAAGATGCATAGGTAGATCTTGATCATGAAGCATAGCCCTTGCAGCTTCCATGATAGTCCTGTTCTTCCATTCTACAACCCCATTTTGTTGAGGATTGTAAGGAGTGGACAACTCCCTCTTAATCCCTGATTCTCTACATAGCTCCTTGAATTCATTCGAAGTGAATTCTCCACCGTTATCTGATCTGATTGTCTTGATCTTCTTTTCCGACTGGTTCTCTATCAAGGCTTTGAATTCCTTGAATTTGCTGAATACTTCATCTTTGTTCTTCATAAAATAAATCCATGTCTTTCTAGAAAAATCATCAATAAAAGAAACATAGTATGCATACCTGCTAAGTGAGTTTGATGACATAGGGATGCATACATCGGAGTGGATGATTTCCAGAATACTTTTGGCTTTGCTTTCGCTGCTTGGAAATGTCTTCTTCGTGTTCTTTCCTTTCGCACATCCTTTGCAGACCCCATCATGTTTTGCTTGAATTTCTGAAAGACCTTCGACAGCTTTACTTGCAATAGGTGGTGCTCTGTAATGCACATGTGCAAGTATTCTATGCCAAAGTTCATTTGGCTCTACTGTTTCATGGATCAAGGCTTATTCTGGATGGCCCTTCAATTTGTACAAGCCTCCTTCTTGTTCTGCAATTATTGCCGCATCATCGATAGTCTTACCTTTTGGCCACATGATGACTTGACCGTCTATGAATGCAACCCGCATATCTTTTGCATCCAAATCTGAAATAGATAGAAGGTTCTTCTTGAGTCCTGGAACAAACAATACTTCTTTCATTGTTAGAGACTTACAAGAGTGTAGCTTGTATGAAGATTCCCCACTACCTTTTACTGGATATTGGTAGTCATCTCCTAGTTTCACCTTATGAGGTGATTCATGTTCTGATAGTCTCACAAAGGATTCCTTGAATCCCATCATATGTTTGGAAGCACCACTGTCTATGATCCAATCATCACTTCCATGAGTAATGTTACTTGTGAGAGCTGATATCAAAACATATTCATCCTCGCTTGAAGAATCTTCACTTTCATATCTAGATTTCTTTCTGGAAGGTTCATCATCCTCTGCGGCATGAGCATGATGTCTTCTTTTGTTGCTCTTCTTCATCTTCTTTTGTTTGTTAGGACAATCTTTTGCAAAGTGTCCTGGTTCATCACAAGTATAGCATATGACCCTAGACATATCTCTTTTAGGATTATCTTTATAAGAAGGATTACCTCTAGAATGATGTTTCTTCTTTCTTGATGACTTGGAGTGAGTCTTGGAGTGTACTGTAAGAGCTTGGTCTTCACTTCCCATCTTCTCTTCTCGAGCTGCTATCCGAGCTTCTTCTTGAGAGAATTCTTCCCATAGTCTGCTAAATTTGACCAACTTCTTTCTAGCACAGATTCCTTGAATGAAAGCATCCCATGACCTAGGGAGGCCATTCAAGGTAGTCATCACAATCTCTCCATTTTCCACTTCTTCATCAACAGCTTCTAATTGTTCTTTGATTTGAGAAACCCTTGTGAAGTATGACTGGATAGTTTCTGCATTCTGAATCTTCACATTCTTCAACTGGTTCCTCAGGGTCATCTTCCGATTGATGTTCTTTCCTTCAAACAATTTGGTTAAGGCATCAAACATAGCTTTAGGTGTCTTGAGAGAGGACACCTGAGGGATAAGATGATCTTTGATAGAATCAGCAATGATCTTCTTTTCCATAACCATATTTTTCTTATGTAGGTCCTTTTCCTCATCTCCCTCTGGAACTAGAACCTCCTCATGAATGTAGGAGTCTAATTCATTCTCCTCCAGGACCAGGGAGATTCTATACTTCCAAGCTCGGAAGTTATCATCCCCCTCAAGCTTTTCATCAAGATTGATATGATGAGACATCTCTAAATAAGAACCTCAAATGGAAATACAAAAGATTTTCGATCTTACCAGGTTCAAGATGTCAAATCTGAAACTTGAGCTGGAATCCTACAAAGCTGGTTCATGAGCAACAAGGGTTTTGCTTTCCTGGAGTTCTGTCCACCCAAATGCCTTCAAATTTGTTCCTAACTTCGATTTTGGGGAGGAGATCAATCCAAGCCCGGGCTCACTGAAAAATTCCTCTTCTACAAAAATCCCTAATTTCTGACCCCAGTGACAGCTCCAAAACTGAAAAACCTCAGAATTGAATTATGTTTCGACAGAAAGATGCGCCCTATGGAGGAGAGTAATTCCACCTTACTTTTGTTGAAAATATGTGGAGAAATATCCACAAACAAGGAATCCCTAGCCTCCGCAGCTGCACAGTGTCTTCTTCTCAGGTTAGCTCTGATACCATGTTAGTTTTTCAACATTTAAGCTAGCATTATGTTAAGATATTTTCACTGAGAGAATAACAAGCACATCAATAACATAAGTACATCACATGAGACAAGAGACACAAAGAGTTTTGATCGAGGAAACCATAAATGGAGAAAACCCCGCAACTTCCTCTAAGATAGTATCACCACAAGATGTGAAACCCAAAACAGTAAGATGACCTCCCAACACAGCAATAGCCTTCTGTCTTCTGTCAAGCCAAAGTATTTCCTTCTCCAAAGGTGCACCACACTTGAGAGAGCAAGTGATGTATGTCACAAGTGATAAAGAGAGAGACTCTCACTCTCTATTTATATTCATCCATTCACTTAAGTTGCCATTTCACACGTAGGCTCGACCTAATAATTACTACTCAAGCCTACACCTTAATTAGTGTATAATAACTCAAGTGCCCCGAAACTGTGGGGACTTACCTAATGACTTGATAAGACTTGATTACATTAGTAATCCTCTTGATTGGAACATCGGGGCATGACCACATGACTCAAATACATAATAGAAACATCCCGGAATAAACATCGGGTTACAATACATTAGATACATAGAAGAATACATTCTGAAGTTACATATACATCAACATGTTGGAGTACACGGAAACAATCCTTGAGAAGTTACCTAGACAACTCATCAAGGAAAGCCAGTTCAAATGAAGGAATAAATGCTCAAAGAAGATATGTCAAGAAGCAGGTATGGATGATGAAGACCGAGCAGTTGCAGATAGGAGAAACCGGTCAGAGCAGGGAGGATGGCTGCCATATGGAAAGACAAGTGTAAGGTCTCTCAAAAATACCTTAACACACCTTGAGTTTATGAGGCTGGAGAGTGAACTCAAAGGAGAAAGGATGGTTACTCCAGGCATACAGACAGGTCCTAGGATCATGCATATTGACAGGGGGAGTAGTTAGCAGTAGTCAAAGATATCAGACAGAGGTATGTGGGCACCGTTTTCCATTGATTCCAAAGGGGGAGAGATGAAGACAAAGGGAGAGATGCAGACAAAAGGGGAGCATCCTCATAGGGGCAGCATGAGCTGTTGTCATTAATGAAAAAGGGGGAGATTGTTGATGAAATTTTCATTGATTCCAACATGGATGTGAAAGAGTCCTGCTGATGATAGTAATGAGTTTGACAAGGCATCAAGTAGCAACTGACCTCTCATTGGACTAAGAACCTATTGATGTGAGCAAACTTTAGCAAATTCTTCGTGCTTGAACAGCATGATTATAGGATTTTGATGTGATCAGATCTTGGTGCTTTCTTTGAGATAAAAACAGTATAAAGATGATATTTTCTATACAGTAAAGTCACATGATTGTCCTCAGCTTTGATCATCTACAGAAGAGAAATTTGTTGGCTATCAAGAAACTGGACACCTCAGCTTCCATGTTGCAAAAGGATGATTTTTTTTTGGAAGCGTTCTCAAATATTTCAAAGCTTCAACACAACAATATTGTAGAGCTTGTTGGTTATTGTGTTGAGCACAAAAAACACTTACTTGTTTATGAATACATGAGAAATGGTACTCTTCAGGACATACTCCATTCAGAGGATGCAGGGGATGAGCTGAGCAAGAAATTCTCATGGAATGTTCGTGTCAGGATAGCTTTAGGAGTAGCAAGGGCTCTTGAGTACCTCCATGAAATATGCCAACCTTCTGTAGTTCATCGAAACTTCAACTCTGCAAATATTCTCCTGGATGATGAACTTAGTCCCCATCTATCTGACTGTGGTCTCGAAGCCTTTATATTTTTTGGTTCTGAAAGTCAGGCTGCAGCCAACGTGCCAGGTTCATTTGGTTATAATTCTCTCACGTTTGCAATGTCAGACATCTATACTATGAAGTGTAATGTATATAGTTCTGGTATTGTGATGCTGGAACTTCTAATAGGACGCAAACCCTTGGACAGGTGATATGCAAACAAAACATGTACATGTGGTGTGTACAAGTGAACAGTGCATCGATGACAGTAGCATAAATAGTATGATGATACACAAGATTATGTAATATGATACAATTAGTGCTATGAGGTCATGTCGGCTCAGCATGAGGCTATGTCGGCTCAGTATTAAAATAAAAATAAATATATTTATGTCAGCCCAATAAAAATTAGAAGTCGGCTCAGAATAAGAAATAAAATATTTTTTATATAGCAGGTCGGTTCGAAAATTCTTGAAAAATTAGTAGATATAGGCCCTCACGATTTTCATTTTCAGTGTGGAAATTTTCATGGGATAGCTCTGAGATTGTCTTTGGGGAGCAGCTCGCTGGCCGAAAGAGAAACAGTAAGGAAATTCTCAGTGGAACAGTAGTCTGAATTTAACAAATCCTCATTTTACTATGTGAAAATGCTGGTGGATTCTGACGTTCATAACAGGTCTAAAATTCCGCAGCTTATGCTTCAAAAATTCCGGAGATAATGCTTGGCTTCAAAGTACATCTTGGTAAATTCCACTTGGTAAGTTCAGCCTGAGCTTCAAATTAAATAATAGGCATAGAGACTCAATAGTCAGGGAATCAGGATTCTGGACAGCATCGAGGCTTACACATCTTGATATGCTCGCTATTAAAAATGAATGGCGGTTTAAAATTAGACGTCAAAATACGTTCTAGGGAATGGTTTGGCCGTTATATGCGATGATTTGTTAAATTTTTGTGCACTAGCGGATGGGCAAATTGCAACCCTGCTGGGTCAATTAACTAACCCACCCCATCAGAGATCACACTGTTTGGTATGCCCGACAAAAGATTGGAATTAAAAAGCATATCTTTCAAAGATAACACTGTTTGGTATGCCCTGTAAAAGATTGAAAGTAAAAAGCATATCCTTCAGAGATCACACTATTTGGTATGCCCGAGACTCTTTGATCTCCAATGGATATCCATCTCTAGTTTCAAAGGAAATGAAAATTTCCAATGTCGGGTTTTAATATTTATGCTATAGTTAGTGAATGCGTGATGATAATGGAAGACATGGATTTTGGCGATGCATTTTGAGATGGATGAATAGAGATCAGGAGATTCCTGGCACTCAGACCTTGAACGAATCTTATCAAATGCTCCATGGAATCGATCTCATGCGCTGCTTTCTTATTCATAGGTGAAGCACACAGTTAAACAGCGATGAGTAACAACCCGAGATCCAGCTTCATCAACACTATGTGACAGAAGATTGAGATTGTGATAAGCTTCATTATTGTCAGAAGCTTTAGTTACCTTATAGCATTGGTGTCATATTGCTGCAATTCAGTGCAATCAACCTTTGTAGGTTCTTCAAGAAAGTGCCAGTTAAGTTGCATCAATAAATAGCATTAAAGCATAAGTCCAAATTTTGGAGGAATAAACAGTCCATGCAAGGGTGTGGAATACACAGTCTTGAGTTTCTTCATCAGTCTGAAGTTTGTTCGTACATAGTCCCGAATTAGTACTTTACCAGCATTTGTTGAAGCAGTAGTAGGAGCATCTTAATTGGAAAGCAGTCCAAGTTTGATGACCTTTATGTTATGAGAACAAACAGTGGATGATTGTGCAAACCCTATGATGATGTGCAAGTGTTAAATATGAGCATTAGTTTGATTATCCTGGATACAGACAGCTGAGTAAGAGAAGCAGACCCAAGTTATCTCACAGAGCAGTAGAGGTAAATCACAGTCTAAGTTTTAGTGCATGGTTGATGTTTAAGGTCCATTTGAAGTAGAACAATCCAAGTTTCTATCTTGGAAGATGTTCTTTTGGTTTTATCCTTGCCTTTCTGCTGCTATATGACAGTCTGGTCTTATACTAGTCATTGTGGGTTAAGAGAGTCCTGTAAAGAACTTGTCCTAATCCACAGAGGTCTGAAAAGTTTATTGACAGAGGTCTGAAAAGTATATTGACAGAGGTATGAAATCATATTGACAGAGGATAGAGATTGGGTGAACTGATCACCTTAACAAATAGATGAGTTTTGGGGCAGAGCTACAGTATGATGAAACTATGAGGGCTAATGAATGATGAAGTTTTGTTAAAAACATATATATCCTTGTGTCTTGATAGTTGAGCATATATGATGAGCCGTTTTTGGCATCAGTAGAGTTACATGAGTTAGAGAAGATCCTTGAATGCACATACATTAAGTAAGGATGATGTCCTAGTCATGAACTAACTAGCTCTCAACAATGAAGAGAATTGATGGCAGTCATACATCTACAGCAGTATGGAATGAACTCTCAGCAGAAGACATGTTGACATCTTGAGCAGCAGTGATGAGCAGATTAGCCAGAGATGATGAGCAAAGATGATCAGACTTTGATGACTTCGCAGCAGGTGTTGATGTGCAGCGAAGATTGAGAAGGCTATTGCAGCAGTGTTGAGCAGATTGACAAATAGTTGATGTAATGAGCAGAGAAGATGAGCAGCTTTGATGTGACAGATATTTCTTGTGTGACACAAGCACACTGTATTGTAAAAGCAAGCTTTTCTTGCTTTTGAGGTTAGGATACCTCAAACCCTTCTTAGCAGGGTCTAAGAAAACCAGGCAGGGTCCTGGATGTAGAGTAGGTGCTCTATGTATCAGTAGGTGCTGATTTTTCCTAATGGTTGTAGCCTAACAAAAACTAATATAAACATATTACAAATTTATATGATGTGGTGTTCCTCTGTGTTATGGCTCTTGATGATTTAAATGCTTTTGATTTGTGAATGATGAAGTGAAAGATGCTTATCGAATGATTAAGAGATTAGCAGAATAATTGTATGATGAATTGGTAGTTAAGTGTGACAGGTCAAGAAAAGTTGTAAAATTCCTTTACACTGATTCACCCCCCCCCCCTCTTAGTGTCAACAATTGGTATCAGACCCCGCCTTCGTCACGAGCCTAGCAAGCTTGAAGGAGATCCTTAGACACAATGGAGGAAAAGAAAGATTCATCAAGCAATGACGTGCCTGTACTGGATATTGCAGATTATTTCAGTTGGAGGAGCAAAATGAAGGCTTATCTGAAGAAGTTTGGTGTTTGGGAAATTGTCATCAATCCACCTTCTCCTTCAAACAACAAAGTAAAATCAGACGCACAGAAGTAAGCGAAGAAGGACAACACTACAGCCTTGAAGTTCCTCATGGATGGACTTCCCAGCTTAGTGAAGGAAGTATAGGAGAATACACTTCGGCAAAAGACCTACGGTTCAAGTTGGAAAGGGAGTATCAGAAGACAAGACCAGAACCCAAAAAGACAAACCAGGAATCAGAAGACAAGCCCCCAGAAGAGCTCAAACAAGAAGAGGACTCCAGTAAAGGTATGAACTCTTGTGATTATGATAGCTTGTGCGATGAAATTGAGAAGGTTCTTGCTAATGATGATGAAGCATTGTTGAAAGCTAAACATAGAATTATAAACTATGTATGCAACATAGATATCAGAGCTGATTGGTTCTTGAACAAAGTTGATCTTAATCAATCTAAGTACAAGATGTTTAGGATGACAACCTTTGATTATATGGATAATCTCCAAAAGCATAATGTTGAACTAAAGGAGTTGCTTAACAAACTTAAGCATGAAGGAGTAGGTTGGCTGAAATTGCTGAAGGAAAAGGAAGAAGAAAAAGAAAAGCTAAAGATTGATTTGATTGATCTAACCCTAGAACAAAAGAACCATGATAAAGATTAAAAAATACTTGAAGAAGCAAGAGAGGCAAATCTTGATCTGAAAAGTCAGCTAGAATAAGCCAAGAGAATAGAAGAAGCATTAAGAGATCAATTGGAAGAAAAAGAAGTGACAAATTAGAAGCATGAGTTTGAGATTGTCAATCCGAGAAAGAAGATTGAAAAATCAAAGCATCATGAAAAGTTCAACAGCAGCTCTATCAAGCTCCAGGACAGTTCAATTGTCCTAGATAAGATCTTAGATTTCCAAAGGTCTCCACTCGACAAAACTGGTATTCGTTACAAGAAGAACAAAGAAAAATATGAAGATGACACATGGTCTCTGAAGACTCTAGTAGCAGGTCCATCAATGTCCAAAGCTACTCCCCAGGCACCTGCACATGTCAACAAGGAGTTTGGAAGTTCAAAGATGAAACAAGGAGTTAGGTCTGTTCATCAAAGCAACTTCATAAAAGAAACAACTACAAGACCCAAGTATGAAAGTGGCTTCAATGGTTATTGTTATTTTTGTTCTAGATTTGGTCATAAGGTTATGGACTGTAGATTCTATGGAAGGAGAAGGGCTGGAATCCCCAATGAATCAGTTAGATGTTGGACATGCAATCAAGTCGGACATGTTGCTGCCACATGTCACACATTGAGATGCTACACCTGCAGTGGGTTTGGACACAAAGCCCATGGATGTGCCAGTCAAAGAAGTCAAGCAAGAAGAAGTACTCCATACATATCAGCAAGAAGATTTGAAGATCAGAAGACAAATGTCTACAGTCAAGGACACTCTCAAGCATGGAGAAACGAAGTTGATCAAAGAAGTGTTGGGAGCTCCAACATCTCAGTTAGATGTTGGTCTTGCAACAATGTCGATCACATTGGTGCACATTGTCGTACGATGAGATGTTGTAGCTGCAGTGGCCTTGGGAACAAAGCTCAAGATTGTTGGAGTACACGAAAACAATCCTTGAGAAGTTACCAAGACAACTCATTAAGGAAAGCCAGTACAAATGAAGGAATAAATGCTCAAAGAAGAGATGTCAAGAAGTAGGTATGGATGATGAAGACCGAGCAGTTGCAGATAGGAGAATCCGATCAGAGCAGGGAGGATGGCTGCCATATGGAAAGACAAGTGTAAGGTCTCTCAAAAAGACCTTAACAAACCTTGAGTTTATGAGGCTGGAGAGTGAACTCAAAGGAGAAAGGATGGTTACTCCAGGCATACAAACAGGTCCTAGGATCGTGCATATTGACAGAGGAAGGAGTCAGCAGTAATCAGAGATCTCAGACATAGGTATGTGGACACCCTTTGCCATTGATTCCAAAGGGGGAGAGATGAAGACAAAGGGAGAGATGCAGACAAAAGGGGAGCACGCTCATAGGGGGAGCATGAGTTGTTGTCATCAATGACAAAGGGGGAGATTGTTGATGAAATTGTCATTGATGCCAACATGGATGTGAAAGAGTCCTGCTGATGATAGTCCTGAGTTTGAAAAGGAATCAAGTAGCAACTGAGCTCTCGATGGACTAATAACCTATTGATGTGAGCAGACTTTAGCAAATTCTTCGTGCTTGAACAACATGATTATAGGATTTTGATGTGATCAGATATTGGTGTTTTCTTTGAGATAAAAACAGTATAAACATGATATTCTCTATACAGTAAAGTCACATGATTATCCTCAGCTCTGATCATCTACAGAAGAGAAAGTTGTTGGCTATCAAGAAACTAGACATCTCAGCTTCCATGTTGCAAAAGGATGATTTTTTTTTGGAAGCGGTCTCAAATATTTCAAAGCTTCAACACAACAACATTGTAGAGCTTGTTGGTTATTGTGTTTAGCACAACCAACACTTACTTGTTTATGAATACATGAGAAATGGTACTCTTCAGGACATACTCCATTCAGGGGATGCAGGGGATTAGCTGAGCAAGAAATTCTCATGGAATGTTCATGTCAGGATAGCTTTAGGAGCAGGAAGGGCTCTTGAGTACCTCCATGAAATCTTCCAACCTTCTGTAGTTCATCGAAAATTCAACTCTACAAATATTCTCCTGGATGATGAACTTAGTCCCCATCTATCTGACTGTGGTCTCGAAGCCTTTACATATTTTAGTTCTGAAAGTCAGGCTGCAGCCAACGTGCCAAGTTCATTTGGTTATAATGCTCCTGAGTTTGCAATGCCAGGCATCTATATTGTGAAGTGTAATGTATATAGTTATGGTACTGTGATGCTGGAACTTCTAATAGGACGCAAACCCTTGGACAGGTGATACGCAAACAAAACATGTACATGTGGTGTTTACAAGTGAACAGTGCACCGATGACAGTAGCATAAACAGTATGATGATATACAAGATTATGTAATATGATACAGTTAGTGCTATGAGGTCATGTCGGCTCAGCATGAGGCTATGTCAGCTCAGTATTAAAAATAAATAAATATTTTTATGTCGACCCAATAAAAATTAGAAGTCGGCTCAGAATAAGAAATAAATTATTTTTTTATATAGCAGGTCAGCTCAAAAATTCTTGAAAATTTAGTATATATAGGCCCTCACGATTTTCATTTTCAGTGTGGAAATTTTCATGGGATAGCTCTGAGATTGTCTTTGGGGAGCAGCTCGCTGGCCGAAAGAGCAGCAGTGAGGAAATTCTCGGTGGAACAGCAGTCTGAATTTCTCAAATCCTCATTTTACTATGTGAAAATGCTAGTGAAGTCTGACGTTCATAACAGGTCTGAAATTCCGCAGCTTATGCTTGAAACATTCTGGAGATAATGCTTGGCTTCAAAGTACAGCTTGCTAAATTCCACTTAGTAAGTTCAGCCTGACCTTCAAAGTAAATAATAGGCACAGAGACTCAAGAGTCAGCGAATTGGGATTCTGAACAGCATCGAGGCTTACACATCTTGATATGCTCACTATTAAAAATGAATGACGGTTTAAAATTAGACGTCAAAATATGTTCTATGGAATCATTTGGCCGTTATATGAGACGGTTTGTTAAATTTTTGTGCAGTAGAAGACAGGCAAATTGCAACTCTGCTGGGTCAATTAACTAACCCACCCCATCAGAGATCACACTATTTGGTATGCCCGACAAAAGATTGGAAGTAAAAATCATATCCTTTAGAGATAACACTGTTTGGTATGCCCAGTAAAAGATTGGAAGTAAAAAGCATATCCTTAAAGAATCACATTGTTTGGTATGCCCGAGACTCTTTGATCTCCAATGGATATCCATCTCTGGTTTCAAAGGAAATGAAAATTTCCAATGTCGGGTTTTAATATTTATGCTACAGTTAGTGAATGCGTGATGATAATGGAAGACATGGATTTAGGCGATGTGTTTTGAGATGGATGAATAGAGATCAGGAGATGCCTGGCACTCAGACCTTGAACGAATCTTATCAAATGCTCCACGGAATTGATATGATGCGTTGCTTTCTTATTCACAGGTGAAGCACAAAGTTAAACAGAGATGAGTAATAGCCTGAGATCTAGCTTCATCAGCACTATGTGACAGAAGATTGAGATTGTGAGAAGCTTCGTTATTGTCAGAAGCTTTAGTTACCTTACAGCATTGGTGTCATATTGCTGCAATTCAATGCAATCAACCTTTGTAGGTTCTTCAAGAAAGTGCCAGTTAAGTTGCAGCAATAAATAGCATTAAAGCAGAAGTCCAAATTTATGAGCAATACACAGTCCATTCAAGGGTGTTGAATACACAGTCCCGAGTTTCTTCATCAGTCTGAAGTTTGTTTGTACACAGTCCTAAATTAATACTTTACCAGCATTTGTTGAAGTAGCAGCAGGAGCATCTCAGTTTGGAAAGAAGTCCAAGTTTGATGACTTTTACATGATGAGTGTAGAAATTCAGGCCTGCAATAGATTGATTTCACTCACAACAATTTACAATTGATCATGCAAAATTGCTAACAATGGAGACTGAATATGGAGCTGTAACACAAAATTATATTAACTGAGTGTACAATAGCCAACCCTATAATAAAATAGGTTGCTGAATATATAGAATATATGGGCAAGCTAATGAGTGGTGGAATGGTAGCTCATACATGCTTTTTCATGGAGGAAAGAGTGGAGGAGAAAGAGGACACAAAGATAGTTCACCTCACCTAGTCTTGCTTTCCTATGTTCCTTAAAACACTGAAAAAGCAGGCAGTAAAGCAGAAAAAGCAGATAGGTGCCTAGGAGGCCAGGAATAAATCAAATTTGATTCCTAAGGCTTTCCCAATCACTACATGAGTCAAAGATGGAAATTTTGACCTCTATGGATAGGCAATTAGCAACTTGCACATGGTGGGACTCATGAACTAGGAAAATAAGACAAAAATAAATGAATTAATGTCTAAGTGGGTAATACTATGGGTTGATTATTCTAACACCCCCCCTTAAGCCTGAATTTATGAGTAATAAATCAAAAATATAGGGCCTAGAAACAAGGCTTAGTCACCCTTTTACATACTGCAATTCCATACGAAACAAGGAAAGAGGAAAAACCATCTTGGGAAAATCCTCCCTTAAACATGGACTGTAAAACAAAATTGTAGAATCTTGTCTCCACTCATGCTTTGACAGCATGATCAGAAATCCCTAGCAGTGATTTGAGATTGCTGAAGGTCTTCTCACAAAATGCTTTGGTGAAGATATCAGCTACTTGTTTTGAAGATGGACAGAAGAGTAGGTGAATGGTGCCATCATGCACAAGCTCTCTGATGTAGTGCATGTGAATCTCAATGTGTCTGGTTCTTTGCTTCTGAACTAGATCCTTGCAGATTCAAATGGTACTCTGGTTATCACAGTAGATGGTAGTTGAGTACTCAGGTTCGAAACCACATTCTCCAAGTAAACCCTGCAACCATAAACACTGAGTTGCTGCATTAACAACTCCTCTGTACTCAGCTTCTGTAGATGAGAGTGCAATGGCACTCTGTTTCTTGCTTGACCAGCTGATTGGCCCTTCTGCAAGCATGAACACATAACCTAAAGTGTAATTTCTATCTGTGCTATCACCTTCCCAATCAATGTCAGTAAATCCAACCAAATCAAGGTCAGATTTTGCTTTATAGAAGATCCCATGTGTCCTTGTTCCCTGAACAAAGTGAAGGATCCTTTTGGCTGCTTTCCAATGGATCTCATGAGGCTGATCCATGAATATAGAAGCCACACTTACTTCATAACAAATATCAGGTCAAGTATGTGTCAGATACAATAAACATCCAATCAATTGTCTATACAGTGTATTGTTTACCATCGGTGGAGAATCATCTTCCTCCAGCTTCACTGCTGAAAGGAAAGGAGTTTTGCTTGGTTTGCAATCTTGCATTCTGAATTTGATCAGTAAATCAAAGGCAAACTTTGACTGGTGCACCTTGATTCCAGCTTTGGATTGAGAGATCTCAAGCCCCAAATATTGACTTAAGAGCCCCAAATCTGTCATGGAGAAGGCTTGGTTCATAGCTCCTTTTAAGGAAGCAATCTCAGCCTGTGAGCTTCCTGTAATGAGGAGGTCATCAACATATAACACAATGATCATTAATGAACCATTAACTACCTTCAAATACACATTTGGATCTGATTTGCACCGAACAAAATTCAGAGATAGCAAGAAGCTATCTATCTTGGCATACCAAGCCCTGGGGGCTTGCTTTAGCCCATACAATGACTTTCTCAACCTGCACACAAGAGAAGGGTTAGTAGCAAAACCTTGGGGCTGCTGCATATATATCTCCTCAGTGAGCTCTCCATTCAAGAAGGCACACTTTACATCCATGTGATGTACCTCCCATTGCCTTGAGGATGCAATGGCTAGAGCTAGCCTGATGGAATCCATCTTTGCCACTAGGGAAAAGGTCTCATTGTAATCGATGCCATGAACCTGTGAGTAGCCTTTAGCTACCAATATAGCCTTGTACTTCAGTGGTGAACCATCAGCAGCAAAATTGGTCTTATAGACTTACTTACACTGGACTAACTTTCTTCCTGGAGAAATATCCACTAGCTCCCATGTGTTGCTCTTCTGTAGCGAGTTGAAATCGTCCTTCATGGCAGCTTGCCATCTTGGATTTCCTACTTATTCATATGTTTGAGGATAAGACTCCACCATCAAATATCATTTTTCAGCAAACATAGGGTCCTTCATGCACAGACCACTCTCAAATTGAGATCTAGTCCTTCTTGGGTCATTGGGATCCCCAGCTAGCTCTCCTGCTGCATGTAGTGTCTTGGCTTCCCATTTTGGCCTTGTGGGGCTGTTTGGGTCTGCAATAAACTCATCTCCATCAGACAAATCAGAATCAGCATGTTTAACAAACTCTTTACTTACTTCTTGAGGTTCAGGTGGTGAAGAGGCTTCACCAACTTCCACTGCTGCAAGGGGTTCTTCTTCAAACCGAACACACCTTTCAATGAAGGCTTTGTTTGTGCTCAAGTTTATCAACTTGTACCCTTTTGAATCTTTATAGTATCCCACAAAAGGACACTCTTGGCTTTGGGGCTGCAAAGCCTTCCTCTTCTCTGTTAGGATTCTAGCCCCAGCCTTTGAGCCAAAAATCCTGAAATGGGTCACATCTGGCTTGTGCCCACTCCAAGCTCCAAAGGGAGTCATGCCATCAAGCTGTTTGTGAGGAGCCCTATTCTGGATATAGGCTGCACAGTTGATAGCTTCGGCCCAGTACTTTGGTTGCAAACTTTTGGCCTCCATCATGCATGTTGCCATCTCCTTCAGTGATCTGTTCTTCCTCTCTCCAACACCATCTTACTGTGGTGTGTAGGGGATAGAATGCTGCATCTAAATACCTGCATCTACACAATAGTTAATAAACTTAGACTTGACATACTCACCACCATTGTCAGATCTGAGGGCATTGAGTTTCCTTCCACACTGGTTTTCAACCAAAGCCTTAAAGACTTTGAATAGGCCAAAAACTTCTGACTTGTGTTTCATGAAGTGAACCCAACAATACCTGGAAAAATCATCAATAAAGGTCAATGCATATTTGGCTTGACTCATGCACATATGAGGGAATGGGCCAGCAATATCACTGTGAATCGGATCGAGGGGTGCAGAGGTTCTCTCATGACTAGCTTTCTCAAATTTGTGCTCTGGGTGTTTTCCTGGGATACAACCTTGGCAAACTCCTTTGGAAAATTTTATCTTGGGAAACCCTATGACCATTTCTTTCTCACTAAGATCAGACAGATACTTGTAGTTTATATGGCCAAATCTTTCATGCCATACCTTGATAGCTTCATTAGCATGGATAAGAAGAGCAGAGGGGTTTGAGTAAGGTAGGAAGTGTGAAAACATGTATACCTTTTGAGCATGATTCACTGCTCCTTTAGCAATGACTCTACCAGTTGAGATTTTTGTGATCTCAACATCATCAGGGGAGAATATGAATTTCTTAGGAGACCCAGTGTGGGTCATCTGGTACACTAACAGAAGGTTGGAGGCGAGACCAGGGACATACATCACATTGTTGAACTACCCATGATCAAGATCTATTCTTCCTTTGCCCATACTTTCGGTGAGAGAGTCATCTCCCAGTACAATAGATGGTCCTTTCGACTTGTCCAGTGAGGAGAAGGCCTCCTTAGTCGAAACCATGTGTCTTGAAGCTCCAGAATCAATGATAAAACTGGGTGAGCTTGATGTGCCAGCAACTAGAGCATGAAATCTCTCTCTGTCATCTGAACTTGATCCTCCTTCTCTCTTCTTTGAGCCTTCTGGACGGGAGACACCATTCTTTTCCAGCAGTTGAGTTAGCATGTCTATCTGCTTTTTCATACAAGAGCTTTCAATGTGATTTCCCTTCGAACAGTATGAGCACTTGTTCATTTCACCTTTGTTTTTCTTCTTCTGGGTATTTTTCTTGGGACCTTGTTGATCCTCTGGAGACTGCTTCTTGTCTCTCTTTTTTTCAGGTGGATTTTTAGCTTTATTTTTGCTTTTATCCACCTTCGAATCTCCAGCAATCAAAGCTTGATCTTTGGATGGTTTGATGGTTCCCATCATCACCAGCTTGTCTTGTTCTTGTGTGAGAGATTCCATGAAATCTGTAAGGCTAGGCATCTTCCAGGTTCGAGCTGTGAGTTTTGTGGCATAGAAGGTCGAAACAAATACTGAGTAGTCAGGTCCTAGCTTCGAGAGGATGGCCAACACGAGCTGATCATATTTATTTTCGATACCACACTGCTTTAGCTGCAAAACTATTGCTTTGAACTTGGAGAAATATAGCTGCAGGGATTCAAAGCTACTGGGACTCAGAGAAATCAGCTCATTTTCAATCTGATGTCCCCTCATCTCATCTGTCTTTCCAAAAAGCTCAGAAATCTTCTCCCATACTTTATCCAGTGAAGTTAATCCATCGAGATGGAAAAGGAGGTCTCGGGAAATACTGAGACATAGGAGGCCATAGGCGTCATCTCTTCGATTGTGCCATTTGATCTTCTCTACAGTAGCATTGGGCTCTGCTTCTATAGCCATATTCACCCTATAGAGGCATTTCGCTCTCAACAAGATCTCCATCTCTGCTTTCCATTCAAAATAGTTGAAGGGAGTCAAGATAGTTTTCTGTGAATCCATAGCTTCAGAAAATCTGTCCCGGCTGTTAGTAGAAGGCTCCCAGTCTTGATGTCGAACCTGCAAAACAATTTTTGAAGGAGAGTAACAACCTACAATGGCTCTGATACCATGTAGAAATTCAGGCCTGCAATAGATTTATTTCACTCACAGCAATTTACAATTGATCATGCAAAATTGCTAACAATGGAGACTGAATATGGAGTTGTAACACAAAATTATATTTACTGAGTGTACAATAGCCAACCCTGTAATAACATAGGTTTCTGAATATATAGAATACATCAAGAGATCAAATGCATAAGGAGGCATCCAAAACTAGCATAAAGCAGGCTTACTCAAAAAAGGCAAATCCCCCATAGGTGTAAAAAGATGATCCCAAATCTGTCATGAGGCTCACGAATTGGCAAGGGCGCATGGGCAAGCTAATGAGTGGTGGAATGGAAGCTCATACATGCTTTTTCATGGAGGAAAGAGTGGAGGAGAAAGAGGACACAAAGCTAGTTCACCTCACCTAGTCTTGCTTTCCTATGTGCCTTAAAACACTGAAAAAGGAGGTAGTAAAGCAGAAAAAGCAGATAGTCGCCTAGGAGGCCAGGAATAAAGCAGATTTGATTCCTAAGGCTTTCCCAAGCGCTACATGAGTCAAAGATGGAAATTTTGACCTCTATGGATAGGCAATTAGCAACTTGCACATGGTGGGACTCATGAACTAGGCAAATAAGACAAAAATAAATGAATTAATGTCTAATTGGGTAATACTATGGGTTGATTATTCTAACAATGAGAACAAATAGTGAATGATTGTGCAAACCCTATGATGATGTGCAAGTGTTAAAGATGAGCAGTAGTTTGATAATCCTGGATGCAGACAGCTGAGTAAGAGGAGCAGACCCAACTTATCTCACAGAGCAGCAGAGGTAAATCACAGTCTAAGTTTTAGTGCATGGTTGATGTTTAAGGTCCATTTGAAGTAGAACAATCCAAGTTTCTATCTTGGAAGATGTTCTTTTGGTTTTATCCTTGCCTTTCTGCTGCTATATGACAGTTCGGTCTTATACTAGTCATTGTGGGTTAAGAGAGCCCTGTAAAGAACTTGTCCTAATCCACAGAGGTCTATAAAGTTTATTGACAGAGGTCTGAAAAGTATATTGACAGAGATCTGAAATCATATTGACAGAGGATAGAGATTGGGTGAACTGATGACCTTAACAAATAGATGAGTTTTGGGGCAGAGTTGCAGTATGATGAAACTATGAGGGCTAATTACTGATGAAGTTTTGTTAAAAACATATCTATCCTTGTGTCTTGATAGTTGAGCATATATGATGAGCAGTTTTTGGCATCAGCAGAGTTACATGAGTTAGAGCAGATCCTTGAATGCACATACATTAAGTAAGGATGATGTCCTAGTCATGAACTAACTTGTTCTCAACAATGAAGAGAATTGATGGCAGTAATACATCTACAGCAGTATGGAATGTACTCTCAGCAGAATACATGTTGACATCTTGAGCAGTAGTGATGAGAAGATTAACCAGAGATGATGAGCAGAGATGAGCAGACTTTGATGACTTGGCAGCAGGTGTTGATGAGCAGCGATGATTGAGAAGACGATTGCAGCAGTGTTGAGCAGATTGACAAACAGTTGATGTAATGAGCAGAGAAGATGAGCAGCTTTGATGTGATAGAGATTTCTTGTGTGACACAAGTATACTATATTGTAAAAGCAAGCTTGTATTTCTTTTGAGGTTAGGATACCTCAAATCCTTCTTAGCAGGGTCTAAAAAAACCAAATAGGGTCCTGGATGTAGAGTAGGTGCTCTATGTATCAGTAGGTGCTGATTTTGCCTAACGGTTGTAGCTGAACCAAAACTAATATAAAAATATTACAAATTTATATGATGTGGTGTTCCTCTGTGTTATAGCTCTTGATGATTTAAATGCTTTTGATTTGTGAATGATGAAGTGAAAGATGCTTATGGAATGATTAAGAGATTAGCAGAATAATTGTATGATGAATTGGTAGTTAAGTGTGACAAGTGAAGAAAAGTTATAAAATTGCTTTACACTGATTCACCCCCCCTCTTAGTGTCAACACACCTATGTTTTACTCCTTGATCATTTCCATGTAGTTCTCGTTAATCCACTAATATTTAGACCGAAGGCCCCTCAAGTGAATGTTTTTATCTTTCTTGATGTGGATTGGTAGGAATAACTATGGAATCCTTAACAACTCGAATTGGTTGAGTGTCCATAGAGCGTCTTCGATTGGTAATGTCATTTCTTTTCTTCTCTATAATTTCTTCAAGGATTTCACTGGGTATCCTCTTCCTTGTTGATTTTCTTGCTTGATTGGGTGATTTTCCCATCACCACAATGATTAATGATATATGGTTTCGTTTGCTAGCTCTTCAATGGTACTCTTCAATGGGACACTACCCAAGCTTGGTTTCCTTCTTGCTCAATTATATCTAGATACTCAAGTTTGGGGGATTGGGAAGAATGTTGCCTTTGCTATCTCCTCAATTGCAAGAAAAATAATAGTAGATATGATGTATGGTACTCCTCAATGGGAAATTCCCCAAGCTTGGTTTGTTTCTTGCTCAATTGTGTCTACATACTCCACCACAATGACCAAGTTAATTTTTCCTTTTCAATCTCCTCAATTGCAACAAAAATAATGGTGAATATGCTGTATGGTGCTCCTCAATGGGAAATTCCCCAAGCTTGGTTTGTTTCTTGCTCAATTGTGTCTACATACTCCACCACAATGAACAAGTTAATGTTTCCTTTGCTAGCTCCTTAATTGCAAGAAAAATAATGGTGGAGATGCTCTATGTTGCTCCTCAATGGGAAATTCCCAAAGCTTGGTTTGTTTCTTCCTCAAAGGTGTCTACATACTCCACCATAATGACCAAGTTAATGTTTCCTTTACTAGCTCTTCAACTGCAAGAAAAACAATGGTGGATATTCTCTATGGTGTTGCTTTCACAATTAATGGTTTCTTTCTTGATCAATTAATTGTTTATTTCTTTCTCCTCAATGTATACCATGCTCCAAGCAACACTTAGACACTTGTGGTGGAGATGTTCTATGGTGCTCCTTTCTCAATTAATGGTTTCTTTCTTGCTCAGTTAATTCTTTATTTATTCCTCCTCAATGTATACCATGCTCCAAGAAATACTTAGACACTTGTGGTTGAGATGCTTGATGTCAAAAACAACTTTGTGTGATAATATGGTGAAGAAGAGAATGTTCATGCACTATCTGCAACCTGAAATTGCGTGCAGACTGTCAAACCTGTGTGAAATAAGATAGAGTGTTTCTAAGATAGGGACTGCTATTGTTTATACTAAGATGCAACACGCACATGTTATTGTTAAAAAAAATGGGTACGCGTTTTGACCACATAAAACAAGTGTGTGTTTTACTCTAATAGTGTTTAGGAGCATTTAAGAAGGTAGTTGCAAGGCTAAGGGATCATTCATGGTTTAAGGGAAATTAAAAAAGCACTCCCTTAGTCTTTGCACAATAACACCCCCTCTCTCTTCAACCTAACTATATTGTTTTACAACTGAAGGGATGTGTTTTTGTGAAAAAGATAGGTTAAGGGGTGTTAGTAATTATGGGAGACATGGAGATGTGTGTGTGTGTGTGTGAAAGAGAGAGAGAGACATAGGTTAGGGGGTGCTAGTGGTAAGGGGGAGACATAGGGATGTGTGTGTGTGTCAAAGAGATAGGTTAGGGGGTGCTAGTGGTAAGGGAGACCTAGGGATGTGTGTTTGTGTGTGTGTGTCAGATGGGAGACATAGGGATGTGTGTGTGTGTGTCAAAGGGGAGACATAGGGATGTGTATCGGGTGACTAGGATTTTAGGAGTGGGAGGTGTTAGATTAATGTGGGGGTTTCTAGGTGTTGTTAGAGGTAGTTGGACTGGTTGGGGAGTGCTATAAGGGAGGGGGGTGTGTATGTTTGTTTGTGTGAGAGAGAGGAAGTGGTGTGATAGGATTTTAGGAGTGGGGGGTGGGGGGTTTAGGAGCATATGTGACAATAATGCATATGGATTTTATTAACAATGATGTGCACTCATTTTTTTTTGAATAAAATGTGCGTGATTTGATTAACAAAAATGGGCATGCGATTTGATTAACATAAGTAGGCATGTGATTTGCAACTATATTGTTTGGTTTGTGATTATACCATTTAAATATCTGGGGGAGGGGTTTGGTAAGGGGTTAAAGGTAGACATGGAGAGGTATTTTTAAGGAGTTATAGGTAGATACCAATGGTGGTGTTCAGAGATTGCGGGTAAGTGGAGAAAGGGGTAAAAAGAGTGAGACAATGTGTTAGTTGGTGGGGAGATAGAGAGGAGGAGGAGGAGGAGGGGGGTTAGAGTGTAGAAATTCAAACCTGCAATAGATTGATTTCACTCACAACAAATTACAATTGATCATGCAAAATTATCAACAATGGAGACTGAATATGGAGCTGTAACACAAAATTATATTAACTCAGTGTACAATAGCCAACCCTGTAATACCATAGGTTGCTGAATATATAGAATACATCAATAGGTCGAATGCATAAGGAGGCATCCAAAGACTAGAATAAAGCAGGCTTACCCAAAATAGGCAAATCCCCCATAGGTGTAAAAAGCTGATCCCAAATCTGTCATGAGGCTCACGAATTGGCAAGGGCTCATGGGCAAGCTAATGAGTGGTGGAATGGCAGCTCATACATGCTTTTGCATGGAGGAAAGAGTGGAGGAGGAAGAGGCAACAAAGCTGATTCACCTCACCTAGTCTTGCTTTCCTATGTGCCTTAAAACACTGAAAAAGAAGGGAATAAAGCAGAAAAAGCAGATAGGTTCCTAGGAGGCCAGGAATAAAGCAGATTTGATTCCTAAGGCTTTCCCAAGCACTACATGAGTCAATAATGGCAAGTTTGACCTCTATGGATAGGAAATTAGCAACTTGCACATGGTGGGACTCATGGAGTAGGCAAATAAGACAAAAATAAATGAATTAATGTCTAAGTGGGTAAATACTATGGGTTTATTAATCTAACACCCCCCCTTAAGCCTGACTTTATGAGTAATAAATCAAAAATATAGGGCCTAGCAACAAGGCTTAGTCACCCTTTTACATACTGCAAGTCCATATGAAACAAGGAAAGAGGCAAAACCAACTTGGGAAAATCCTCCCTTAAACATGGACTGTAAAAAAAAATTGTAGAATCTTGTCTCCACTCATGCTTTGACAGGATGATCAGGAATCCGCAGCAGTGATTTGAGATTACTGAAGGTCTTCTCACAAAATTATTTTGTGAAGATGTCAGCTACTTGTTATGAAGATGAACAGAAGAGTAGGTGAATGGTGCCATCATGCACAAGCTCTCTGATGTAGTGCATGTGAATCTCAATGTGT
>LPNX010549368.1:118647-153544 GCA_001517045.1 Pseudotsuga menziesii
TAGTGTCAAGGGGAGACAAAGGGATGTGTGTGTGTGAGAGAGAAAGAGGGAGAGAGAGAGAGGTTTGGGTAATAGATAGGGAGGTGTGGGTTAGGTGTGATTGGATGAGTTGGGGAGTGAGAGAGTGTGGGAAATTTGAACCAGAAAGTGAGTAATTAAAACCACAATAGAATCTAGGAGCATTAGTGAGGTTCACAAATCAAATTTGGGTGCAAAATTTAGCAAAAACCATCAAATTACCGATAAATTACACACATTGATAGCTAGAAACAAGATAATTTTGGTCTATCTAGCCATGAAATTGTTATTAAAAGGTTTATAAATACATCTTATGAGTTTTGAATGGATTTGGAATCCAATTGTGAGAAAATAAGCCAAAATTGCCAAAATGGCATCAAGTCGCCCTGGGTGGGCCAATCACGTCCCAAATTTCTCCCAATGTCCATGAATTGCTGAAGTGGAATGGATGATGTGTTGTTGGTCAATGATTACACCTTGGAAATAATGGGTGTGGAAAAGTGGGTGATTTAGAGTCTCAATGCAACATTAATTGCACTAAATCAAGCCAAATTTGGACAAAACCCCATTCTAGCTCTCCAAGTCAAATTTCTTGTCCACATTCAATGAATGGGAGCACACCAAAAATTATGGATGTGCATATGTATCTGGTTGAATAAGCTGAAGTACCCATATGGGTAATGGAGCCTCAAATTGACATGGCATATGCCCACATAAGCATGCCTAGTCCACCTCATAGTGTATTAAAGCTTAAATAGCAATAAAATTGACTAATTAGTGTAACTAAGGTACTAATGATGGATTACTGTTCTAACACCCTCCCTTAATCAAACAATTAAGTATGCTCACAAAATCATGAAGTCCTTGGAAACAATGGCTCAATTCACCTCAAATACATAATTCAAAAGTTACAATTTTTATTTGTCCATGTTAACTGAGGAAAGAAGGAAAAGCTCATGGGAAAAACATTCCCTCAAGAATGGACATGGGGCTAGACCTACAATAATATAATAGAACATTACCATCCCTCACTCACCCCAAGAAAATATATCATGTAAGTGAAGGTATTATTAGTGAAATCCTTGGTAAAAATGTCAGCAGTTTGCTTGTTGGATGGAAAATACTGCAGTGAGATCACCCTGTCATGCACTAACCCCGAATGTAATGCATGTGTCTCTTTATGTGCTTTGTGCTATGAATTTGTACTATATCGTTATATATATTGATGTCCCTCTATTTATCCACCCAAACTTTGGTTGGAGAATCAATTGTGACACCAAACTCCTAGAGAATTCCCTACAACCAAACACACTGTGTTGTAGTATTGACCGTTGCCCTATATTTGACCTCTGGTGATGAAAATGAGATGGTGTGGTGTTTCTTACTTGACCAAAAAATTATACCTTCAGTAAAAAAAAATACAAAACCTGATGTTGAATTTCTATCAGTTGGATCACTGGCCCAATCTGAATCAGAAAATCTAGCTAGTTGAAGTGAGGAACTAGCTATGTAGTGCACCTTGAATTTCTTAGTTTTGTGGACATACTGAAGAATTATGTTTTCAGACCTTGAATGGATCTCATGTGGGTGGTGCACATGTTCTGCTACAAAACTCATAGCATAAGAAAAATCATGTCTTGTATGAGTGAGGTAGAGGAAGCTTCCCACTAGTTTCCTGTAGAGTGTACTATCCACCATTGGGGAATTGCCAAATTCATGCATTTTATTACTAGAAAGAAAGGGAGACTTGGGTGATTTACACTCATCCATATTAAACTTATTTAGAAGTTCTGAAGCATACTATGGCTGACTCATCATGATTCCCTTTCAATTTTGCTCAATTTCCAAGCCCAAAAATTGCCTTAGCAATCCTAGGTCTATCATGGCAAATTCACTATGCAAAGAGCTCTTAATTTGGCCATTTAAATTGCTGAAACTACCTATAATAATAATATAATCAACATAAAGAAAAATGACCCAAAAATTAACACCCGTTTTATGCAAATACACATTAGTTTCTGATTTGCATCTTGTGAAGCCAATTGAAAGCAAGAAAACATACATTCGATGTGATGTACCTCCCATTGCTTTGAAGTTGCAATGGCTAGAGCAAGCCTTATGGAGTCCATTTTTGACAGTAGTGAAAAGGTCTCATTGTAGTAAATACCATGTACTTGAGAGTATCCTTTGGCTACCAATATTTCCTTATATTTCAAAGGTTAACCATCAGCAACAAACTTAGTTTTAAAGACCCAGTTACACTTCACTAGCTTCCTCCATGGGGGGAGATTAACAAGTTCCCATGTGTTGTTTTTTCTGGAGCGAGATGAATTCTTATTTCATGGATTTTTTCCATATTGGATCATGTGCTGCATATTCATATGTTTGTGGATCAAAATCTATCATCAAATAAAACTTCTTAGAAAAGAGTGGATCTTTCACACAAAGGGCACTCTCAAATTGAGATCTAGTCCTCCTAGTGTTATTAGGATTTCCAGCTAGTTCCCTAGTTACATGAATGGTAATTTCTTCCCACTTTGGTATTTTAGGGATGTTAGGATATTCAATTAATTCATCATTATGAGAAATATCAGAATCAGCAAACTCATTAGTCTCTTCACTTACAATCAATGGCTGTGGTGGTGAATAGGACTCTCCAATTTCAACTGCTTCTAAAGGCTCTTCTTCATGAGTGAACACTTCTTTCAATGAAATAATTGTTAGTGATGAATTTTATTAGATTTTATCCTTTTGAATCTTCAGAATACCCAACAAATAGGAACTCTTAGCTTTGCGTTGCAAAGCCTTCCCCTTTTCACTTGGAATTCTAGCCCAAGCCCTTGAGCCAAAATTCCTGAAATATGTCACATCTGGCTTGTGCCCACTCCAAGCTTCAAAAGGAGTCATACCATCAAGATGTTTATTTGGTACCCTATTTTGGATATATGATGTAAAATTTATAGCTTCAGCCGAAAAATTTGGTGGAAATTTTTTTATCCTCCATCATGCAAGTTTCCATCTCCTTCAGTGATCTGTTATTTCTCTCAGCAACACCATTTTGCTGTGTTGTGTAAGGAATAGAATGCTGCATCTTGATGCCTGAATCTTTGCAATACTGGATGAAATTAGAATTGAAATACCCACCACCATTGTTATATCTAGGGATCTTGAGTTTCCTCGCAGACTGGTTTTCAACCAAGGATCTAAAGACTTTGAAGAGGTTAAAAACAACAGACCTATGCTTTAGGAAGTGAACCCAACAATACCTGAAAAAGTCATCTATGAATGTGAGTGAATATTTGGCTTGAATCATGGACATATGAGGGAATGGACCAGCAATTTCAATATGGATCAACTCAAGAGGTGGAGAGGTTCTCTCATGACTAGCTCTCTCATACTTGTGCTCTGGGTGTTTTCCTAGGATACAACCTTGACGGACTCCCTTAGAAAAATTGATCTTTGGTTTCCCTATGACCATGTCTTTGTCACTCAGATCACAAAGATACCTATAGTTAATATTGCCAAATATTTCATGCCAAAGCTTACTTGCTTCATTCTCATGAGTAAGAAGAGAATAAGAGTTTGAGTAGGTTATAAAATGGGAAAACATGTATACCTTCGAAGTGTGATCAACAACACCTTTTGCTATCAATTTACCATTCGAAATATTAGAGATTTCAACTTCAATGGGGAAGAAGATGACTTTATTTGGAGACCCAGTGTGAGTCATCTGATACACTCACAAGAGATTAGAGGCAAGACCTGGAATATACATCACATTATTGAAATTACCATGGTCAATATCAATCCTACCCTTTCCCATACTATCAATCAGAGAGTTATCTCCCAAAACTATTTATGGACCTTTCAGCATGTCAAGAGAGGAAAATATCTCCCCTGTCAAAACCATATGTCTAGAAGCTCTAAAATAAATGATGAAACTAGGTGAACTTCAGGTACTAGCAACCAAGGCATGTACTCTCTCCTTGTCTTCTGAATTTGATCTTCCTTCCCTCTTCTTTGAGCAATCAGGAAGGGAGATGTTGTTCTTCTCTAGGATTTGGGTCAACATGTCTATCTAATTTTTCATACAAGATCTCTCAGGAGGATAGCCCTAACTGCAGTATGTGCATTTGCTCATTTCTCCTTTGTTCTTCTTCTTCTGGGGGTTCTTCTTGGAGCCTAAGGACTCGTCTTGATAATTTTCCTTGTCTCTCTTTTGCTCAGGTGGATTTTTGGCTTTTTTTTGGATTTTTGAATCCACCTTTGAATCTCCAACAACCAAAGCTTGGTATTTGGAAGGTTTGATGGTGCCCATCATCACCAATTTATCTTGCTCTTGAGTGAGGGATTCCATGAAATCAATAAGCTTAGGCATATTCTAGGTTCGAGCTGTCAATTTAGTGGCATAGAAGGTCAAAACAAACACTAAATAGTCAGGAGAAAGCTTTGAGAGAATGGTGAAAACTATTTGCTCCTCCTTCTTTTCATTCCCAGATTGCTTTAACTACAAAACAAGGGCCTTAAACTTGGTAAAATAGAGTTTCAATGATTCGAAGCTACTGGGATTCAAGGAGATTAATTCATTATCAATTTGATGTGCTCTCATCTCATCTATATTTCCAAAAAATATCTTCAAGATTCTCCCACACCTCATTAAGAGATGTGAATGAATCAAGATGAAAAAGGAGGTCTCTTGAAATAATCAGACACAAAAGACCATAGGCCTCATCCCTCATGTTGTGCCATTTGATTTTATCTATAGCTACATTGGGCTCTACCTCAGTAGCCATGGTAACCCTGTAGAGACCTTTCTCTCTCAACAATATCTCCATCTCAACTTTCCATTCGAAGAAATTAAATGGAGTCAAGATGATCCTTTGAGATTGGTCCATATCTCAGCTCCTGTGCTCTTCAATTAGTATAATGCACTCCTAAGAAATAAATAAATCTACAAAGTATCTGATCCCATGTTGAAATTAAACCCAAGAGCTAGTTCAATTACACACACAAAATTGCTAATCAAACATGCAAAATTCACACAAAACGAGACTGAAATTGGAGCATAAATTAATCATGTTTTGAATAATTTTACATTATCCAACCATATGAATTAATAGGATTCTCAAATATATAATTACATGAGATATTTAAAAGAACTAGGTTGCTATTCTAATTGGTCAAAAAGTAGGCTTACTAAAACAAGTCAAATCCCCCATAGGTGCAAAAAAGGACTTTCCAAATCCATGAATATACTCACAAATTAGCTAAAGAAAGTGGGAAAGCTAATAAGTGGTGGAAAGACAAATCATGCATGATTTTGTATGAAGAAAAGGAAGGAGGATGGTGTGGTCAAAAATCAAGGCAAGTTCCCCTAGAGTAGCTTTTCCTTTATGCCTTAAAACTATTGTAAAGCAACACAACTTTCAGAAAAAGAAGATATGCGCTTTAAGGAACTAGGAATAAAGAAGACATGATAAATATGTTTCCATGATGATTCCAAAGCACTCCATGACCCAGTTTAGCAAGTATTGACTTCTAGGAACATTCAGAAGTCAACTAGCATAGAAAGGGAATCTAGGAATCTAGGAATCTAGGAATAAGACAAAAATGATTTAATTAATGTCAAATATGGGTAACTATGGGCTTATTATTCTAATAGCTTGCATGATAATTCATGGGTCTTTTCAAGAATTGTGATTTATATTTTTATTTAAATCTACATAGATGAATTTTAATAGAACTTGGTTTTCTTAGATCTCTAATTTCTATCTTCTTTAACAGAAAAATATTTCCCTGACTTAGGTATCTTTCATCGAAACAAAAATGTGCGTCATCATGTAGCTAGGATTTTCATTCTTTTTACATTTCCTGTCTACACCTCATCCATCCACTTAACTTCATAAGATAAAATTAATTCTAGCTTATGATTTAAATCATTTAGTAACTGTGTGTAAGTTAGAGATGTGTTCTAACATCTTTAAGCATGGAAGCTGTCATTTTTTTCTTGCACTACATCCCAACAGATTCTAGTTCTTCCACGTACCAATTAGTATGTTGAATGCATTTTGATGTAACTTTGGGTATATAGAAAATTACTTCATGTACTCAATGGTATATCGGAAGGCTCCTGTCGAGCGGTTGGGAATTAGACAACACAATTATGGAGTTGAGCTCCCTCGTACCTAGTGTATATTGGGAGACCCTCTTAGGATTCTTGTGACCAACTGAATTAACCTTTTGGATGTCCTGGAATCACAATACACTGAGAACAACACTCGGGTATATTATTACACACATTTCATCCAGTTAGTCAGGTATTCAAGAAATGGTACAGTCCCAATCCTCCTTGTCATGTTTTACTGTTGGACCCTGCGGTATATAGTGAGTTGTGAAGCCTTGATAATCTTGTGAGATCCTGAATTTTGATCCACTCCTATTCATGTGGTTTGTCTATTGGTTTTAGACATGGGTAGTGTTTGATTTGTGTGGTACTTTAGATATTCTTAGAGAGTTGAAATATGGGAGACTCTCCTAGGACCACCAGTTAAGAGACCCCTTTTCAAGGTATGTCTTGTGTTTCTCCCCCTTGTGGAGTTGTTCGTCCTCCCTTCATGATCACTTTGAGTATTCTTGGATTGAATACAGGATTACATGTATGGTTATTCTCCAATCTAGTTGTACCAAATGTACCTTTTGTGTTGAATCAAGGTCCTTCATTGCATGAGCATCAGCCTCATGTTAACCCTTCTCCTTCTTCCTCGAATGTAGAATCAACTTCCCTTTCTTCTGCTTCATCTATTGAAAACTATGATTTTAGTAAATGGGTGGGTAAGAAGAAGATGAAAGGAAGGATACGAAGAATAATTATAAGAACAAGGTCACAACTCCGAATCCCGATTGTCATCTTGGAAACCCATCACCCACTGATCATAGTGCTAATAGTGTTGATTTTCCCACAAGAAAATCTTGTAAACCTAAGTTCCCTTATAGAATTTGTAAGGGTGACCATCTTCTAAAAATTGTCATGGTCTGTCCTGGGTTTTAGAAGTGTGGTCTGAGGCTTCCCAACACCCCATGTCATCAGCCTCTTGTATTCATACTGATGATACTCCATCAACCAGTGTCTCTATAGTTAAGAGTCAAACACCATTTCTTGCTATGTAAGGACATGTACCTTACTTACCTTTGTCCTCTCATGGATGAAGCTTCAAATTTGTTGGAAGATATTACTCTTCCTCAGCAACATATTCCAACAGGTTATTGTAAGTTGTCTCTTAACATCTCATTGGTTGATAAATTGGTCGATCCATAGTTCTTGTTCTGTGTCAATATTGTTAAAAAAAGAAATGGATTCCTGTGAGCGTATTTCCCCTTATGTGTCAAGGTTGTTAAAAAAAGAAATGGATTCCTATGAGCATAGCTCCCATTCTATTTCAAGCTCATTAAAGAATGAAATGGATTCCTATGATCATTGTTCCCATTCTGTGTCAAGCTCGTTAAAAAATGAAACAGATGGATACGAGAATAGTTCTCATTCTTTGAAGCTTGTTAAAAAATGAAATAGATATTGACAAACATAGTTATCTTTTTGTTTCAATAATGCATAAAAATTAAATAGGTTCCCACAAGCATAGTTATTTTCTGTTTCAAGCTTGTGTAAAAATGAAACATTTCACCTTTAGTAGTGTTTATTCTTGGTTTTAATATCATTTAAAAAATAAAACTGACCTTGAGTAGAGTTCCCTTTTCATGTCAATCCTGTTAAAAAATGAAATGGGTTATTTTATTGTGTCAAGACTCAACTTTTAAATCTTTATTTCATCTTCTTGTAAAGTAGAAGAAATGAACCTTGGGGGGCATGTACCCTACCTCTTTATATTGGAATTAAGTTACTTGACATTCATTTTGGGGGAAACTACCAACCACTAGACATGATTTTGGGAAATCACCCATTGATAGGAGTTATGTTGAGCATACCTTCTTTAGTTTCGATCTCTCTAAACCATGAAATGACCCTTTGAGCATAGTTTTTATTCTGTTCCAAGATCGTTAAAAAATGAAGCAGATACCTTGAGCATTATTTCAACCAATATTCGAGCTCGTAAAAAATACAAATATGGTATTGAGCTTACTTTTGATTTGTCATGCTTCGATTAAAACATGAAAAGTGGTTTGAGCTTACTTTTTTCTTTTTTGTGCTCTAGATTCAAATATGAAAAAGGTTATGAGTTCCTGTTATACCTTCGGCGTGCTCGTTAAAAAATTAATGAATAGATATCGAGTGTACTTTTATTTTTTTTCAAACTTGTGAGAATTGGATTATGAAAAAAAAACCTTAATAGAATCCTCTTTAAGCCCTTTTCGAACTCTTAAAATGTGAAAATATTGCTGAGTGAAATTGTCTTCTTCGCAATCGTAAAAGGACTCGAAGAGCCGTATTCCTGGTAATAGTTTACCCCTTTTTTAGAACATGGAGAGATGCTTACGAAAAAAGTATATTCCATCCAATCATGACTGGAAGGGTTCTCTTGTGCATTATTTTATACGTTTTCGGTCCTCAAGGACTTAATTTATGAAAAATTCCACCTTGGAGTCCTCTTAGTCATTTCAGACTCTCTAAACATGAAAAGACAAATGAGTTTACTTGTGTCGGACTCATAAAATCAAATGATGAAGGACCCTTCTATAGGCATGAACCCCTCCTTTCTCTGGTTCATAAAACATATGAGAATTGGCTCATCTCTTGATGAGCTATAACAAGCATTTATTACCCTCTTTGAACTCATAAAAGCAAAAAGATGCACTTATCCTTCGTGATGGGGAAATTAAGGGAATAACTTGTGTTTCGTTGTATTTATGACATTAAATAGTCACTTTTGAACATGGAACTCATTTGCATATGCATTCAGTACTTAGGTAATCTATTTGTCTTCAATTTTTGCTGATTCCTTGAGTATTCTTGCTTGTTTGAGTTGTCCAATAATTCTCCCGCCATTAGTACCATTGGGGGATGGGTATCAGTCTCATCGAAATTAGTACTTCCAATTCATGCCATGACCATGTTTAAGATAAAATTGGTCATCACTATCTACAATCAATTTACCTTATATCATGTTGGTCATCTCTGAGTCAGTCTAGTATATTAGTCTGTCATCCAATTTACTCAAAAACATCTATGTATTAGAGGAAATTTCAACTCAAAATGGTCCTTTTAAACATAATTCAAATTCCATGTCATCATGTGTTAGCCAATGAAATTTCTTTAAATTTGAAATATCGTATAGGTCTTAAACAAATTTTTAGTATAAATTTGGCGATGGATATCATTAAAAACTACTTTTTTGTTCGTATTTTTGACATATCTCCCTGTCTTTTACTCAAATTTTGATCGAGAGAGCTCCCTAGATGTGAAATTAAATTTCGCATCCAACGAGTACCCACTCGGCATACTTTTGATAGACCTCTCTACCCCAAAAACAAGAAATACCTGAAAAAATGTGATGATCACATATTTCCTCTAATGACCGTGTTTTGTGTCGATGATGGGGTATTCATCCTAGCCCTCCTTTGACGATCCTATTCATGTCAACTTCAAATCCTCATCTAGGAATTAGACTTAGAAACCAAGTTAAGTACCCTAAAACCTGCATACTTAATGTAAGGTTACCTCTCTTTCAACATGAGTTTACATCATTTACGCTTGATTGAAATATTATACCGAGTGTTTGAATTCAACTCCTTTATTCACACTTGGGAGGATACATTGAGATACCTTTGGAATCATTGACATCAATGGTGATTTCCATCACAATTGTTAACATTTTACATCAATAACTAGTAATCAAGTGGTTTTTTCCATGTTTGGCATCAAGACATTGTAATCACATGGTTAGATTCATATCGTTGCGGGTTTGGCTTGAAGACCCTAGGTTATCTTATATTTTTCCTAGGTTGCAACAAAGTTTGCTTGACTCATATTACATGGATCCACTATGTATTGGTTGTGGTTGTGTTATCATCTCATAATGGATCTGTGTTTGTGTCTAGTAGCCATGATTGTGTTATGTCGGTCTCTACTACTATGGATCTACATTGTATTGGTTGATAGCCATGTTATGAGTCATATAAGACTTGAGTCAATTGTACTACAATAAATTCCAACCAACGTCCTTTCCTTTGATTTCTTCACTTCACAAAGCATTCACTTATCGCATTCCTTTAACTTCATGCTTTGCGAGGGAATTCTGTTACACCAACATCTGTTCATCTCGATCCATGTGTCAACCTTGTGCCTAATCCCTAAAGTTTCCCTAGCTAAAGTGGATTGAGTTTGAAGTTTCCCCTAGTGCTTTTTCCTCCTCTAGGAGGGTTGGTGCTCTTTCCCCTAAGGAAAGGTGCACCAACAATCTTTCCCTTCATGCAAGGAGTTCCATTGGCACTCTTTCCCCTATTGAAAGGTGTGCTAGTAAAATGTATTCTATAGAAAAGTGTGCCAGGGGTTTTTAGAGGGAAAAAAGAGAAGCTCTGAGGCCCTTCTTGAAGGTGGATGAGGTGGAGGATCAAGCCTAGATTCTAGGTGAGGTGGAATTCGGTTCCCTAACCTACGAGGAAGATTCCTTAGACCCCTCATCCTAATCCTCAATATACTCTATCCATTCAGACTTATAAATTGACCCCTCTCTACATTGTTAAGGGAGGAAGGACTATGGTACTCTTATGATGGTGGAGGTTCGAGGTGTTCCTATCATCTGTTGGGTGCCATACCATCATCCTTTGGAGGCTTGGATTGGCTTGCCAGATGGAATAATGCAGCGTTAAGGCTAGTTTGTCATGTTATTTCCTATGTAATTATATGTACTTGTTTAATTACAATAATAACAATATATTTCCATAAATGTTATTGTGTTGATGATGTTTAGAGATTTCTTCCTTAACTATTAGATTATATCAATTCATGTTTGGATACAAATGTACTATTTTCTTATTTCCACTTGCTCTATAGGATTTTGTAGCTTAAGATATGAATGTTCTAGAGCTTGGATCAAGAAAGGGAGAATAGGATCTGCAGACCTCAGGTAAGTGATCTATTTGTTAAGTTGTAATTATATTTGATCTAGGAAAGTAGGTTGTATTTTGTACTTGATTTTTTCTAGATACACTTGGACTAGGAAGATCTGGCTTGAGTTTGCTTGAGTAGATTTATCCACTAACAAAACATTATTTGCAAATAGTATTATTTGGAATTTATTTAATCGGGGACATGACAATTGGACAAACCCTAATATGTTGTGGGCCTAAAGGATATGCTATATTTTTGAGTCTGTGAAACTTTAAGATGAAAACCAATTCTTCTTAGGATGCCCTTTATATACCCACATTAGATCTCACTCCCATAATATTTTTTTCAACACTAACCTCTTTAACCTTCTAATCCCTCGAAAATATGGTAAGCTAGGGATTTTCTCTTCAATCTCTTTGAGCATAGGAATAATATCTTAAAACAAATCAAATAACTTTTGTCATGTATTTTCTCTTAAGACCTGTGTTAACACCAAAAATTTTCCACATAGTTCTCTATGGCACAAATCATAATATACATCATAGTCGCACCACTATTCCCTCCATTTTTACCTTCACAATTAAATTACACCAAAATTGGTCCAAGACATTATTATTGATTCCCCCATAAATACAAAGAATATGGGCATTTATTACAACATATCCTCACTTTTTCCAAAAAGGAAAAACAAACCCTAAAATGAGAAAAGGTCAAATACCATGGAAAAATACCATGGGTCATTACCATGGGTAAGCCTAAATACTGGATCATCCTATAAATACATTGTGAAGGTATCCCCACAAACACTTTTCGTTTTTTCCCAACATTTAGTCATACTTTTGATTCCTCAATCATCCCCATACTTTTTCCATATCATCCCACGGTGTATGTTGAGCTTGCTCCAGAATGTGATAATTGCTTCAAAGTAAGATCTAGGAGCTAGATAAATATTCACAATCAAAGTATTTGACAAAATATGAAAGAGAACAAAAAAAGAGACTGAAATAGCACATGTGAATGGTGCTAATAACTTATCACTATTTTACAATACATATTGTAGATGCGTATAGTACATATTTATAATACACTAGGTAAAATTCATGATCCCATGGAGGCCATGTGAATGCATACAAGTGTCAAGAGAGGATTTGACCCCTTGTTATAACAATAATCCATCCTTAGTACCTTAGTTTATACCTTAGTCGACTTCATTTGATTCTATGCATTAATTTGTTATGGTTTAGACTTAGGGAAGTTGGTCTAAGAGGTGAAATAGTTATTTTCATACCATTCAAACACACACCAGCATTCTATATTGGCCAACCCAACACATGTGTGTGCTCATTAATCCCTTGGATTTCTACCTCCTTGTTTTGGGGAATCTGGGTTTGACTAGGGGCGCTTGTGTTGTCTTTTTTCCATTTTTTGCCTCTTAGTGCATTTATTGTGCTCCTTTAGCCATTCCCACACCTCTCTTTTCTCACACATACATTCCTTGGACTCATTATTTCTCCAACACACTTCACTAATGTTTACATCATGTTTTGCGACTATTTGGCCTGAGTTGGATATTCATTGGTCCACCTAGGGGGGATTGAGGTCCAATATTTCCATGACACATGTACACTCCCAATTGGATTCCAAAGCCTCACAAATTATTCTTAATGTAATATATATGTGATCTAAGCACATTCAAATGTTATATAGTTCAATAATATCCACTTTGTGTTCACATGTTTACGTAAATTTTGTTCCTCTTTGAAGCTTTTTGCTAGTTTTTACAAAGTAATTAAAATTGTGAGATTCTCTTGTGCTCTTAGATAAACCTATGAATAAAATTATCACATGGTATCATATATGATTTGAGTTTAAAAACAATCTAGAGTTTTTGATCTGCATATTAAGGAATTTTCCAGATAGATTTTAGTGCTTTTTGCAGGCACTTTCAACAAATTCTCACCACTAGCATAAGCAGAGATGGAGAAAAATCATGTCTTTCTTAAACCATTCAATTAATTTGAATGGAAGGTAGATATGGTCATCCAAATGACATCCACGGGTCTCTACAGGGTCACCATGTGGACAGAAGTAGATCCAAATTCTGTAGTAGAGAAGTCGAAATACTTCAATAGACTAGATGAATCTTTTGGAATGCTATGTCTCAACCTTTCAAGATAGTATCATATTTCATGTTGAAATTTCTTTTACCACAATTAAATATTGGCTTAGGATCAAATTTCTCTTCGGGAAAACTGATTAACTAAGGGCACACCAACTCAAAAGTGAGCTCATTACCTTGATCCTAATGCATTTTGACACCATCCACGAGTTCTTCACTAGATTTAAGTCTTTGGTACTCAACTCAAGAATTATGGAATTGAGAAAAAGGAAGAACAACTAATACTATTAATCTTTTCAAATTTGGGTCTAGAATAGTTAATGTTCGTTAGCACATTCCATTATGGCAAGCTAACTATCAGAAATTGGAAAATTCCATCACTAGAAAGCTTCATGGAGTATTTTACCCAAGAGCAACAAAAGCTAGTGCAGATGGGAACTATCAAAACAAGCAAGGACCAAGCTCTTGCTGTAGGTGTTTCGAATGAATCCAAGGGAAATAAGAAAGAAAAGGATTCGAAACAGCTAGAGAAGAAGAAACAAGACAAACCCAAGAATCCTAATGGGGGTTGAAATCCTTACAAGGAAAAAGACAAGAAGGGAAAGGAGAAAACCAAATGCACCTATTTGCACAAGGGATGGCATCCCTAGAGTTACTGCATGAAGAAAACCATTGATATGATGGCACAACTATTCGAGAAGAACAACATCCCAGTTAAAGGTAGCGTAAAAAAGACGAATGACAATTTAGGTTCTGACAATAAGGAGAAATGTCCTGATTTGGTTGGAGGTTCTTAAGATCCCTCCAGCTTCATCATTGATTCAGTAGTATCAAGGAATATGGCCTCTGTTAGATATTTCTTCACATCCATGTACTTGAATAGTGGCCTGTTGGCCTGGGAAAGGGGCATAAGAAGGAAATTCGCATGCGCATCCAAGGAAAATGTGTCATGCACACGATAAAGGAAAAGGAAGAGCATGAAAGACGAAAAGGGACCGTGAAGGTAGAGCAAAGAAGTGCATGGAAAAGGAAAGACGAGTGCAGAAGAGCAAAAGGGGAAAATGGTTGAAAAGCAACAGATACAGAATCCAAATCATGGTCGTATAAGACAACATAAACCTACAGCTACGCACGCATGAGAAGATATTTGTAAGTCAAGCCGATAGTACCTCGTGTCAGGTCATGATCACCACAATTGTAACTAGAGGGGTGGATGATGGTGATGTCTAAAATATTGTCAAGATGGAGTTGGCCCTATGAAGCCATGTAAATTAGTATAAATAGGAAGGATGTAATGGTTAGAAGGTTGGTCTATAAGGTTTTCATTGATCAGTGTTCATTTTTTAGTAGTAGTTTTGTTATTCAATGGTAATCGAAGGAAAGGGATGCCGATTATGTTGTAATTTCATAGCGATTAGAAGAGGAGAAGACTCAGGAAGAGTATGGTAGCATTAGAGGGGCTGCTGAGCCATTAATCTGACTGCAGTGGGAGCAGACCACAATGAGTAGGAGTAGAGTAGGAGCGCGAACCAGAGAGCATGAGAAATATGAGCCTGAACTTAAAGACATATCTCAAGATCAGTCTGAATCCCACAGACTGCAAGATGCTATATCCTTTCTCATGCCAGATGAAGAGCACCTTGGTGATTTTTCCCAGATGGGTTTCCACGTTATTTCTTATGTCTGAATGAGTGATTGATGTGGTAAATGTTTATGTGATTGATTAATAGTTTCTTTCTGTATAATGTTAAATGTGGTTTTGTTTCTATTAGTTTCTAGCAATTGGTACATGGATGAACAGAACATCTTACTGAATTGAAACTGTATAAATATATATCATTCTGTATAATTCCTGTTATGAATCCTAAATTGATTCATAGTGTCGATTGAAGTAAATATAGCTGCGCCGCATGAGTTGCGCTAGCTGTGAGGGGGAAAGGAAAGTCAGGTCACATCCGATGACATACCGTTAGGCTCATTCCTGTAGAACCAACTCCTTTTTCTAGTCACCCTGATGCCTTCATTGAGCTCCTTGGATGCGAACCAAGGGACTATACTTCCTCGACAATCGTGGAAACATGGTTCCGATGGTTACCCATCTATGAGATATCTCAAGTGAGACTGCACCTGCTTTGCAAGTGTTGTCAATGGGGATTGCTCTATCGGGCCAGTATCTCGGGTAGTTGTTGGATCGACAGGTTGTGTAGAACCTGGGTCGCACAAGTGGGTAAAAGTGGCCAACAAATGGTTTTGTTGACGAGACCTTTTGATTAAATTGGGGAGATGGTGTGGAACCCAATGAATGAGGAGATAGAAGACTGGCTAGATGTTAAAAAATTGGTGTTTGCGCAAGAAGAAAGTGCAGGAACACGGTTCAACGTAGAAAGATGGTTAGATGATTATATATACTCTGATACTCATGAGTTCTTCTTTGTTGAGTTCCTTGTTCTACTACATGAATGGTTAGCAGGATTGGCATCTAGACGGACCACCTACCATACAAAGGAGATTACCCAGTGGAGCAACCAAATGGTTCAGGAGGTAACCAGTGTAAGTAACACTATCTCAAGAGATGTTGATTTTTGGGTTGATAGTATATTGCAAGGGTGTATTTCTGAGTTTGGAATAGATACTATAACTTCATATAGTGAATCTAAATGAGATTTTTTCCAAGGACCACGAAGGGGATGCTTATTGAGCATAAGTACATGGATAAAACTACTTGCTTATGATAAGGGTCTTTTGCACCTGGATAGTTGAGCTGTGTGTCTAGGAAGTGGCTATGTCACTAAAAAGCAGGAAAAAACATGGGGATGAGTGTATGGAGATGTTCCCCAGAAGAACAGAACCTAAAATCGAGGTTGGAGTCCTAAGGAGTGGGAGAAGATTCAGATTAGGGAATATAAGGAAAACTGAAAGGGGGCTATGGAATCCTAGTTTGTTCGAAGGAATCGAACATGAACTTTGATCGTGCGAAGACGAAGGGTCTTGCGATGAGGAGGAGGACTATAGCCCAATCTCAGAAGGACCTGAAGATCGAGATAGCTCTAACAAGACCTCAGGGTGAGAGCACAATTATATAACACTAGCTATATTACCTAAGACAATATCTAGAGTCTCATCTCCTAAAAGGACCTCTAATTCAGATAGCACTAGTCCTGAAACTAGTGCGCCAGAAGGTGGAACTCAGTTGAACCCTGCCCCAGAGAACCTGAACGCCAACCCAATGGCTACGATAGATGTTAGATTACCCACCTTTAATGAGAATGGAACATAATACGCCAAACAACATTGGTTTCTTTGTGAATATTTCTAGATGGTATGCTTATTACATAATGTCTGATATAAAGAAGGGACAGATGATTACGACTTTAAGGGGTCACACCATGGATTACAATTTTAATGGGTTGTGCCATGGATTGGTTCATGAAATTTTGTTCTGCCCCAGCCAAAACACCACAGAATACCCTAGAGGAAATCTGAGCTACAATGATCTCAGAGTTTAGAAAACCCAAATCAGAGTCACAATGTATTACTGAGATTAAGGAGATTAAACAGGCTATAGCAGAAACTATGTGGGATTTTGACCAAAGATTCAAGATGGTAATGACTAAAGTAAGCTTCCAAATGTTAGATGTACAACATAAGGAATGGTTTATTGCTGCTCTACTACCTCACATCCGAGGGTCATTGATGCAGCAAAATATTGAGTCACGGACAGAAGCACTAGAGATGGCGATGAAGCTAGAGGCCTCGCCTATTGCTGACGGTGCCACAAAAATGGTACAGATTCAGTCACAGCTAGCCAACCTCATACTACAAATTTAGGATATTAAGAAGGGAAAAGAAGGACAAGAGGACTTGTGGTGCACAAAATGTAGAATGAACAGACACACCAAGGACAACTATCCAACCTTCATGGATGATGTCACATCTGGTGCACCTAACCCATTAAATGTGCAGGGGATACCTTGGTTTCGTATATGCCAGTTAAAAGGTCACCATGATGAGGAATGTGTGTATTTGTAGAAGGTTGTAAGTACCCCTGCAAATTTATTTTGTAAATTTTGTAGATCGGTAGGACATGATGAAAAATGTTGGGCAATAGGGTAGACCCGGGTTTAATCCTTTTGTGTCGCACCAACGAAAGACCCACAGTGTTGGCCCTTTCAGCAACAACCTGGGCGCAGGTTGCAGTCTCACCCGAAACAGCTATGGGGTGCCGCAGAATCAGGCTTCTGCAAGCAGAGAGGGGGATTACTATACCTTAGCCTTTAATAATCTTATTAAGCAATAATTATAAAGATTTACCATTCATTCACATACAACTTCGCATATAGATAAATAGTCATGACTTGCTCAATCCACTACAGGGAATTTGCAGCGAAGCTTTATATTAGCAGCGATCTAACTTATCAGATGTATACAGTTATTAATGCATAAAAGACAACAGAAACAAAAACAACACAAGAAACCACAACACCTGATATAACGTTGTTCACCCCCAGTGTAGGGGCTACGTCCACAAACTACATTTTATTCAACTTGCTACAAAACCACAGTTTGATCTGTGCACTCAGCTGCAGATCCCTTCAGTCATTAAAATATACGCACACAGCAGCAGGCCCCTGTGCACACAGCTGCAGGTCTTTCCTCAATCTTCTTTACAAAAACCCTCTGCGCACACAGCTGCAGGTCTTTCCTCAATCTTCTTTACAAAAACCCTCTGCGCACACAGCTGCAGAGGTCGTCCACGCACACAGCTGGGACTTAACCTTTCCTTACAAAATCAACCTTAGCTTCTCCTTAATATTTCTTACATCATAAAACCTAGCCTATCTTCTTTACACAAGCGCTTATTTATACTGCGCATTTTTACAAAACCATGGTCTTAAACCATGGGCACCCAAAACCCTAAACCCTGGATTTAAACCAAGGGTTTATTACAAAAAAAAGGAGTTTTAACTTCCCCCGACACCCCTAAGACTGTTTTGACCCATAACTCCGCTTACAAACTTTCTCATTAACCGCGAAGTTACCCAAACATGGAGTACGCGTCCCAACAAAAAATACTATAGAGCATACCAACTCTTGAAAGAGAAAATAATTGATACATACTTAAGGAAAAATGAGGGGTTCCCTCAGGTTGAATAGGTGCAAGCCTCGTACCAACCTACACAGTTCCCAGCTAATCAGTACCAATAGCCATATGTACTTTAGCAGACATAAGTGCAGCAAAACCCCTATCAGCAAAACTACCAGCAAAACCAGTACCCACAACAACAACTACACCCTCAGGGAAGGGGTGGTGGAAAATTTAGAGGATGAGGTGGTGGAGGAGGATTTGGTAGGGGAAGAGGTCCAGTTACATGCTATAACTATGGACAACTAGGCCAATTTTCCAAAGATTGTTTGGAGCTTGCAAGGACATGCTCAAATTGTAAGGGTCAAGACCATAATGTTGAACAATGTCCTCAATTGATTACAAAGTGGCAAGCAAGAACTATTTCTGCACCCAACCCCCCACCAAACCCAAACCCAAATGCAAATGCGAATGTTCAGATGATCATGGTTGAACCACAAGACCTGAACATTGCTGCCATAGCAAGAGGAGGTGCAACAAATGGAGTAGAATGAGAGAACCCAGAAGAACAAATGCAACCACAAGTGAGGCCAGCGATGTAGAAAAAAGAATCACCGACTAGCCCGAAGCAAAAGGAACTATTCAGGGATGTGCAATCAGACTTCGTAAGCCCTAATGTACCATCAACTTCAACAGAAGTCAAGGACATGCCTGAATTATTCCAACACCTGCTGCAGAAGAAAGTTTCAACCGAGGTTGGTAAGCTGAGACCTCTTCTATCAAGTTGTTTGAAGCTAATCCAAGATAAAGATGCTATTGGAAAGCTACAAGCAATAATAGATGAGATCCTTGTAGTACCACACACTGAGAAGAAGGTTAACCAAGTGCGATGAAAATGTAAGACTGGCCATGAATTAAGAATGAATGCACAGATAAGTGATTATGACATTGACTATATCATTTTAGACCTGGGGTCATATGTCTCCTATCTAGCTGCATCTTGCCAATCAGGCGAAGGTACTACCCATTGGATGATTGAGCAATGCCATCATCGATGTTGAAGGATTGTGCACATATGCAGACTTTGAGGTCATCAACATTGTAGATGATACAAATCCTTACCCTTCACTACTAGGGATAGATTGGGATATAGACAATCAAACAATTATAAATTTAAAGAAAATGATCCTTTCCTTTGAAGAGGAGGAAATGAGAGTAGTCTCGCCCATTGATCCATTTAAGGGGAAAATATATGTTGAACTTGTTTATAACGAAGGGCAGGTTGACTATCTTGATCAAATCTACAATGTTATAGGTATGCAAGAAGATCATATTAGTCCAACGGCAGATGGGACCCTAAGCTAGAAGTGTGCGAGTTCATGTACGTCTGATTCAGGAGAGGCTTTAGAGAATCGGCAAAATCAATTACATGAAGTCTCCATGAGAAGGTGTGCAAGAGTCACCAGGTCTGTGCGAAGGGTGGAGACTGAGATAATGGAGTTACCCACCTGTGAGAGTTTCATATAAAATTTGGATATGGCACCCAAGGGCTGTGATAACTATGAGAAACTATGACAAGGAACCCAGCAGGTCACACATATAGTTCTAAAGGCTGACAAATACACTATAATTCATCATACAATATAGCAAGAAAAAGGGGGTATAGTCGAGAAGATAAATGACACTAGTGCTCACCAAAATAGCGCCGCTACTCATCAAGACAATATACCCAGGGACATAGAAGATAGCCCGACTAACTCCAGTAGGCCAAAAATAGTTGAACTAAGTAAAGATTGCAGAGTAATACAAAAGCACTTGCAGGATGAAGCAATTTTACAAATAGCAGATATCCTGAAGGAATACCAAACCCTCTTCCCTCTAAATGGAACATAAAGAAAAGGAAAGGTGGAAGACTTAGAGAGGATGAAGATACTATTGCGATTGCAGACTAAGAAAACTCAACAATAGCTGCCAGCATGACATTATCAATATATTCGGATAAATCCATCCACAGAAGGAAGACTTATCCTATACTATGACAAGAGAGTCTTTGCACACCCACACAAGCTGAAGGAAACTTGGATAAGGCCATATACCATTGCAAAAACTATGGGTACGGGTATAGTGCAACTTTAGAAAAGTTGATGGTACCCACTTCGCGAGTTTGGTAAACGACAGTTTCCTGAAACCTTACTCCCACACATGTAAAAAAAAAAGTGACCAAAAGATGTAAGCTATTTTGTTGTAGTATTGTGACAAGACCAACAGAAAGCATGAGCAATAAACCGCCCAGTGGTCACATCATCACATCTACCCAAGCAGCAAGGATGATTTTAAGGAACCATACTTATTTAAAAGTGTATAAATGTTGGCGAATATTACCAATTCTTAAAACGCCAACTATAAAATGATTAGCGATATTTTTCAAAAAATATTTTAATTTCCAAGGATTGTATATCGTTTATATAATAATTTGGCGATTTTTAGGGTGAAAAAAGTTTACCCCATCAAAATTGGGCGAAATAGGGCTTCAAAAAATGCAAAATGGCGAATCGTTTTTGGGAGAAAAACATTGAAAAATAGCCCACTGGGCTAAAATTCGCCCCTAAAATTATCCCTGCCAAGCAGGTGACATAAAGTGTGAAAATGACAAGAAAACTAGGGGCTAAACATTGAAAAAAGCAGGAATGAATGGCTGGCTAGCATTAACCAGCAGATCCTTTCCCAAAGATTTGTACGACTGGGTCACTTGCGTGGCATTAAATCAACGCAGTATGAGGAGAAAGGTGGCATAGTATTCGCTCTCATCAGTCATCTTAGCACTAATTTCCATTACTAGTCTGACAAGTACAACCCGAAAGGTCAGCTACAGAAATTAATGGAGAAAGCATTGGAAAAGGAAACCTGAGAGTGTGATTAGACCTTAAACTTCTGTCAAATGATGATTGAAATACATTGTCCAATATCTAAATATTCATTTCTCCATCCATAAATTTTTCTGTTACACACTGAGAGCACCAGAGCTGAGCCATTACAGAACTTCACCTGTCACATGTCTTCCATCTCGTTCAAGCCCACAGTAATTAACATTCCTAGTGAGAGTGAGGATTTAGACGTCACTGTCATCTATGGCTACCCCATTAATGAGGAAGTAGGGACATAGTCAGCCAAAGGCCTATAGCTGCAGCATTCATCAGAGACCGATGCAAAGGAAAGAACAATGAAGCCACAAACAATTCCAACCCCCGGTTCGCGTACTGTGTCGAACCTAGTCCAGGGAATACTAGATATTGCAAGTGAGTCATCTACACTGCTATAGCCAAGACAAAAGAAACAAAAGGTCACAGTCACTCCAAATGAATGAGGAAAGGCACGTGCTACTGAGCAATCAAATAGTAGTGACAATGAACCCTCGAAACCGCAGACAAGACCAAAGGAAGAGCACACTGACCCAAATTTTCCATGTTACATTTGACCAAGAATACGTGGTGCAGCTGATGCAGTTGGTGATCACTTTGATTGCACCATGGATCCCTATAGGCATGACTGTGCTCCAATATATCCTCCCCAGGTTAGCTATACCGAAGTTTCAAGGCTATGGCACTTAGCAACAAGAGGGGTTATAGATACAAGACTGTATGAACACAACCTAGGCTGCTACATGTAATGTTAAGGTACTCAGGCCGTAGAAGTGGGCCAAGGGACTAGCCGCTACAGACTTAACCAACATTCTCTTCACACCTCACTTTAGCCATAGCTTGCAAGTCAATACATATGTAAAGCAGTTACTAGTCTGCTTTCATAGAGGATACTTATGGCTGGATCAGCCATACCCAGTTAATGTTGAATTAATAGGAAAAATAATAGGACTCCTCTTCCGTACCTGACTAAGCACAACACTAAAACCATCAAGTAAAAGCACAACCTTCAGCGAGCATGACGAGGCTACTTGCTTGGGCCCATATAGGACAAAAGTGTTTGTGTTGCTGCAAAGATTTTATCCTGTAAAATCTTTAATAAGCTAATGCCAACCTAGTGTTCAACAGCAGTAGTAGAAATTGCATATTTATGTGTGCAAGGAAAAAAGTTCAACTGGTCATGGTACTTGCTTAAAGCACTATTTGAATATGTGATGCCAGCTCAACAAAAGGATGATCACAAATTCTGCTATTCATGGTTGCTGATTTTGATTTCTTTCACTGTCTGGGCTGACCCTCTGGACTATGTACATGCGAATGCACCAATGTCTTGCTTGGGTGCAAGATACCAAAACCTGTGGGAAGATAAGAAGGACAACAAGCACTAGCAGGATAACAACATTGTATTCTTCATGCATGCAGAGGCCTTGCGCCAGGTTTTCCAACAACTTCACAGGCTCCACACCACAACTATGCAAAGGTATGTTTCTTTCATCAAATTTGAAGCTCATATGCATAATATAAATCTATTGCTTGTAAAAGGTCCACCTCAGCAAATACATCAAGAAATATTTGTAGTAACCCACGACGATGTGGATGCAATTGTCAAGATCTGGTAGGAGGAATGGCACGACCCACTTGCAGAACCACTTCCTGAAGAGCAGAATGTAGAAGAACCACCAATTCACCAAGTTCATGGTGAATAACAAGAAGGTGATGATACCCAAGGGGATCCCTCACAAGAAAACATGGAAGATGATGATGATACGGAGGACTCAGACCACCATCCTTCTGAGCAGCCGCTTGGTGGAGAGCAAACATAGACTCATGTGCATCTCGGTGAAGGCCAATCATCTTAGAAGAAACAAAAAGCTGACAGAATGATGAACACCACTATATTACCTAAGGATGAGTTCCAGGAACTTGCCAACACTATTAAGGAAGTTGCACAAGATAACCTTGGTGGAATAAGGGCCTAGCAAGAGAGCATCGCTGCCCAAGTCTAGACCCACCTCAATCAGTTAACAATAGCTATCAATGAGGTCAAGCACATAGTGGACACCAAAGCATATTGAATTGATCCTAACATACCACTACTCACACCGCAGTGGGAACCACCAATCAAGGTACTCATTTAGATGCAAGCACTTGACGTGAAGGAAGAGACAACCGTAGATACTGATAATAGCACTACCGAGACAGACTTCTCCAAGTTTCTCTTGGATGAGATCTATATCATCCAGCAAGAAGCTACAGCTGAAATATGAAAAGGAATGAGAAACTGTGCAATACCCTCTTACAAGGAAAGGAGAGGAAACTGCAAGAGTGCACCAACCTCTTGGCCAAGAAGGGGAAGGAAATCTTAGCCCACGAGCAAAGTCATGTCACATTGGTAGATTCCATTAAGAATGTCATCGCATCATTACCCCCAAAGGTGTGGCAAGCTGATGAAGACTCCTTGGCTAAATATTCTAGGCTTGCAAAGATCACGCAAGATCTTCAGTGCCAAGTAGAAGATATGCAATCCCGGTAGATACCAAGAACACCCCTAGAGGTCCTAGAATAAAGAAGAACATCAGTTTCTAGAGTTTCTAACAAAAGTAAATGTGGAGAAGCAATCTGTAGAAAGCCCACATATAATGTTGCGACCATTTGGGAAACATTGCTTAAAGATGATGCAATTGTGAAAATAAGGTAGCGCATTCGCGAGACAGAAGAGCACATCACTGTCGTGAAGGTGGACATGCAGAAACTTCCCCTCCAACAAAAGGTCACTAAGCATGTAGAGATCAAAACTCTCCAGCAGGAATTCCAAACCCTTCATGTGCAGGAGAAAGCTAGGGAATCCAAGGTTTAGGAATTTCAGTCAGAGGCAAAAAATCTCACAGACCATACATCCAATGTTGCAGAAGCTACAAGGAATATTGTAGTCAATAGAGAAAGACTTGTTGGAGCATGTACAGTCCGACTAGCTGGAGCAATTGGTTGTGCAAGCAGAGGAAGCTGTGACGAAATTTTCTAAGATAGAAGCAATGGTGCAGGCATTTCAAGGAAAGGTCTCTAATACTGTACAAATAGACTCGGAACCAGTAAGTTCAAAATAATGTATGCAAATGCGACTAAGACACTTGGCTGAAAAAAAATAAAAAAAAATAAAAAGTAAAATAATAGTAAAATAATAAAAAAAATTCAACTGTTTAAATTTTGGAGACGACCATTGCACCACGTGTGCATAGCAGGCCAGTAGAACTTAAGGAAAAAGTTGTGCAAACATGATGAGACACATTACAGCCGTCACCAAAATAGATTATGAAGAAAGTGATGGAAAATTCGAGACAACTGACACATACTGATAGACTGTTAATTGCATCAAGATCCAATGGATATTTGGCATTCAGATGAGGACAACACTGCAGCTGGATCAAGTATGGAGAACTTGGTCACTATGGCCATCTATCCCATCCACACGTGCTCACAACTGTCACTACCCAAAAGTGGTGACGCCGATAATCATAGCATATCTAAGAAGGAAATATAGTACACAAGGTGAGCGTCTTGTCCTCACAATGCCACTGGATGAGCCTGCACGAAAGAAGACCCACTGCTCTTCCCATAAGATTGGGGTTCACTTGTACTAAGAAGACATCACTATGTTATTTTGCTCACCCACTAGATGCAATTAAAAATGAATTGGAGAGTCTCTTGCTGAGCAGCCTTGAGGCCTAAAGCTGTTGCTACAGCTTCAGTATGTTAGGTGTATCCAAAGACAGCAATAAGAAAGATGGTGATAGTCACCTAGTGTATTCAACCCATTGAAAAGCCTTTGATGAAGTCATCCTTGGATATTAGTAGATTAGTAGAATAGCATACCTGTCGGTGGCACCAGAGTGGGCTCCTATAGGAACCAGAGACCCAACTCATTTTGAAAAGCACAGCGGGGTCTTGTCCACAGTCTCTGCAGTCTTTCACAAATTCTGCAGGCTTGGAAGGTGGTTGCGGCATCCACCCCTTTAGGCAAGACCTCTGCCTCTTAGCAGGATACGAGGGGTCCAATGGGAAAGAGTTGGCTTGAACTCTATGCTGCTCAGGTGAAATTTTTCAAAGTTTGGCAAATCACTCACCTACACCACCCATGATAGCAAGACTTGTCCATTTTTCAATATGGACAAGTCTTCAAAGTTCATATCTATTGAAAAGAGGGTGGTGAAGATAGCACTACAGAAGAGAGAAACTCAAAGAAGCACAACAAGAGAACAAGCCATGGCAACCCACAACAACTGCGCATCAACTCTCTGGAGCATGAGAATGGCGAAAGAATCAAGGCAATATGGATTCCTGTGTTAGAATGGGACACTAAATACCCTTGGTGAAATTGGAGGCAGACTATAAGAAGATGATGAGAGAGTCATAGAGAAAAGACATCATTCCTCTTCATAGGAATCTTGGTCTCAATAAGAAGCGCATAAGCTTACCTTCTTGGCTCAAGCCAGCTCTACAATCGAATCCTCAATTACCCATCCTCGAAAATGGTGCTGTGAAACAAGCTATATCGATTTGTTTATCTCTGCTGCAGTAAAGATAACGATTTCCAGATAGATTCAGAGAGTTTGGATATACATGCCAGGGTCACGATGATAAGGACAATGCTAGGATTGAAGATAAATATAAAAGGTCAGTGAAAGGGAAGGGGCCTAATACAGGTTCTGGTAGCAGTAAACCTTCTGTGATTGATTTTGCTGATTTACTTCAAGCGATTCCAAATGTGAAGAGTGATCAGATTAAAGGAAGTAGGAGGAGAGAAACACAAGAATCTGTCAAAAAGTTGTTTAAAAAAAGAAAAAAAAAGGGTAAGGGGTAGACTGCGCAAGTTAAGATGCAGCCGAAGCTTAAAAAAAAAAAAAATCTATATTTTGTCCAGAAGATACTGCGCAGATTAGGACACTCATATGTGCCTTTCTTAGTGGCTCGGGATGAGCCATAGTTGCGTGTTGGGGGCCTGTTGGCCCAGGAAAGGGGCATAATAAGGAACTTCATGTATGTAGCCAAGGAAGAGCGTAAAGGAAGAAAAGGGCCCACGAAGGCAAAGTGAAGAAGTGCACGACAAAGGAAAGGCAAGCATGGAAGCACGAAAGGGGAAAATAGATGGAAAGCGATAGATACAGAATCTAGATCATGGCTGTATAAGATGGCATAATCCTGCAGCTATGCACATATGAGAAGATATTTGTAAGTCAGGTCAATAGTGCCTCATGTCAAGTCATGATCACCACAGTTCTAACTAGAGGGGTGACTGATGGTGAGGGCTAACATACTACCAAGATGCAGTTGGCCCTGCATGGCCATGTAAATTAGTATAAATAGGAAGGATGCAATGGTTAGAAGGTTGGTTTGTAAGGTTTTGATTGATCCTTGTTCATTTTTTCGAAGTAGTTTTGTTAATCAGTGGTAATTCAAGTAAGGGGATGCCGATTATGTTGTAATTTCATAGCGATCAGAAGAGGAGTAGTGTAATACCCTGGTTTTGACCCCATTTGCATTAAAAGATACATGATGTATATTTTGTAATTAATTGTGGTGTGGAGCTAAAGTCAAAAGCCCCACCATTGATTTGGTTGTGTATGTTTCGACAACAAGGATCGTTGTTGATGGTATATCGTGCTATCCGACACATTTTAGTTTTGGCATGATGTAAATATGCACATTAAATAAAATTAACCTATAGACAGCTATGACAGTGTAACATTAATGAAAAGAGCATGATTCCTAAGGTTAAGGGGGGGATTGTATAAACAGTGGGGGCCATTGGGAGATTTCCATGTGTCGACCACCCATTTAAACTTCTGCTGTCTAGGAGCAGTTATTGCTGAGTAGTGGTGGGTGTTGTAGGACTGTCAGTCCTTTCCCACGTTCCCACTCCACCAACGAACTCTTCCTCTTCATGTCATTGGGAGTAGAGAATCAATCATTCCATTCTCTCCATTCTCCCACGACTCCATGCTTTTGATTCACGGTCATTCCATTGTCTTGCTCACTCTCACAGAGGGGGTTCTGGTTCTTCCTCCACAGAGAGTTGTTCTATTCACTCTCCTTATGCACCGGTCAGAAAATGGGCATGGTCCTCCTCGCACAAAAGGTTCTCTGTTGTTTTAGGATTCACACAGTGAGTTGGGAAGCATGTTTTGTCACCCATGATTTTCCTGTGAATGAGCCTTCCCATTCTAGCGGTGTATGTGTGTCTTCACCTCCATTTGGGGTTTTGCGTATGTGTTTCCCCTGTCCAAGATGAGAATCAGGTCTTCACCTTCATTTGGAGTTTGTTGTGAGTTTGTGTTTCTCCCATTGCTGCAGTGGTAAAAGCATGGATGTTGTTCTTCCCTAGGTTTTGGGTTGCTACATATGCAAACATCTTTTGGGGTTACTACTGAGTTGTTTTGGCCACACTAGGGACAACAAAAAATTTGAATGGTCTTGTTTGACTTGATCTATTTTCACCTTTTTCATTCGGGTTGTCACCCTATTGTATTTATTTTCATCATAGAGCTGTGAAGTGCTTGTTTCACTATGGGTATGCAGTGGTTGGTCTTCAGACTTTTTAGAGCAAGATTGGAAGCTAGGTATGCTTGAGAAACCTGTTGTTTGGGAGCCACTTAGACAAAGTTAGATTGTTGGCTTTCTTCTCCACAACCCTTGAAGAGCATTGGAAAGGGAAGTCAGGGCTCGAGGGACTGTGAATCAGAGAAAGGACTGATTCCTGGTGTTGGGTGTGTGGATGTCTTAAAATTCAGGCTAGCTTTGGTGTGGGTGTCCTCATCTCTCCATTGAGACCACCAGCTTAGCATTTAACCTTTCCTAGCTCCTTGACGGCCTGATAAACCCAACTGTGTTGACTTTGTTGTTTTGTGTACCTTAGCTATGTGTAAGCCTGCTTAGTCCCTTATTCCTTGGGAAATCATGCCTAGCTCGGGGGTGGCAATATTGATGAGAGATTGATGAGCACACTGGCCTATGGTTGGGTGGAACGTTGTAGTGACCTAGCTGGTTGCGGACAAGTTCTAAATAATATAAGTGTTCTTGTCCATTTTTCTTCTGCAATTACATTACTATTTCATGAATCATGATGAACATGTTGATGCTTGAATGTATATGGTTGCTTCTACTATATGTTGAGTAATTATGCATCTTATTATGGTTTATGTTTGAGCATTTTATTTCAGTTTATATGCATGTTCATTGGGCTATTTGCCCAGATGTTTTTTGTGGTTTTTGGTAGCATCCTCTTCGTCAATCAAAGGTTCGAGGACATTACAGTGTGGTATCAGAGCTAAAGTTGCAGCATGGGCCTAAATGGGCTGTGAAGATGCAAGTGACAGAGCCATCATTGCAGCATCAGGCCTCAGAGGGCCATGAAAGGTCAGGTAGCAGAGGCAAGTTTCCTTCTGCCCAGCAAAAATCAGAAGAAATTTGTGCATGAAAAGAGAATTTTGAAAAATTTCTCTAAGTATTGGGATCATTGGATCGTCAAAGGACTTAGTCTGAAGTCCCGCCAATGCATTGGATCACCTAAGCACAAGGCCTCCCGACGGGAACCACGAAATAAAAATTTTAGAGATTTTTTCTAAGTGTCTAGACTATCAGCCATCGGAAAACTTAGTGGGACTCTCCTCCGATGTAGCAGAATATTTAGTCAGAAGGCCCTCTGATACAGGCCACCGACGGATGGAAAAAGGTGTGAAAATTCGTCGAAATCCATCGGCTGACAATCGCCGAAACATCGACGCATTTAGGTGGAAGGGTTTCTGATGGCGCCGATAGAAGGAAGACAATGAAAGCACTGAAACGTCAGCAAGAATTAGTTGATTGAATGGTCTACATGGCTGCAAAAAGAAGATTAACGAGAAAATTTCAAAATTTTTCTAAGTTATGAAACCATCAGCGATTGACGTAGCATAGATGTTTGGATCACCGATGATTAGGCGATGAAGTCGCTGAAACAGCATCGCCATCGACAAAGTCTAGTTTATTGGGTTAGTGACAATTAGAGGATGAGGGTGCCGATGATGAAGACATAATGAAGAGTTTTGATGGAAAACTATTGAAGGTGGAGCTGCAGTTTCGGCGGGGATCTCTCGAAGGCCGCTGAAATGTCGACGGAACTTAGCTCATGGAGGAGGCAATGCAAAGAAGAAAGTTTTTGAAAATTTGTCTAAGTGCTGAACCCATTGGCGATCGGTGAAAGTTAGACGATTGGAGTGCCTATCGGTGGAAATTTAGTTGATGGAACCACCGATGCGGTGGCTAACATCGGAAGAAAATAGTTGTTTTGACCGTCGATGAATGACATTGAAAGAAATTAGATGATCGTGCATCTAGCGTTGCGGCTATCTAATGGAGTATCCTTCTGACGGATAGAGACTGCAACCACCGATAGTGGATAGAGCATTCGACCACCGATGCAGCATGCCGTAGGGGGGTAAAGTTCTGATTGTCGACACAGTAGAGGAAAATTTACTGTTTGATCACTGCAATGTCAGAAATTTTACCAGTTTGGGTCACTGATACAGCGGACCTGTTCAGTTTTGGATCTCCAAAACATAGTGGATAATTGCTTCGATCCACCGATTGGTTTGTGGACTGCGGACACTGCAGTGAGATCATCACCTGTCGTTGCAGCTGTCAACGAGACTATCACTCCGATGGCTAGAGATTTCGGCTGTCGATAGCGCTGAGGTCGCCGATGCTGCGGAGTGTTTAAGTTAAAGATCACCGGCACGAAGTGTGTAGTTGTTTCGGTCGTCGACAGGGTGCGTGGCCGTGGAACCCATAGTTGGTTGGATTGTCACCATTGTGGATGACTATGAAACTAACCGTCTAATGAGCGAGTCATTAGTTGCTCTGACTGCCGATGCTATGGTAGATAACGTTCCAATCGCCGACACATATTAGTTTTGGCATCACCGATAAATGGCCCGGTAGCTTAGACAACTAAGGACCTGATACATTGGAAACATATAGTTGATAGCGCCGTCGATGAGTGCCAAATAAATGTAGTCATCTGGGTCACCAAAGTGTCAGAAGACTAGTCCACTAAGGATCCGAAATGCCAGAAATTTAGTTGGAAAGAGGTCCGATTGGAAAAAGGAAAAATTGGGTTTTTCCAGTGGAATTTTCAGTGAATTTCAGCTAGTGTTTCAGGGAATTTTTCATAGGATTTTTTTTAGTAGTTTCAGGGCTGAAAAGGAAGAAAATTCTAGGTGGCTAAAGCTAGCATTCCAAACCAAAATACAGTTGTGTTTTTTGCCTAAATTTGGTGAAACTCATCATTTTAGAAGTGGTGTGGTTTTCACACCTGAGTTCAGAATGAAACATGTGGATAGGCGTTGGAAAGCGTATCCAGCATGGAACAAAGGAGAATCACCAGACTTTGAATGCAGAGCGGAAACGTACTAGTGGTTGCTTGGAAAGTGTGTTACTGTCGACGACAATCTGGGAATTGCGTGCCTAGAGGTAGCAATACCATGAAGTCAAACCAGCTATTGTGTGGAAGAGGAGTTCCATGCAAAGATGAGGGAATTGAAAAGGGAAATTTCCTTAAACCCTGTCTTGCTAATTATAATTACATTTTATAAGTCTTGTACATAAAATGTATGAGGATATGCCTTGCATGCATAGGTTATTACATGTTGGTGAATTATACATTTATAATGAACCACTAATGATAATTATTGCATTGGTGTTGACATTAGTGGAAAAACCAATGACAACATAGACATGGCTGAATATGTTGTTGATGCTGACGAATGTGACCAGCAACCCTATGGAGAAAGGGATAAGGAAACAAGTCCAGAATCAAAAGTTGGTGAGCAAATTCTGCAATCTCCTACAAGAGACCAACCAAACTGATAATGTCAAGGGTGTAAATAGGATCCATGCAGGTAATGGTTTAATTATAACAATTGCATGGAGTGGTAAAAGCAAGATCTCTCATACCATGTGGGTATTTGAAATTTATACTACATTCATACAAAAATGTATCATGCATGTATATGTTGTTATGATCTTAGTAGCCTAAAGAAAGTAATCATTGATAGTCTTGATTATAGTAATGCATCCCATATGATTAGTCATGGTTAGGCCATGCCTGGTATTTTTGAATGAATCGGTATCCCTGAATCAATGCAAGGTAGCGTTGAGTGAATATGCATTAAAATATTTTATAAATATTGTAGTTATGCATTGAATGGATGCATATCAAACGTATGAGTAAAGGTTGTAGATATGCATACATAAGTATGGGTGCAAATGTTGTGATGCATTGCATCAATGCATCGAGATAGTGCATGTGTTATTATGAATAACTAATGGCTGAAATGATGAATTGACGACAATTCTGGAGCCATTTCAAGAGCTGATGTGGATGCAGGATAGTAAGTGCATGAAGAGGGTATTCATGATCAATTAGCTGCTGGAAATGATCTATGGAAAGGAAAGGTGGTGCAATGATATGCTTGTGAAGGAGTATCTAAACAATTCATTTAAATTGCATAAATGATGTGACTATACCTTGCAATTTTAGTATGATAATGATTGCATGAAGTAAATGAGTTTTGGTAATATTGATGTCATTAATAGATGGAAGTATTTGAATTTTATAAATTCTAAAAATGCTTCAGTGATTGTTGCAGCAGTGAAAACGTTAGATGCATCAAGACTTACCAAGTGTTTGGCTGACTGAGGTTCAGGTTTCAGGTACATTGTTTGGGGCATGGAAATGTGGGTAAGACCATGACAAATGCCGGTATCTACCATGTGAAAGAGCCAAACCTCATGAGAAGAGTCTCTTGGTTGTGAAAAATAGTTTGTATGCATAATGAATTGTTAAGTTAAATTTGTAAATTTAAGATTTGAGAAATTGCTGACAACTACGAATCACTATTGGCTTGCATAGAATTGTGTCAGGAGGATGCATTGTAAGTGGGTGTTCATGTTATGCTAGTAAGCATAAAATCAGAATGGCATAGTGGTGTTTCTTATAAGAGACCCACAAATTTGGATCACCTCATTGCCAAGCAAATCAATTTCTGTAGTAAATAGAATTGCAAATTCCTATTGAATTTAATTACTAATGCCATTGCTTGGTTATGGAACAATCAAATTTGGATTATATTTGACTGTTTGGCCACTTGATGAATGTGCCATGGGTACACATTGTAGGAAGACCATGTGTGATGGCTTGAAGGAGCCAAACTTCATGGGGAGGTTTTCCCCTATCTTGGAAATAGGTTTTGGGTGAAACTCCATTGGACATTTTCGAAATGTCTCATCTGCACTACATGTTTGGTAAGCAACATGAGTGAGATGGTATAGATTATGTCGGTAATACATGTGTGGATATGAAATGTAAAAATGAGTTGGGATGGAAAACCAGGGATAGTCAACTCAGAGAAGGGAGCCCCCATTCCTCCTTACTGAAGGAATACTGCCTCGGAAAATGGATAAGTGTTCTGTGACCCTATCTAAGAATATGCATGTCAAATTGTTAAATTCAAAATGCAGAGCATGTTTTGATTTTATTGTTAGAATAATAAACCCATAGTATTTACCCACTTAGACATTAATTCATTTATTTTTGTCTTATTTGCCTAGTCCATGAGTCCCACCATGTGCAAGTTGCTAATTGCCTATCCATAGAGGTCAAAATTTCCATCTTTGACTCATGTAGTGCTTGGGAAAGCCTTAGGAATCAAATCTACTTTATTCCTAGCCTCCTAGGCACCTATCTGCTTTTTCTGCTTTACTGCCTGCTTTTTCAGTGTTTTAAGGCACATAGGAAAGCAAGACTAGGTGAGGTGAATCAACTTTGTTGCCTCTTCCTCCTCCACTCTTTCCTCCATGCAAAAGCATGTATGAGATGCCATTCCACCACTCATTAGTTTTCCCATGTGCCCTTGCCAATTCGTGAGCCTCATGACAGATTTGGGATCAGCTTTTTACGCCTATGGGGGATTTTCCTATTTTGGGTAAGCCTGCTTTATGCTAGTTTTGGATGCCTCCTTATGCATTCGACCTATTCATGTATTCTATATATTCAGAAACCTATTTTATTACAGGGTTGGCTATTGTACACTGAGTTAATATAATTTTGTGTTACAGCTCCATATTCAGTCTCCATTGTTGATAATTTTGCATGATCAATTGTAAATTGCTGTGAGTGAAATCAATCTATTGTAGGCCTGAATTTCTACATGGTATCAGAGCCATTGCAGGTTGTTACTCTCCTCCAAAAATTGTTTTGTAGGTTCGACATCAAGACTGGGAGCCTTCTACTAACAGCCGGGACAGATTTTCTGAAGCTATGGATTCACAGAAAACTATCTTGACTCCCTTCAACTATTTTGAATGGAAAGCAGAGATGGAGATCTTGTTGAGAGAGAAAGGCCTCTACAGGGTGACTATGGCTATAGAAGCAGAGCCCAATGCTGCTGCAGAGAAGATCAAATGGCACAATCGGAGAGATGAGGCCTATGGCCTCCTATGTCTCAGTATTTCTCGAGACCTCCTTTTCCATCTGGATGGATTGACTTCACCGGATCAAGTATGGGAGAAGCTGTCTGAGCTTTTTGGAAAGATAGATGAGATGAGGGGACATCAGATAAAAAATGAGCTGATTTCTCTGAGTCCCAGCAGCTTTGAATCCCCGCAGCTATATTTCTCCAAGTTCAAAGCACTAGTTTTGCAGCTGAAGCAGTGTGGTATCGAAAATAAAGATGATCAGCTCATGTTGGCCATCCTCTCGAAGCTAGGACCTGACTACTCAGTCTTTGTTTCGACCTTCTATGCCACAAAACTCACAGCTCGAACCTGGAAGATGCCTAGCCTCGTAGATTTCATTGAATCTCTCACACAGGAACCAGACAAGCTGGTGATGATGGGCACCATCAAACCTTCCAAAGATCAAGCTTTGATTGCTGGAGATTCGAAGGTGGGTAAAAGAAAAAAGAAAGCTAAAAATCCACCTGAACAAAGGAGAGATAGGAAGAAGTCTCCAGAGGATCAACAAGGTCCCAAGAAAAATACCCAGAAGAAGAAAAACAAAGGTGAAATGAACAAGTGCTCATACTGTTCGAAGGGCAATCACACTGAAAGCTCTTGTATGAAAAAGTAGTTAGACATGCTAACTCAATTGTTGGAGAAGAATGGCATCTCTCTTCTAGAAGGCTCAAAGAAGAGAGAAGGAGGATCAAGTTCGGATGACAGAGAGAGATTTCATGCTTTGGTTGCTGGCACATCAAGCTCACCCAGTTTTATCATAGATTCTGGAGCTTCAAGACACATGGTTTCGACTAAGGAGGCCTTCTCCTCACTGGACAAGTCGAAAGGACCATCTATTGTACTGGGATATGACTCTCTCACTGAAAGTATGGGCAAAGGAAGAATAGATCTTGATCATGGGCAGTTCAACAATATGCTGTATGTCCGTAGTCTCGCCTCCAACCTTCTGTCAGTGTACTAGATGAACCACACTGGTTCTCCTAAGAAAGTCATATTCTCACCAGATGAAGTTAAGATCACAGAAATCTCAACTGGTAGAGTTATTGCTAAAGGAGTAGCGAATCATGCTCAAAAGGTATACATGTTTTCACACTTCCTACCTTACTCAAACCCCTATGCTCTTCTTATCCATGCTAATGAAGCTAGCA
>LPNX010549368.1:153758-198350 GCA_001517045.1 Pseudotsuga menziesii
AGGATTTGGTTGAAAACCAATGTGGAAGAAAACTCAAGGCACTCATGTCTGACAATGGTGGTGAGTATTTCAAGACTGAGTTTATTAACTATTGTGTAGATGCAGGTATTTAGATGCAGCATTCTATCCCCTACACACCACAGCAAAATGGTGTTGCAGAAAGGAAGAACATATCACTGAAGGAGATGGCAACATGCATGATGGAGGCCAAGACTTTGCCACCAAAGTATTGGGCTGAAGCTATCAACTGTGCAGCCTATATCCAGAATAGGGTGCCTCACAAACAGTTGGATGGCATGACTCCCTTTGAAGCATGGAGTGGGTACAAGCCAGATGTGACCCATTTCAGGATTTTTGGCTCAAAGGCATGGGCTAGAATCCCGACAGAGAAGAGGAAGGCTTTGTTGCCCCAAAGCCAAGAGTGTATTTTTGTGGGATAATCTGAATATTCAAAAGGGTACAAGTTGATAAACTTGAGCACAAACAAATCCTTCATTGAAAGGTGTGTTCATTTTGAAGAAGAACCCCTTGCAGCAGTGGAAGTTGGTGAAGCCTCTTCGCCACCTGAACCTCAAGAAATAAGTAAAGAGTTTGTTGAACATGATGATTCTGATTTGTCTGATGGAGATGAGTTTATTGAAGACCCAAACAGACCCACAAGGCCTAAATGGGCATCCAAGACACTACATGGAGCAGGTGAGCTAGCTGGGGATCCCAATGACCCAAGGAGGACTAGATCTCAATTTGAGAGTGGTCTGTGCATGAAGGATCCTGAGTTTGCTGAAAAATGCTATTTGATGGTGGAGTCTGATCCTAAATCATATGAAGAAGTAGCAGGAGATCCAATATGTAAATATTCCATGAATGAGGAGTTCAACTCGCTACAGAAGAGCAACACATGGGAGCTAGTGGATCTTCCTCCAGGGAGAAAACTAGGACAGTGTAAGTGGGTCTATAAGACCAAATTTGCTGCTGATGGTTCAGCACTGAATTACAAGGATATATTGGTAGCTAAAGGCTACTCACAGGTTCATGGCATCGATTACAATGAGACTTTTTCCCCAGTGGCAAAGATGGATTCAATCAGGCTAGCTCTAGCCATTGCAACATCAAGGCAATGTGAGGTACATCATATGGATGTAAAATGTGCCTTTCTGAATGGTGATCTCATTGAGAATATATATATGCAGCAGCCCCAAGGTTTTTCTACTGACCATTCTCTTGTGTGTAGGTTTAGAAAGTCATTGTATGGGCTAAAGCAAGCCCCCAGGGCTTGGTATGCCAAGATAGATAGCTTCTTGCTATCTCTGAATTTTGTTCTATGCAAATCAGATTTGAATGTCTATCTGAAGGTAATTAATGGTTCATTAATGATCATTGTGTTATATGTTGTTGAACTCCTCATTACAGGAAGCTCACAGGCTGAGATTGCTTCCCTAAAAGGAGCTATGAACCAAGCCTTCTCCATGACAGATTTGGGGCTCTTAAGTCAATTTCTGGGGCTTGAGATTGCTCAAACCAAAGCTGGAATCAAGGTGCACCAGTACAAATATGCCTTGGATTTTCCGATCAAATTTAGAATGCAAGATTGCAAAGCAAGCAAAACTCCTTTCCTTTCAGGAGTGAAGCTGGAGGAAGATGATTCTCCACCGATGGTAAACAACACTTTGTATAGACAGTTGATTGGATGTTTATTGTATTTGACACATATTCGAACTGATCTTTGTTATGCATTCAATGTTTCTTCTAGATTCATGGATCAGCCCCATGAGATCCATTGGAAAGCAGCCAAGAGGATCCTTAGCTTTGTTCAGGGAACAAGGACACATGGGATTTTCTATAAAGCCAATTCTGACCTTGAGTTAATTGGTTTTACTGACAGTGATTGGGCAGGTGATAGCACAGACAGGAAGTCCACTTCAGGTTATGTGTTCATGCTTGCAGAAGGGCCAATCAGCTGGTCAAGCAAGAAACAGAGTGCCATTGCACTCTCATCTACAGAAGCTGAGTACAAAGGAGTTGTCAATGCAACAACTCAGTGTTTATGGTTGCAGGGTTTACTTGGAGAGTGTGGTTTCGAACCTGAGTACTCAACTACCATCTACTATGATAACCAGAGTACCATTTGAATCTGCAAAGATCCAGTTCAGAAGCAGAGAACCAGACACATTGAGATTCACATGCACTACATCAGAGAGCTTGTGTATGATGGCACCATTCACCTACTCTTCTGTTCATCTTCAGAACAAGTAGCTAATGTCTTCACCAAATCATTTTGTGAGAAGACCTTCAGGAATCTCAAATCACTACTGGGGATTGCTGATCATGCTGTCAAAGCATGAGTGGAGACAAGATTCTACAATTTTTTTTTACAGTCCATGTTTAAGGGAGGATTTTCCCAAGTTAGTTTTGCCTCTTTCCTTGTTTCATATGGACTTGCAGTATGTAAAAGGGTGACTAAGCCTTGTTGCTAGGCCCTATATTTTTTATTTATTACTCATAAAGTCAGGCTTAAGGGGGGGTGTTAGAATAATCAACCCATAGTATTTACCCACTTAGACATTAATTCATTTATTTTTGTCTTATTTGCCTAGTCCATGAGTCCCACCATTTGCAAGTTGCTAATTGCCTATCGATAGAGGTCAAACTTGCCATATTTGACTCATGTAGCTCTTGGGAAATCCTTAGGAATGAAATCTACTTTATTCTTTGCCTCCTAGGCGCCTATCTGCTTTTTCTGCTTTACTGCTTGCTTTTTCAGTGTTTCAAGGCACATAGGAAAGCAAGACTAGGTGAGGTGAATCAGCTTTGTTGCCTCTTCCTCCTCCACTCTTTCCTCCATGCAAAAGCATGTATGAGCTGCCATTCCACCACTCATTAGCTTTCCCATGTGCCCTTGCCAATTCCTGAGCCTCATGACATATTTGGGATCAGCTTTTTACACCTATGGGGGATTTGCCTATTTTGGGTAAGCCTGCTTTATGCTAGTTTTGGATGCCTCCTTATGCATTCGACCTATTGATGTATTATATATATTCAGCAACCTATGTTATTACAGGGTTGGCTATTGTACACTGAGTTAATATAATTTTGTGTTACAGCTCCATATTCAGTCTCCATTGTTGATAATTTTTCATGATCAATTGTAAACTGCTGTGAGTGAAATCAATCTATTGCAGGCCTGAATTTCTACATTTATTTCCATTATGACATATTGCTTGAGTGTGAATAGGTCCTACATGGCACACATCAGAAAGGGGTGTACACTTTCCCAATGTTGGATCATGAAAGGGTTTTCAATATTGATTACACCCTAGGGAGTGGACGCACTCCTGGTGTCTCAATACTTGATAGAGAATGATATGAAATTTGATTATAGTTTAGAGCAATAACACTAGCGAGTTTGCTTGTATTGCTTGTGTTGTCAGGCTAAACAGATGCAGTTTGGTGTTTCACACTAAAGGGAAAAGGGTAAACGGTTACAATGTTGGCTAGACTACCTGTAGTCTGATAAACCCAACTATTAGCTAGCGAGGCTAAGTAGCCTAATAAACCTAGTAGTGTATTGTCTTTATTGCTTGCATCCTGATAAACCCAATTGTGTATTGACTTGGCTGGATGGTCTGATAAAACCAACTATAGGTTGGCTTGACTGTGCTTGATATGTATAAAAGGATGTTGTGAAGCAGCCTACATGTTGACTTAACATCCAAGTCCATAAGCAATCCCAAGGCTTGCAAAGTGAAGTAGCATCCTGTGGACCAAAGAAGAAATGCACAATACAGATAAGTATTGGATTATTTTGTAGCTTCTTCCTTATGAATATACATGTGTATATGATTTGGTCATGATGTTTTAAGCTCTTGTTTAAGAGATAAAAAATGATGAGAATAAACTAAACATGTAAATCTATTCAATGTTTGAATATAGGTATTGCTGGGAGTGAGGAATATGAGAACATCCTAGGGGTGCATGTGGACATGTGAATGTCTTGAAGAGATCAGAATGAGCAGTAATGAAAAAGGTGCTAGTGAAACTGTAAAGGTCCTAGTTGCCGAGACAAACCATGTGGGGAGCATCCATGGTTGAGAGGTCTAAAATAGACCAAAGACACTAAGTGTCATGACCAAAAAGGATTGGTCTAGAATTCACGGTGAAGTGAAACTAGTTGAGAGCATGAAAACCACAGTGGTGGTGTGGGTTCCAGGATGGAACAAGACAAAGAGGGGAAAAACTCTTGTTGCTCTCTCTTTCCTTTTTGATTATATATATCTATATATATACTTATGCATTGTGAAGACAAAGATTGTTGAATGCATGTATGACTTAAAATAGAATGCATGTATTTGCTTAAAGTAAATTCTGAAAGATGGAATAGTTAATTCCCTACCCAAGAATGGACATGAATGAGCTCATGTGCCTGTTGGGAAGGCATGAAAAATATCAAAGTCTCCTTGATGAGACTTGGACTGTGATGCCAATTGGGTAATTAATTGACTGATTTTAATGCCTATATTATGCTTGGTCTAACAAAATTTTAGTGATGCATTTCACAGGTGAGAAAAGTGAAATCCAGTAGTGCACATTGATGATGGTAGCAGAACAAAAGATGTTGGAATTTCCTTGAAGTCTCCTTCAAATGATTTCCAAGACTCAAGAAAATCTTGGAGAGATGCTCAAGATATAGAAAAGGCAGAATGAAATGAACCACCAGATTTTGCAAGACTCTATTGGTTTGCAAAAGGAGGTAAAAAGCCTTCTGGGAGTAATCCATAAAGGAAAGGAAAGTGGATCATTTATGGGGCATTCATCCAAGCGACCTGTTAAGAAACGTTCGAGGAATGAAGACTCAAAGGAAATTGAGCAGGTAAAGATGAAGCATCCAGCGAAATGTTGGAAATGCAGAGGACATCATTACTGTCGGGGCTGCCCAACGAGGGAACATAAAGAGGGTAGCAGCCACAAAGTTCCTAGACTTGGGGATGAGCCGAAAGATGAGAAATAGTAGGAGAAGCTCGTGGAAGCCGAGGGGCTTGGTCCTGAAAGTTCAAAGTAAATGATTGAACGTGGGACAGATCTGCAAAATTTTGAAACTTTGAATCTGCAAATGGTATATGTATTCATATGTATTGGAACACCGAGGATGGTGTTATTCCAAGGGGGAGGGGATTGTAATACCCCAGTTTTGACCCCATTTGCATTAAAAGATACATGATGTATATTTTGTAATTAATAATTGTGTGGAGCTAAAGGAAAAATCTCCACCATGAATTTGGTTGTGTATGTTTCGGCAACAAGGATTATTGCTGATGGTATATCGTGCTCTCCGACACATTATAGTTTTGGCATCATGTAAATATGCACATTAATTAAAATGAACCTATAGCGAGCTACGATGATGCAACATTAATGAAAAGGGCATGATTCCTAAGGTTAAGTGGGGGGATTGTCTAAACCATGGGGGCCCTTTGGAGATTGCCATGTGTCAACCGCACATTTAAAATTTTGCTGTCTAGGAGTAGTTATTACTAAGTAGTGGTGGGTGTGGCAAGAATGTCAGTCCTTGCCCATGTTCCCACTCCACTAGTGGACTCTTCCTCTTCATGTTGCTGGGAGCAGAGAAGTAATCATTCCATTCTCTCCACTCTCCCATGACTCCATGCTTCCGATTTACTGTCATTTCATTGTCTTGCTCACTCTCATGGAGGGGGTTCTAGTTCTTCCTCCAAAAAGAGTCGTTTTGTTCACTCTCCTTATGCACCGGTGAGAAAATGGGAATGGTCCTCCTCATACAGAAGGTTCTCTGTTGTTTTGGGACTCACGCAGTGAGTTGGGAAGCATGTTCTATCACCCATGATTTTCCTGTTATGGCAGTGTATGTGTGTCTTCAACTCCATTTGGGGTTGTACGTATGTGTTTCCCCTGTCCAGGCTAAGAATCGAACCTTCACCTTCATTTGGGGTTTGCTATGAGTTTGTATTTCTCCCATTGGTGCAGTGGTAAAAGAATGGATGTTGTTCTTCCCTTGGTTTTGGGTTGTTGCATGTGCAAACATCTTTTGGGGTTGCTGTTGAGTTATTTTGGCCACACTAGAACAAATCTGAATCGTCTTGTTTGACTTGAGATATGTTCACCATTTTCATTTGGGTTGTCACCATGGTATCTTTATTTTCATCACAGAGTTGTGAACTACTTGTTTCACTATGGGTATGTAGTGGTTGGTCTTCAGACTATTTAGAGCAATATTGGAGGCTAGGTATGCTTGAGAAACCTGGTGTTTGGGAGCCACTCAGATAGAGTTAGATTGCTTTCTTTCATCTCGACAACCCTTGAAGAGCTTTGGAAAGGGAAGTGAGGGCCTGAGGGACTCTGAAGCAGAGAAAGGACTGATTCCTTGTGTTGGGTGTGTGGATGTCTTAGAAGTCAGGCTAGCTCTAATGTGGGCATCCTTAGCTCTCCATTGAGACCACCAGCTTAGCATTTAACCTTTCCTAGCTCCTTGACGGCCTGATAAAATCAACTGTGTTGACTTGGCTATTTTGTGTACCTTGGATATGTGTAAGCATGCTTGGTCCCTTATTCCTTGGGGAATCATTCCCATCTTGTGGGTGGTAGTGTTGCTGAGAGATTGATGACCACGTTGGCCTATGGTTGGGTGGAACATTGCAGCGACGTACCTGGCTACGGACGAGTTCTGAATAAGATAAGTGTTCTTGTCCATTTTGCTTCTACAATTAAATTACTGTTTCATGAATCATGATGAACATGTTGATTCTTGAATGTATATGGTTGGTTCTTCTCTATGTTGAGTAATTATGCATTTTAGTATGGTTTATGTTTGAGCATTTTATTTTAGTTTATATGCATGTTCATGTTCATGGGGATGTTTTCCCGGAGGTTTTTGATGGTTTTTGGTAGCGTCCTCTTCACCAATCAGAGGGTCGGGGACGTTACAAGTAGACTCAGGAAGAGTATGGTAGCATTAGAGGGGCTGTTGAGACCCTGATCTGACTGGAGTGGGAGCACACTGGTAGGAGTAGGAGTAGAGTAGGAGGGTGAACCAGAGAGAATGAGAACTATGAGTCTGAACTTAGATACATATCTCAAGATCATTCTACATCCCATAGACTGCAAGGTTCTATATCCTTTCTCATGCCAGATGAAGAGCACCTTGGTGGTTTTTCCCATATGGGTTTCCACGTTATATCTTGTGTCCAAATGAATGATTGATGTCGTGAATGTTTATGTGATTGATTAATAGTTGCTTTACATATAATGTTAAATGTGGTTTAGTTTTTGTTAATTTCTTGCAATTCGTAGTTGGATGAACAAAATATCTTGCTGAATTGAAACTGTATAAATATATATCATTCTATATAATTCATGTTATGAATCCTGACTTGAGTCGTATATTCGATTGAAGTAAATCTAGTTGCGCCGCATGAGTTGCGCCAGCTGCGAGGGGGAAAGGAAAGTCAGGTTGCACATGATGACATACATTTGTGCTCATTCACATAGAACCAAATCCTCTATCTAGTCACCATGCTGCCTTCCTTGAGCTCCTTGGATACGAGCCAAGGGACTATACTTCCCTAACAATCATGGAAGCATGGTTTCGATGGTTACCCATCTATGAAATATCTTAGGTGAGACTGCGCCTACTTCACAGGTATTGCATATTGGGCATTCTCTCTCAGGCTAGTATCTCGGGTAGTTGTTGGATCGGTGGGCTGCACAGAACCTGGGTCGCACAAGTGGGGAAAAGTGGCCAACATGGCCCAACTATTCAAATGGGTGATGACTCTAAGATTCAGGCCAAGGGATTTCTGAGGATCGACCTTTACAATGGATAATTCAACAATATCCTCTATGTACCAGACTTGGCAGTGAACCTATTGTTAGTATACCAAATGACACATACTAGAGAATCCATGAGAGTAACATTTACTCCATATGAGGTTGATATAACAGAAATATCCTCCAACAAAGTTGTGTCATTGGGGTATGCAAATCACAAGATAGGATGTATAAATTCTCCAAATTTCTTCCAAATTCCAATGGGTAAGCACTTTTGTCTCATGCCAAAGAAACTTCCAAGATACTTCATGATATATTTGGACATATGAGCTGAAAATACCTTCAATCATTGAACAAGGATGACGTGGTGGAAGGGATTCCTCCTATCAAATCCTCCAATAGTGCATTCATTGGTCGTGTGGCGGGAAACCATCCAAAGCGCAGCTATGACAAGGGGAATACAAGGACAACAACATTTTGTCCCCTAAAGACTAGAGCAAAATGGCGTGGAAGAGAGGAAAAATAGGGATCTCAAGAAGATGGCTACATGCATGATTGAGGGTAAGGATTTGAGTCCTAAGATATGCGATGAATCCATTAATTGTTCTGCATATATTCAAAACATATATTTACACAAATCATTGAAAAGGAAAACACCTTATGAGTATAGATTTGGTCACAAACCTAATATCTCACCTTTCATGATTTTTGGCTCAAGGGAATGGGCTTGAATTCCATCAGAAAAGAGGAAGGCATTGCAGCCACAAAGAAAAGAATGCATCATGGTAGGATATGGTGATTAAAAAAAGTGCTACAATCTCTTTGATACATCCATACACAAAACTTTCATTGAAATAATTGTGCAACTTGAACAGAAGATTAAACCGTATTTTGAACTAGCACTAGGGAATGCTCTTCTCTTCAACACCATGACGATTTAAGTGATTATTCCAATTATTATTTTATAATATTTATGATAATGAGATGTTTGAAGATGGTTTTTTTGTACATGAATCACCCTCAAGGCCCAAGTGGGAAAATAAAACCATACAAGTTGTTGGGGATTTAGCAGGCAATCCTCTAGATCTTAGGAAGAAAATATCACAATTTCACAATGATTCGTATGCAAGTGAAGATTTCCTTGCTGAGAATTTATATATTATGGTCGGATATGATCCAAAATCATATAAATAAGCATATCATGACCCAATATGGACATCATCCATTCTGATGTCCCTGAACCTTGAGATAAGGCCAAATGTGCTAAATTAAGAATAACTAAGGTTTAAGAACAATGGATATAGATAAATTACTATTGATTTGACTAACCATTCACCCAAAATAATTAAATTCTAGAGATTCAATTATAACTAAAGTTTGTGACACTTAATTATTTAAGTACGCCACTTAATTAAATAATTAATTTTAACACACGATTAATAATTTCAAAAGTGAAAGCTAAAGGTAATAATTGAAACAATAATATCAATAATACACGCTAAACATCATATTCATTGTGAATAACTAATTCATGTATTTTGGGTTTGTTTGATAGCATAGTTTATAAATAAACAAGTATTGATGTCATTGATTATTTGAAAATTAATCTACTTTTTTGGTGTTATTATGTGTGCTTTTAGTGACCATAGCAAACAAGAACACCGGCTACAACTACAACCCTCAAAATCGGCTCCTGATGATTGTCCCCTAGAGTCATCTCTCACTAATAGAAATCAGATGGTATGGTTGGCACCCTCTATCCATCGATTACTTTCATATATAGAATACCTCTCTCATTCTCAGATCTGAAACTAAGAACAATTATGCAACCAAATGATCTACAATAAAATGACAGGTGTGTTCATCTCGACACCAGAAAGCTATCGGACCAAAACAAACATATATTTGTCACCTGGAAAGATTTTTTAATGTAACGAAAGGTGTTATTTACTGGAAACGATGCTTTGGATGCAATGGAATGGGTCTCATAACCTAGAAAGGAGAATATATGGTCAAACCATATTATATGGTTGCGCTCCTCTCAATAAAATAGAGCCAAAATTACAATTTTTGGTTATGAAGAAGAAGAATAGAAAGAAGGTAACTAGAATAGAAACTAAATTCTATGAGATTCATCCTTCCTCCATGCGGATCTTGACATTCAATACATGAACACTCAAACAACCAATCAGATATCATTGCACATATACCAAATACCATCAATGCACATATACCAAATAAAATAATGTAATGAAAACACAACATAAGAGAAATACTTATCTCAAAATATAAGCAACTGGCTGCAGCAGGACAACTTTCCTCCCAGTCGTAGACATGTCAAGCCTTCCTCGCTTGAATAGGTCAACCCCGAGCTGAGACCATGGATCCATGGGTATATTCTCTCTTAGTCTCACTACTCTTGAAACTACCTCTTTCAAGAGACACAATGCTTCCCACTACTACTTTCCTGTCCATCTCCACTGCCTATGGGATGTGACCTAGCTCGACATTCCCATTTTCTGGCTTCTTGTGTGAGAAACTAGAATAGTAGAGTGATATAATGGAAGAAAAGGGAACAAGTAGACTCCCTCTAAGTCTCAACACACTATAAATAATATTAAATTTCCTAGCATGAGTAGATAGCATAAATCACATGTTCTGAATCTCAATATTAACTTCAACAAGGAGATGGAATATGGATTTATAGCATAAGGAGGACCATTCTAACCCAAATGGATCAGCCTGAATTAGAGATAAGTAAGGTTTAAACTTAATGATGGATAATTAACTTGAATTAGTGGATTGGTGGCTTAGTGAAAATATTCCCTTTCCCGAATTAGCACCATGACGAGGAGTTACCCAAAAACTAAGGAGTGGATCCATGGAGAGCACATGGAGGCACACTAATGCACAAAGGGGGTTAGAAAACATAAAGTAGGTTGAAATAGGTGAGAGAGGGAATCCAATGGGGTCATAAATAAAATGGAAGCACAAAAATAGGATCATCAATGCATGGTGCAAGAGTGGAAGCTAGAAAATAGCTTACAGTCCTAAAAACTAGGAAAAGGGCTCATAAATGACCATAAACACATAAATATGAGGGAATACTTTCCCAAGGAGGGATCCCTATTCAATATGGTCCCAATAAGGTGTGTACAATATGCAAAAATATCTCCATAGTCCATAATTATTGAGAATAGGGTTCGTTGTACAAGGTTTGGGTGACGAACATTATTAATCTCACCGAGGTGTAAATATGAATTGGGATGGACAAAGTTAAGTCAATAGTAAGTTATAAGGTGAAAGGGATGTTCCCATTCCCCCTCACTTTGTGGAATCCATGGCTCCCCATACTCTTTGAGTTTCCTTTGTTGAGTCAGCTATTTATTTAATCAATCATTATCAACATTCAAAGATAACAAAGATTCTAGTAATATCATTAACAGTAATAATAACGCCAAAGTACAAGGTCATGTTATCAAACATTAATAATAAGTACTTAAATAAATTCATCATGAAAAGGAGCAAAATTCCACACTCATATAAAATATCATAAGTCGATAATGCAAGAGAACATAAGTCGCATGAAGGATCATAAGTCCAGGGCTTAACAACTAGGGTATTTCATGTCCCTCCCCATTAAGCAATGCATCGTCCTCGATGCATATTACATACATGCGACAAAAATTCAAAATATATGAGGGTATGCTTCCCGCATGGTATCCTCCAACTCCCAAGTGGCATCCTTAGGACTATAATGGGTCCATTGGACCTTTACCTGCTTGATTTCTCGATTCTGAAGTAGCTTGACCTTGCTGCCCAAAATGGCAATAGGTTATACAGGAAAATCTCCTTCCGGTTCCACCTAGATCATAATCCAGTCAATCACATGATAAGTACCATGTTCATACATACATATATATATGTATATATATTAATAAAGAAAATAAAATCACTCTAATTACCTGGATCACATTCCAATCAATTACATGGTTAGTATCAGGTATATACTTTTTCAGTAAAGACACATGAAACACATTATGTACTCTAATGCAAGTGGTTGGGCCAACTCATAAGCAAAAGGTCCTATCTTAGCTAAAGCCTCAAAAGGTCCACAATATCTAGCAGCTACCTTGGAGAAATTTCCCAATTTTAAGGAACGCTTCTTCGGTCTGACTTTCAAAAACACATGGTCCCCAACTTGAAAATGTCTGGTGGTCCTGTTCTGATCTGGATAATGTTTATGCCTGTCTTGAGATACCTTTAGATTCTACTTTATCTTAACCATTTGATCTTCCATATCCTTTAATAATTCTAGTCCAACATTGACTCTATATGTTGGGTTATCCCAACTGATGGGAGTATTACACTTCCTTCCATACATGGCCTCGAAAGGACTCATCTTTGTTGGTCCGCATTTTGTCACTATTTTTGGGTTAAATAGTTTACATATTAACGCATATTTGTTATATTTTTGCGTCTTTTGTACCATGCAGCTCACCATTCAAACCTCAGGCATGAGTCAGGGATAATTTTAGGGGCGAAATTTAGCCCATGGGCTATTTTTAGGGGTTTTTCTCCAAAAATATATTCGCCATTTTGCAATTTTTGAAGCCTTGTTTTTCCCAATTTTGATGGGGTAAACTTTTTTCACCCTAAAAATCACCAATTTATTATATAAACGATATAAAATCGTTGGAAATTAAAATATTTTTTGAAAAATATCCCCAAACATTTTATACTTGGTGTTTTAAGAATTGGTAAGATTCACCAACATTTATACACTTTTAAACAAGTATGGTTCCTTAAAATCATCCCTGGTATGAATAATTTTAAGATCTATATCAATTATGTTTATTATCATCATTCTACAGTTTCAATGGTTAAAATTGACAAAATATGAAGCACATTTGAAGTATTAATTCATATGTATTATTGTTTGTCAATTATATGGTCTTTTAGGTAGGCTAACAAACAAACACGCATTCAGCTAGATATATGGAAAGCATATCTAGCTTGCTATCCAGATCACCAAATAGACCATGCATTGTTGGCAGCATATTTCTGTGCGTTAAAGGAATGAAACGACCAGGAACTATCATCACTAAGCGCTAGCATCTTAGAATCAGTATTCTTCTGGAAGAAGTGTCCATCTCATGTCTCTGCATGACACTTTGACACCGGATCTTATTTGGATTGAAGCCATAAGACACATCATGCACCAAAGGGAACCTGATCTGCGAGAGAAGAGGAACCATCATCTGTTAGTCATTAGTGCACTTATTTTCCATAGTGACTGCCTTATCATGAAAAGCAGTCAATCACTAAAGGGTCGACTCGCTTTCCTTCTATCAAACAATGTATATATAGACACTGTCAGGCGACTTAGGAATGAGTCTTTTGAGTATCTGTCTTTTATTTGATACAATCAATGAAGTTTGAAAACTCTGTAATACTACCCATTTAATTTAATGAAAGTCTTGTTGTGTTGTGTATGATCGTGTGTGATTAGAAGAAGCATAACTATGTTTACTAGGATGGCCCCCCAACAACAGAGTTCTTATATCTTTGTCTAGGTTATGTTCTTTCTTTCCTTTGCAATTAGTATAATTCTGTTTAAAAGTTGTTTAATTTTGTTTCTGTAATCGTTCATGTTTCCTGTAGCATAGATTTCAGTTTAATATTATGTTGAGCATACAGGTTCCTTTTTATCAGTAACAACCGCTTGTGTCTAATATAGTTTTCAGGTTTTTCTGCAAAGTCTTTATAATTCATTGCTTGATTTCTAGATTAAATTCTTTTGATCAAATTATAGTTAACCTAGTTTTGTCTATTCCAGTTTTTATTATGAATTTTCTTAAGAGTATGTTAGTTTGTTAAATGATGTTTTGGTTTATGAAATTAGCTTTGGTTATATTGCTATGGAATTCAGTGATTAAAGTAGGTTTATTTCTTGCTTTTACATTGCATTAGTATATTCATGAGGAAGCTTCCCTTCAATAAATCATTTAAATTTACCGTTTTCTTAAATTTTTAGCATTTTCTTCAAACAAACTGTCATACAGACAGTATGTTCTACCCTTTATACAGATCTTCATTTCCATCTGTTATATAGTCGTTCGTTCAATCCTTTGTGTTTCTAATTTGTTTTAAAGCTGATTTTCTCAATTTTTCTGATTTTTTCTTGATGATAAAGGTTATCTAATGTTTATATTCTCTATTAAAGATCCTTAGATGAGATTGTGTAGACTCCTTGTTAAACCTTATTTCTTTTTCCTCTTTCTTTTTACTTTATACATAGGAATTATATTATGTAATTTAACTCACTGTGTTGATCTATAATTGAGATTTTGATTTAAGTTGTTCCTTTGTATATGAGGTCTAAATTACATACATTATTAGATTAAGTGCTTTCTACATAATACAACTTGTCCTCTTAATCACGTAATTAGGGATCTATAAGATAGGATTTATATCACTTTTCATAAGTTTTCGGTTTGATCATAAATCATGTCTATTCTTATATAGTATTTTGTGAGGAGTTGTGTATTTATAAAAAATCATGTTTACTATTTCTTGTAATTGGACATTTCTCCGTTTGCACATTTTTGTGGAGATTAAACTAAACTTAATTCCATTCAGCTTTTATAATTCTTTTGAGAGCCATTTTTATACCTCTCCTACCCCAGTTCCCATTACAGTAAATGGTTACCCTCAAAATAGCTAAGGAGAGTGGAATTAAGATGATTTGCTTGATTTATGTACATTAGTTAGTGTATGTAGAATATTGTAAATCCGTCTTGATGTAGTGATTCTCTCAAGTAAAATTCAATCGAATAGTTTCATCATCACAACATTGTTCATGATTGGATACCACTCTACCTTGACCTTTGTTTTATTAACTTATCTATATTAGATCCTTAGAAGTTCAACTCAAGTTCTTTTGATATTTAGCGCATCAAAGTATTACCATGATACTCTCTACCTTCACATTTATTTTGTAGCAACTCTAAGCCTACTAACCTCGGTTGATAATTAAATATTAGGTAAATTATTCAAGACAATATTTTGCCCAACATTTTTGGCGCTGTTTCTGGGGAGTTGTTCTGTAAGGTAGAACAGATGCAAGCTAGTAAAGGGGGAGCGGTAAGATGAGAGGTAAGAACTTGCGCATCTGTTATAACAGGAAACCCCAAATCTAGTAGCACTAGTAGCAGTATAGGATAGGTTCACTACGATAGTAAAATTTTGTTAAGTTTTTTAGAAACATTTTGACCTCAACCATCAACTTAGTGAAAAATCATTAAAAAAAAAGAAAAAACATGTATAGGAAGTAGTTTTGTTGGACACATAAATATATTCTTACAAAGGGGTGGGCGGATGGGGGGGGTTATAGAAAGAGAAGAGATACTGGTAAGAGAACCTGAGGGCCCTATTCTTGACAAAATTTAAAAAGAAGTAACTAGGGAACCTCTTAATCCTCCACTATGTAACAAAGTCAGATAATATAACTCTTGAAGTAAGGAAGCTGAACTTTATTGATCTTACGTAGGTGGAAGCTCTCTTTTGTAATAGTAACCCCTCAAATTGACATATCTATAGTAGCATCCCCTACTCCTATAAGAACCAATAAAATAATGAGTGATCAAAGGAATATTTCTCCTAGAAAAGCATGTTGGGTTGCCCCATTCCCACCTCGAAAGAAACCTTCTAGGTACACTCACTCTAGAAACCAAACCTACATAAAGAACCGGGGAGAAGAACGAGAAGCAAAAAGCAATGTCTGTCCAAAATGTAAAACTAAACATCGTCTCCAGGAATGTCCATTAAATAAAATTTCTCCATGTTATATCTACATGGGGCATCATGTTTTTCCCCAAGACATCAAGATGGATCCTATCAAGATAGAGGTAATCATTGGACTGCTCTCTCCAAAGACTCTTCCTCCTCTTGATTCTTAAAAATATTATAGGTCATCACCATTTGTAAATATGTCAATATATGTATATCTATTTGAATAAATAAGAGTCATCTCTAATCCTAGGTGACTCTTCTTCTATGTTTTCAAGAAAAAAATCAATCATTTAATAAATGGTTTTGAAATTCAGTTACAAATAGGTCTTTCTATAGGATATTATCTGAAAAGGAAAGTGCTCTAAAAACACTAATTTCTTGATTTTGAAATTTAATTCTCAAACCATTTATTTATGATTTTATACGATGATTGAATTTAGATATATGCATTCCTGATTACTTTAACAAGTGCTCAAAAGATCCATTTCAATTATCATGTTAACCAGAATTTTAATACCTAGAGATTACTAGATCATCAACACTTGTTATCAAAACTTGACTCTTAAATATTTTTTAGAACACTCCAAGATAAGTGGAATTTTTGCTTATGGGGAACATTATCTTTTATAAAGGAAATGGATTGAAAGGCCTGGAACACCTTTAGGTTATTCTCTTTTGACATGAACTATAATTAAGGCCATTTAATGAAGAAAAAAAAAATTAACTCATGTGTTTAGTAGGGCTTAGCACGCTCTAGTACCAATCAACTTCCTATACTCATAATATTTATACAAGGATAACCCGTTGGGGTACTGAACAGGCCTGCTGGTAGCTGGTCAATGCAAAGTAACACCCTAACAATAGGAAGTTTGATAAATGCAAGTAAACCTAATGAGGTACTGAACAGGATCACTGCCAGCGGGGCTATGCTTGCATGGTACCAAGATAAACCCATCGCGGTACTGAATAGGCCTACTAGCAGCGGAACAATATCAGGTAAAAGTGATCTGGTTAATGCACCACTAAGCACATGGTTTAACAATAAAATATGTTGAGGCCTCTTGTTTATGATGTCATTAAATAATTACTATAATATGGCCTTATATCCGACAATATGAATTCAACCAATATATAGGATATGTTTATCCTAAAAAAAGGACCCATAGCTGTAAACTCCTACAAATTCGAAGGTGAGCTCAAGAATTTTTGAGATAAAAATATATCTTTACAACAAGGTAAGGGTGAGTAGTTTTCCCTATGGTATTTTCACTTATCTCTTCATCACATGGTAGATGATAAATTTGTACAATTATATATTCGAGCACTGTTAATTTTCAGTATATATATTTGAATCATTTCCATTTATTAGTTATTTTTTCTTTCTTTTACACACTTCCAATAGCATGACTGAACTTTCTTAATTTATTTTGGAAGTTACTTACTTTTATTGTATGGCTTGAGGACATGCCATATCTTTGGTTTGGGGGAGGATTAGCTAATTGTCTATCTTTATTTTTACTTATAAAATATTTATTGGCAAATGATAAAGTGTTTTCAGGATAATGCAGATAGAGAAATTGGCCTTAAAATTGTGGATGAATAAGAAAGGACGCTAAAAAATTATTTCATATGAAAATCCATATGAAAGATCATATGAAGGTTCAAATGTTGGTATGAATAAGAAGTCAAATGATAGGCTAAATAATAAAAAAATTATGATATTTTCGCACCTATGATTAAGTTTTGGCTTAAATTTATTGGGTAAAAATCCAAGTCATACCATTAGCGTCACATCTATATGATATAATGACTAATTCCAATTAATTATTGTACAAATTAAATATAATATGATCTTATTTAACCCCTATATGGATATGATATGACCTTCGAGTACCTTTTAGTTATCATGACTCTTCCATATTCATTATTCTCTTTTTCTATTTGCATGCATAAGCTATCATATAAGCCACCCTCATCGTTGAACTAAGGTTATGGTTATGAGTTTGGTTATACACTTGCATTAAGTTACACGTTTAACCTGTCCAAAGCTTGCTTTGGACATGGTTGAACCAAATAAAAATTAGAAACCCATTCAATCACATGCTTTAGATGGCACACATTCCAAAATTTGCTATAACGGCACAATCATTTAGGCATGCCAAGTTGTTTACATGATCATTTGGTAGGTTGAATGCGACACGCTTTAAAACTAGCACTGTGCGAACGTTATGCAATTCCTTTGCCATCACTAACTGTTATTAATATAGAGAATTTTAGCCACCTTTCCTGAAAACCTTCTATTCCTTCCTCTGTTTCCATCATGCCGAACTGATTCAATCCCAAAAGTTACCAAGATCTCTTTCAAATGACAAAGTTTAGGGAGTGTAGGGAAGTTTTCTTTTGAGCCGGTTGGAACCCATTCCTCCGTTTGCTGCAAGGTTATGATGAGGAGATCTAATTGTTGTTTGCAATGGGGTTCGATGGGAGGAAGGATAGAGTAGGGCAACTTTATTTTCAAGTCACTGAAGAGTTGATTTCCTGTGCCACTAAGCTTCTATGAGAGGGTGAACGATGGCACAAATATTGGTTCATTCCACGAGCATCACATAATTTTTCTTTGAATCGTGAGTTCTGACATGTAACAGGTGTGAAAGGCTACCATTAGAGTTGGATAAAGGTGGAATATATCAAGCCGTTGATAGTCATCATTCATTTGGTTACTTGCGAAGGTAAGTTTAGCGTCTTCAAGTCTTGTCACCTATGGTTATTAGCCCACGTTTTTGGTAATATATGTTTAAATTTCCCTTTATTTTTTCGTCATAGTTTAGATAAAATGTCGAATTTGGTCCGAAGGAATACCCTTCATCCCAAGAGTAGTATGTACCACCACAATTTAATCAAACTGGTAATTCTGGATCAGCTTAAAGAATGAAACTGGACTTGGGAAACCTTTGTGTTCAAATTGCTTAATACCTACCTTAATATTCATAAATGGTCTCGTCATTTTCATCATGAGTCAAGACCAACCTCACCCACATCGGAGGAAAACCCTAATGTTGTCCACCTCGATGAAGATGTCTCAAAACCTAATTCAGCTGTGCAAGATACCCTTGCTACTCCTATGTCTACCAAATTTGTGCCTTTTTCACAGCCTCATACCAGAAGACAGAAGGATAAAAGTCTTCAATGCAGGCTTTGACCTAGTACATAGATCATATTTTAGATTGATGAGCAGAATAGTCATCCAAATGATGAGGCAGATGTTAACACCTCTACCTAGCAAAGGGTCGAAGAGACCATAGTAAAGAGAAATAATGGTTGCTTGAAAACTTTGGTTACATATAATTGTGTGAAAGTATGATAAAGGGCACATAAGCAATGAAATTATCACATGATCCAATAGTGTAAAGCAAGGAAATGGAGATCAATGGCTTATAATATACCCGCTCAATGAAGATGCGCGGAGGATAAGGACATATGGAGATAGTTAACAAGATACGAAGATCAACGGTCATAAATCTAGCTCGACAAAATCGACAATCAATGTGAAGTCTGCCTTGTAAACTTGCACGTTCATTAAAATGAAGGAGCTCAGCGGAATGGGTACATGTAGGCTTATCTGATGGCTAGGAAATAAAGGCAAAATGCATCGATGGTCATCAACGGATACGGAGGATGGATTTTCGCAATGGTTGGAGAAGAAAAGTGGTAGCGGAATGGAAACCGTGGTACACGTGGCAGTTTGTGGTGCATTCCGCAGGGAAAAGCAGTTTGAGAGAAACCGCTAAAGGGGCGCCTCTGGAGTGGGCTTCTATATAAGTGGAGTTGACTTGTTTGAAGAATTTTTTTTTACGCCAGATGAATAAAAAGGACTGCTTGCTCACCACCCTTTAATAGTCAACCTTGAGTATATGCGGTTACAGTAGCAGGTAAGTCCCGAATACTTGAACTTCATTCGCGGAATTACCATTGTTTTTCTGTATTATGGATAAAGGGAAGGGTTTACAAGGGTTTAACCAAGTTCTGCACAAGAGAGAAGAATACCTGGTTGACAAGGATAGAGAAGTATATGATCCTTTCTTGTCTGTGGGAAGTGTATCTGTTATCAAAGAAAGATTATGGCGATACAATTCGCAAGGAAATGACATTTTAAATGCGTGTAAATAATTTTTGTATCATTTTTCCATTGAGGAGACCCTACATTTTCCCGAGTTTGCCGAGTGGTGTGGAGTTAACTATTCTTCTTTTGAGAGAACTATTGTAAGTCATTCTACATCTAGGATACTGTGTAAAATTGATGCAAAGGCCATCCATGAAAACCTGAATTTTCCCAACAATTACCCCGATAGTCGTGAGTTTGTAAACGAGTCTGTTTTAGTTGAAGTGTACAAAAATTGTGAAACTAAGGTTCGTTGTAAATTCTTCTCTAGAATTCTTAACGAGGGTCAGTCACTGGATGGTCTCTTTCTACCATTTCATGTTCACATTTTTAGGGATGAAGTTCAATTGGTTGTGTCTTTAGTCTATCAGGTCTTGGGTCTAGATGATGACTATCATTTCAGTGAAGTCATCTTGGGCTTCTTATTAAAAATGAGTTCGATTAGTTCTGAGTCTTAGTCAGTTCATGTCTTCAGTTTAGATGAATATCTAGTAGAAGATATACATCTCCAATTGATTGAGTTTCTAAAATTCAGGTTTTTCAAGTTTCAAACTTATTTGTTGAACTTGTTACTATGTTCAAATGTCGACGAGTTGCAGTTCTTGAGTACTATATTCTCTTCAGATTTTCCCAAGCAAATCAATATGTTTGAATTTGCAAATTATATCATGTTAGAAATATATAAGATGTTGTTTGATGAAGTGTTACCACGAGTATTGGAAGAGATGAAAAGCATGATGCAATCCTCACCTGAGGATAGGATTGGAGATTGGTTCTTGTATAAGGACTTCACCGTTTTGAGAATATATGGTTTTACTGGAGAACCTTATAAGCTGCCTTCTTTCCTTACTCCCAATATTTTTTCATTGGAATATATGAGACAAGGATTGCATGCAGAAGAAGAACACTTTGGGGCTTTCAAGAAATCTTCCAATATCAAGTTCCCTCTTAAAGTTGGTTCTTTTATTTTTAAAAATAAAGGTGCTCTGGTGTTTGTAGAGAAATTGTTGGAAAGCATGGATTTCCAAAGAGAACAAAGGATCAATTATGATCCTTACCATACAATTTCTGTAAGAAAACAGGCAAATAGAAATAAGCCATTCGACCATCAGGTTGTTGAAGGTCTGAATGAAATAGCCAATTTGTTTTACTTTTTGGAAATTCCAGGATCTGATGAAAATACAAGCAGTAGACCAGTTGCAGTATCTCAAATGCCAAATAGTTCAAATATTTTGATTAAAACAAGTCTTTCTAAAATGGAAAGTATGGAAATAGATGAGGACATATTACATAAGAAAGCCAAATTGTTTCAAGATGGTCAAATTCTAAGCGAAGTAATTTTGGGTGAATTGAAAAGAGTTGCTTTGGTTCCCAAGAAATTTGTACAGGTAAATCAATTTTCTTTTGAAGGTGTAGATAATATAGAATCAAGCCGATTTTTTAAGTCTAAGGAATAATTCATGGCCAACTATATGGAAAAACAAAGACAGTCTGTAGAAGAAACAAGGAATCTACTCACACGGGTGAGAAGTCTGAATAATCCAAAGACTTCTTTGGTTTCTACTCAGGACATAGAAAAAGAATACTTTAAAATTGGCCATGGTAAGTGATAAGAAGGTGTCAGAAATGGAAGTGAGATTAGACAAAATCAATGTACCAGATAAAATACAGTTACATAAACAAACGGGAGACATTATTTATTCAAATTTATTGCATGATATGGTAAGAATTAATAAGTTACAAGATTTAGTTGACAAATTGGAAGTCCAATTAAAACATGAGAAGGTTGAAAACAAGGCTAGTTCCATTCAAATAAAAAAGCTGCAAGCACACATTGTAAGCTCAGGAAATGAAACAGGTAGCACCCAGGCAATCAGAAGACTTATAGAAGAAAAAGACAACGCCCTCCGGGTACTGAAGAAAAGATTGAAAATACGGAGTACAGAACATGTCCAGTCATCAGAATTATTAGAATTGCAGGAGGAGAAGGACAAGATTCATCAGGATATGATGGAGTATAAAGGAAAGACTATAAAATTACAAGAAGAATAGGATAAGTGGCAAGCAGAATGGAATGAGTTAATAGGACAAATTTTGCAGCTGAAAAGGGATCAAAATGAAGAAAAAGAAATCATGGAGGAACTAATGAGCCGGACTCCCACTGATGAGGACTTAACTATTGTGAATATTGAAAAACCTTTAAATGATTTTTCTATAGATGACTTACTAGTGCCCATGTCCCAAGTCATCTTGAAATATTAAGAGATAAGAGAGTTAAAAGAGGAAAATGAAAAAATCAAATCTGAGCTAGCCAAAGTGACTGAAAATAAGAATAAGATATTACAAGATAAAAGTCAATTATAGAAGAAATTTAATGAATTGAAAGAAAGGAACATAGGAAAGGGTCCTCTCCAGGGAGATAAACACTTAATATGGGATACATTATCCACGGAAATTACTAAGTTAAGGCATTATTTGAACTTCATTGATGATCAAAGTATATTGGTCAATTTTGCCAATCAAAGACTGAAGTTAGTAAATGAAACCATGGATTGGAAACCCCTTGGCATAGCTCAAAATGCATTAAATTTCTTAAATTAATTAACATATCAAAAATTACAAGATATAGGAGTCAAAGACAGAGTGGCAATGGCACTGTGGTCAAAAAGGTTTATTCATAAACATTATCTAATGAAGAGAGTACAAGACAAGGCGAATGAGATGATCTCATGTATTAATGATTTCAAGGAGGCTTTTAAAGAATTATTTGAAGATGGATTTCCTTCCTTTTGGGATGAGGAAGGACAACTATTTTCTCAAGAGCATTATCACAACCTGTTGGTGCAAAGCCGTATGGATCATTCTAAATTTGATGATTTCGTAAAAGGGATGACAGGAAAAGTAATTGTAGATAAGCTAACAGAAGATTTTGAGATATTACAGAAATTCCTGATCATTGGGGGAGGGTTTCCTACTGTGTCTTATGAATCCTACATGGAGCTGGAGGTGTCTATTTAGGAAATTATTTAGTATGATATTCCAAGCGCGGAGCAATGGAGAGCCATAGCAAGATTTGGAAAAACAAAGTATATCCTTCATTCATGAAAACAGGTGTTGCATGCCGAGGAGATGCTTGGACGAGCCTTGTTACCGAGTTGATTTTAATTAAATGATATGTTAGGATAGAAGCAAGTAGTTTATTCCTAGTAGTTAGGAATATAGTTACAAGACTTTGATTAAGCAGGTTATTCAGTTATAAATCTTCTTGGAAGAAGAAATCATTTTATGTATATAGATGCATTTATTTTATGTGATGGGGGTTGGAACCCATCTTGTTGATGAATGTTTTCTGAAAACATATATTTTTGAATAACAAATTTGAATGCATGTGGGTTATCAGAGATTCTTGTGCTGTTTACATTACAGTCTATATTTTTCCTCCTTTGTGATTGTTTTTTCAAGTGTTACACTCCATTTTGTTTTCTTCCTATCTGAAACATAGTATTGAATGGTTGGAATTCATATTGCTTATGCTCTGATCATTGTCTTAGATATTCTATGAATGTTTCTACTAAATTTAATATAGAACTTATCTTTTGATGCTCTGTATTGATGGACTGTTCATTATCTCTTCTGTCCCACCTGAACTAAATGAACGACTGTGATTGAATTGTTATCTTGCCTTTGATAAAATATCACGCATATGTCTTTGTGATATCTTTATGTATATGTGACTCCATTGCCCAATGGTTATGTGTATTGTTTCAACCGTCTGTATAATTTTCAAGTGTTGATTCATATCTGGCCTTGTTAAATCTATATTTGAGATATCCCTCTCTAGAAAGAAAATCCAGTTTCTTTCTAAAGTGGTTTTTTGCTGCTACCTTTGGGATTTACCTTTGCAACCTGGGTACATTCTGAGTGTTAACAAATTGGCACTAATGCCGGTGAACGAAAGTGCACATCTGCCCTGGGGGAGAATGAAAGAGTTTGAAGAAATATTTCTGTGGGCAAACATGAATTTTTATCAGTAAAGAAGGTTGTATATTTGACCTGGTGATTCCATTGTAAAACTTTTTCAAATCTTAAGGAGTCATTCTGGCTTCGAAAGACACACACGAGGTAATTCTGATACCGAAGTATCAAAAAGTTTGGAAGATCCAGAAAAGTTTTTTAAGAAAAAAGATAAAGAAAAGTTAGGTTTTCCTTTGTTTGGTGCATCATCTTCTCAAGATTCTCCTATTGATCCAGAATGGGAAGTTAATGTTGGAAGGAGTTTGTTGAAAACTAAAACTGATTCTGATCTTAAGAATACTAAGTTTAATTCTTGTAGACTAGAATCTTATTTGTTGGATTCCCTCTGGAGAGATTTACAACAAACTACAAAAGTTGAAACATTTTCCTCTCAAAATACTCAAAAGTCTTTAGTTCCTTTGAACCCTGTTAACACCCAAAAAGAGTTCACTAGCTCATCTACCCCATTACATGGATCATTTGTCCATTCTCCTACCATATTTCCATCAAAACCCCAGGAAACCATCTAAAAACCCTCCAAAATGCCATAAAACCCTCTTTTCCTCCAAAAAATATCCAAAATTCCTCCAAAAAAGTAAAAATCTCCAAAAAGGAAGAAAAAATATAAAATAATGAGGAAAAGGAGGAAAAAACCCTAAACAATTGAAACCCTAAACCTAAAACCGCATGCAGTTTCCAACTATAAATAAGTGATGGAAACCCCTTATTTGATATCCACAATCACAAGTATCCTACCTCTGCCAAAATTGCTCTTGAAACCCTAGCTCACCACCGAGCTACTTTCACTATTGAGAGCCCCTTTTGGCCCATTTCCACCATCGGAGAAAGAGAAGAAGAAGCTTGAAGCTCGGAGCCACCGACATCGGACCAGCGCAAAGGGCTTCACCAACCTTCACATTGAAGGTCAGATCAATAGAAAATCATTATTTACTTTTTACTGTTTTGCTTCATGAACATGTTTAGATTAGTTTTTATTTCCGTTTAGCACTATTTATTTTACATATCATTGAACTGCTACTAAGGAATCCATTGTCCTTAGTAGGTGCTCATTCGCACAAGCTAGGGGTAAAACCCTAGCAACAGTTTTGGCGACTCCGCTGGTTTATTTCCTGCAATAGTTTTTGTTTTTTCCTTTCGGCTGTCATTTTCGGCCGCTGTAAACCGCACTTTTTCCTTTCGTAGTCGCGGCCCAACCACGCGTTTTCGTCCTTTTCCTGTGACCAGACCGCAGCTGTCGGCCATTTTCCTGCGTCCCGGCCGCGCATTTGAGCCCTTTTGCTGCGACCCGACCACGTATTTTCCTTCCTCAGTCGTGACCTGACCACGTCTATCATCCAGAAACCCGCGACCTCGATACACCTGTTTCCTCCCAACCCACGGTCCGCCCGCTTGTTTTCTCCAGAAACCCGCGATCTGTTCGCGCCTGTTTCCTTCAAACACGCGGTCCGACCGCCCGATCGAGCCACAAACCCGCGATATGACTTTTTGCACTTGTTCCTACTTTTGAACCCAGCCCCTTTGCTGCCATATTTTCTGCACCTACACAGCCATCTATTCCACCTACAGCCTTACTGCCTTCCTGCACCATTATTTCTGTTACCTTTTTACAGCATTGTTTTTAAAAAAAATTCAGCATTGTTTATTCAGAAAATATTGCATAGTAAAAATTTTTCATTTCAGTATTATTGTTATTTAGTAAGTTGCTCCGGCACTTCTCTTCTGGGTTCATAACCTCACAAGCACACAATCTGTCACCTAATTCAAGCGAGACTCAAAAATTATTTAACTCAACCAACATTCTAACCCCACTTGGGGAACACAAAAGAATTTTTGTAGTTAGGTAGGATCGAGGGGATAGGCTTCCAAAAACACCCCTCGGTTACTTACACTTGAGACATAGTTGTTGTCCTTTAGGGAACCAAAATCCCCTAGTATTTTTTGACACGGTCACAACCGGTTTATCAGAGGGCCTCTCCCTTAGGAGGATTGAAGTCGTGAGATTGGTTCCGGAGGTCTGAGTGGAATACCGAAATCCATTCAGTAACTGAAGGGATACCTTTCGTAGCTCTCGGGATATCCATGTATGGGGAATATTGCGGTTAAAGGACCAAGCAGCATATTTACTTTTCTGGACGTGTCATGAACGGGGTATCTTAGTTGCCATTCTTCTAGGATTTGACTACCCGGTGTCCCTCCCGGTAGGGGGATACCCAAGCCACTTGGCTTTCCTATTTCATATTGTCTGACTTGGATTTCATCACCTTGCAGAGGATATGTCTAGTTGAGTCATAATACTTCTAGTTAGGTGTTTGCATGCTCCCTTACCTCCTTTTGGTCTAGAGAGTCCACCATTTTTTATTTTTAGAAAACCTGCTGTCTGTTGGTATTCTGACCATTTTTGTTGATACTCCGCCTATTGTAGCACACTGTTATAGTGGGTGTTTTGAGTTGGTCATTGGCCTGAGTGCCCTATTTTTTGTGCTCTCCTTCTGCACACTCGGTTGCATTAGGGTTTTTGAGCCGTTTTGTCGTTACCTCAACCCACAGAGTTTTGACACCATTTGTCACCATTGAGTCCCCGAGACATTCTCGGTGCCTCAGAGGCGAGCCCCCACATCACGGTCCACTTGACCTCACCCGTCATCGACACAGATCTCGAGCCTTGTCACTTGAATCCACTCGTCAGCGGCATAGGACTCCGTCACCAGATACAGATGCCCCTTATTTTACCTCTGATTCTGAGCCAGAGTCTGAGAACCCCCTTTACACTGCCCCTACTAGCCCCATGGCTGGCGTGACTCCCACTCCCATCTTGGGAGGGACCGTTGGTGGCACATCCACCACTACACCAGTTACCACACCTGTTATGGGTATGCCCTCCATGGGGACCCCATTTATCGTTCCCCTCACAGTACCTATTCCCACAGCAAGAATACCTATCCCCACTCCATTAGTGACTCATAACACCCATGGTGGTGCAGGTCCATCCTATACTAATTTAGTTCCCCCACTTGGGGGTAACCTCCCTCACATTACCCCTCCACTTGGGGGCATCGGCCTCAACTTGACCCGACCCACCACCGTGTCACTTCCTTCGTCCAGTTTGCCATTTATGGCTAGCCTCAACCTGCCTGACCTAGCCAGATTAACCAACGACCCCATCCAACACAACCCTGCGTGGCCTCACATGCCCACCAAGCTCCCCTCTGACATCCCTAAGTTCGAGGGCAAAGCAGGTGAGGACCCACAAAACCATATCATGTCCTTCCATCTATGGTGTTCCTCCAACTCCATAGTCGGCGACTCTATTCGCCTCCGTTTATTACAGCGCACTTTCACTGGCTCTGCTGCCAAGTGGTATATCGAGCAACCCCATGGAACCCATGCCACCTTTACGTCCCTGGCCTCAACCTTCCTGCAGTTCTTCCAGTTACCTGTCTGCTATGACGCAGGCGTTGAGATCCTTCTATCATGTAGACAGAACACGGCCACCCACATCACAGACCACATTCATGAATGGCGTCGACGCCGTAGCCTATGCAAAATCAAGTTAGATGACCGGATCTTCCTAGATTGGTTCCTTAAATCCCTCCTTCCTATCATTGCGAAGGATGTGGCATCCAAACGACCCCAGTCTGAAGAAGAGGCTATCCTAAAATCCCAACAGTTCGATCTCATTTACGCCCAGTCGGGTTATCTTTATACCATTATACATGACACCCCTCGCGACAATTCCTCCCAGCACGATGCACCGGGGGCATCCCACGCTGCCGACGACATCATTGGCTGGGTCTCTTTGCAGCCTCAACCATTTTCCATAGCACGTCCTACCCCTAGTCCTGACCTCTCGCGGGCTACCTCACAGCCTGGAGCCACCAACTCACATGCTCCCATGACACATCACCACCATACCCATGGACCCTCATGTCCACCTCAGTGTTTCGGTCATACGAATCCTGCTTACGCCCCCCCGATCGCACCTCAGCCCTACTATCACCAGCAGGCTGCACCAGCTCCTACGCCATCACAAGCCCAACCTCATTATTACCCTCCACAGGCAGCCCATGCGGAAAACCCACGACCCGCTCCATAGCAATATCAACAACCCCCTCAAGTAGCTGCACCCGTGTAGCCTCCACCTACATATTACCCACCGCAGCCTACTCCCACACCTGGGCAACCTCAGAATCCACCTGCTGTCCAAGGGAAAGTTTACGCCCAACAAAACCCGCCGCAAAACCAGAACAACCAACGCAACCAGGGCCAACAAAACCGCGGCAGGGGCCAAAATCGTGGGAACAACCAACTAGCCGACCAAGCTGGTCAACCCCCTAATCCCCCCGCTAACAATAATGCGGCCCCTACTAACCAAAACCCTGACCGCCCACCCAAGCAGGCTAAAAACCCCAATTTATGCACAAACTATCCTTGTTCTGTTTGCGGGGTCTATGGCCACTACACACATTTTTGTCCACATATGGAGCGATTTCAGCAACTTTTGGCGGCTGATGTACACCGCCATGGGAAGGAGGCTCCTCAAGCACCACCCAACCCCCCACAACCTCAGCAACCACCTTTGGTGCTGCAAAACCCCTTACCAACCCAAGGCGTAGTGAACACTGAACCGTTGGCTCCCCCTCAAGCTAATGCACCAACCCAACAAATCACTTACGCTGCTCCTGATCAACCCATGTTCGACTCAGAGACCCACCACTTGTTGATGATGTCCTCTGATGAGGTCAACCTCCAGACTCGGTGGAACCAATATGGCTCCACCCCTGAAACTCCCCCCGCCGATAAACCCACTAACGCTCATCCCACTGATCAGGCGTTACGTATACCTCCACCTCCACTAGATGGTGCTCCCAAAGCACCTCGTTTCCCACTTCACCGCATCAACAATAACCCCAATGCACGGGCCGCATCAAACTACAATATTGTCGATGACTTAGCCCAATTCCCCGCAGCCATATCTGCGTTAGAAGTCCTAAAAAACTGCCCTTCACAGCGCAAGAATTTACTCTCATCCATTGGGGCTATCGATCCAAATGATTCACAGTTAATGGCATTTGATTTGGACCAATCCGAACCCCACCTGCCTTCCAATTTGGCATTCCAAGTCTCTATTTCCATTCGGAATTTTGTCATCCATAGATGCATTATTGATGAAGGTGCCTCCACATGTGTCATGCCCACCTCCATCTGGCAGAAACTGGGATCCCCCCCTCTCCAGCCATCCTCTACTACGTTGCGATCCTACGACGGTTGTTCAGCTCAACCACAAGGCCTATTAACTAACGTCCCCGTCCAGCTGGCTGGCAAAATTGTCCTCATAAACATCGAGGTTATCAATGCACAGCTTGATTACAACCTTTTACTTGGCCGCAGCTACATGTATGCCATGCGGGCTGTTGCTTCTACCATTTTTCATACCATGATGTTTCCCCATGAGGGACGCGTGGTCAAGGTTGACCAACTCACTTAACATGATCCTAATGCCCCCGCGGAACCCAAAAATTTTCTCCGCATGGTTCAACAACCTGTCTCAGGTGCCACCACCTCATTAGTTTCTTCTATAGGGCCTGGAGTTTACTCAGACGCACCAATGACCTCGACCTTCCCATCTATTCCACCCCCACCACCTACCACTGAAGTGTCCAACCTATGTACCCTGTCCCACAACACGCGAACTCCTACTAATCAACCTCCCTTGTTGCCTCAACCCCCTTTGGTACCTAGTCACATTGGTGCTACACCCATCCATACCATTCCTTTCCTCTTTCCTCCCTCGGGAGTAGTTAGGGCCCCGGTCATGGCCACCCTCAGCCTTCCCGGGTTAACCTTAGGATTACCCGTTTGGTATCTTTCACCTCCTGTTCGTCCGCCGACACCAGATGTCGTCCTGCAACCGGTACAACCCATTGTCACTACTCGTCAACCACCTCCCGGTGTCGCTACTCCGTCGCCCTCCACAAAACCCACCCCTCCTCTTACCAAACCCACTGGGGGCAGAGGCCCCTAATCTTACACTGCTGTCCCACCTCCTAAGACAGTCAAAACCCCCCCTGTATTTCGTGCTCCTTCCAAATGCACGCTGTGCGACGAGTTGGGCCATGTGACTCACCTATGTCCTCAGTTACCGACATTACGGGAATACATGCAAATGCTTGACGATGACCCCACTATCCCGATTGTCCATCTAGATTCAACCCCTAAGCCTCGCGACAAATCCCTGTGCACTAACCACTCCTGTGCCCTATGTGATGTTTACGGGCATTACTCCCATCACTGTCCCGATCTCCCCGAGTACAGAGTAGCTCTCTTTGAGATGAATAATCTGGATCTTGAGACGGCACCCCTCACCATTAAGGAAATCCATTCCCCGGTCTCTTCCCCATCCAGAGAAGTTAATACCACTCTCTTTGAGATGAACAACCTGGATTTTGAGACGACACCCCTCACCATTGAGGAAATCCATTCCCTGTTCTCTTCCCCTTCCGGAGAGGTTCATACCATTTATATGATCTCTTCCGTCGCTACTCCCTCGTCAACCGATTTGACAACACATAAATTCCGTACTGATGAGGAGATCCTCGAGGCTCTCACTGCCCCAGATTATCCCTGGGATGACATGCACCACCGTTCCTACTTCCTCCCAGATGAACCCTCCTCTAACACTGCTCCTCAATTTGCAATTGAATCCAAAGACTTCCTTCCCCCCAAGGTCGACTAGTTCAAGGACCCTATTCCTACTCTGGATGCCTTCGAAGAGGGTAACATGGCCAACATCTCACCTGTCATCCACATTGATATCGCTGCCCCCGGAAGCACCCCCGAACTCATCGCTTTAGGAGCATCTTGCACTAAGCAGGAGATTGAGGAATACAAAACACTCTTCAAAGAATTCTGTGATGTCTTTGCCTGGTCCTATACCGAAATGCCTGGTCTTGACCCTGCCATTATAGAGCACCACTTTGACACATGGCCTAATGTACCCCCCGTTCGTCAGAAATAGCATCCCATTCATCCCTCAAAACTCCCAGCCATCAAAACAAAGATTGAGAAACTTTGCACGGCAGGATTCATTTATCCTATTTCCTATACCACATGGGTTTCAAACCCTGTTTCTGTCAACAAGAAACAAGGAACCCTTAGAGTATGTACTGACTTCTGAGACTTAAACCGTGCTTGTCCCAAAGACAATTTCCCTATGGCATTTATTGACCAGCTCATTGATGTGTGTGCGGGGCATGAAGTCCTCTCGTTCATGGACAGTTTTTCCGGATACAATCAGATCCAAATCCGAAAGGAAGACCAGTACAAAACCGCTTTTACTACCCCATGGGGCACCTTTTCCTATCGCGTCATGCCTTTTGACCTCAAAAATGCTGGTGCCACATTCCAGCAGGCCATGACCTATTGCTTTCATTATTTGGTCCATATCCTGCTCGTATACCTTGATGATCTTACAGCTCGTTCCTGAAAATGATCAGACCACCTTAATGACCTTCGGCAAGTTTTTCTGCGTTGTCGCAAATATCAGATCCGCTTGAACCCACACAAGTGTTTCTTTTGCGTTTTGGCAGGCCGATTGTTAGGTTTCATTATTTCCCAGAAAGGAATTACTGTTGATCCCCTAAAATTCCAAGCCATGTTAGACCTTCCCTCTCCTCGAATGCTTCGGCAACTCCAAAGTTTGTAAGGGTGATCCAATTTCCTTCGACGCTTCGTTCCTGATTACGCCACAACCGTTCATGGTTTCTTACGCCTGCTCCGTACCCACATACCCTTCGTCTGGGATGCAAAATTAGAAGCTGCATTCAAAGCCCTCAAGAAAGCTCTCACACAAGCCCCCTTGATCTCCCCTCTGGATTTCTCTCAGGACTTCATCCTCTACGTCTCGGCATCTGAGCATGCTGTGTCCGGAGTCTTGGTTCAAGAAGACACCTCACGCCAAGAGCATGTCATTTACTATGTCAGCCAGACCTTGTCCGGCCCACCCTTACGTTACACATATGAGGAGAGACTAGCCCTAGCCATGGTATTTTCCGTCCAAAAATTGCGACACTACATTCTACTTAGTCATACCACAGTTGTCGCCGATTCTAACCCCATGGTATATCTCTTAAACCTGCGTCTCCTGCAAGGTCGTGTGGCTAAATGGGTCATTATCCTCCAGGAATATGACCTCACATTCCAAACACCTAAGAGCACTAAATCCCTTGCACTTGCCCAGCTCATCACTGATCTCCCTTCCTTCATCCCGGCCCCACCTATCTCCGAGGAGTTACCCGATAATCACTTGTTCACCATCTCGTCCGATGACCCGTGGTACGATGATATCTTGTTATACCTGCGCACGCAAAAGTTCCGACCCTCCATCACTCGTAATGGACGTCGTTGTATCCGTCATCATGCCTCTCGCTACCTCCTCATCGGAGATGTCCTTTACCAGCGAGGAGTCGACACGATTCTTCGTCGTTGCCTTACACACGAGGAAGCTGAACAGGTCCTTAATGATTGTCATAGCGGTGCCTGCGGCGGCCATTTCTCAGGTATGGCCACTTCCCAAAAGGTGGTCCACGTCGGATACTTCTGGCCCACACTTTTCAGTGACTGCATAACTGCGGTCAAGCATTTCCATAACTGCCAACTTTTTGCCCCCAAAACCCGGACACCACCCGCTCCGTTACACCCAGTTGTCACCATTGGTCCCTTTTGTAAGTGGGCCATCGACTTCATGGAGTGTAGACCCCCATCCGCGAATGGCCATAAGTACATCATTGTTGACGTCGATTACTTCACCAAATGGGCAGAAGCCATGCCCACCTTCAACTGCACCACTGAGACTGCTGCCCGTTTATTTTTCAACCATGTTATCACTTGATTCGAGGTCCCTAAACAGTTGGTCTCAGACCATGGATCACACTTTGAAGATTCTGTGTGGCGTGAGTTATCCACCTTCCTCAAGTTCCAACACCAGTTTTCCTCGGCTTACTACCCTCAAGGGAACGGTCAAGTAGAAGCTGTTAAAAAAATCCTAAAAACCATACTACAACGCACTGTTGACCGGCATAAGTCTAATTGGCACCATATGCTATTCCCTGCCTTATGGGCTTACCGTACCTCCACAAAGACCGCCACCGGTTTTACCCCGTTTCATTTAGTTCATGGTGTAGAGTCTGTCCTCCCCATCGAGTGTCAGATACCTACCTTACACATCGCCATTGAGCTTCTCCCCGATACCTCCCCCCTCGAGCAACGTCTGCTATCCCTCAAACAAGCTGATGAAGATCGTCATGCCACTCTCCAGAACATCGAAGCTGCCAAAAACCGCTCCAAATCCAGTTATGACAAACATGTTTACCCTCGAACTTTCCACGAAGGGGACCTCGTCCTCGTCTATGACCAAGCCCACGACAAAACTGGTAAAGGAAAGTTTGAATCCATGTGGTAAGGCCCTTACATTGTGCAGACTTTCCTCGGCAAGGGGGCATACGTTTTAGCCGACTCTGAAGGCCACCCTTTACGCAACCCCCGGAATGGGTTGTACCTTAAACATTTTTACCCATAACCGAAGCCGCGACCTCATTGGTCCACATTGTAAAGTTTGCTCTCCTTTTTGTTTTTCAACTTTTTGAACATAATCTCATATTCATCGTCTTTGCATGCCCACAGATGGACCATCTTCCACCTAGTTACATTGGCTTCGCTGATGGCGCAAGACGCTGGTCTCCCAACCTGGCTTCTGCAGCATGGGTCTTATATTCCCCTTCCAACAAACTGATTCACCTTGACGGAATATGTATAGGCGCCGCTACCAATAACCAGGTGGAGTATGATGCCGTGACCGGTCTCCTGACTGCTGCCCTCCAGATGGGCATACGTCACCTTCATGTGTTCTTGGACTCCTAGCTACTTGTCTCCTAGCTCAACAACTGCTACCAGGTGCGCGATCCTTGCCTATTTAGAAAATTCCTGCGTACAAAACAACTTAGCCGACAGTTTGAATCCATCACATTCACACATGTCCCAAGAGCTCAAAATAGTGTCACAGATCAAATGGCCAATAACATCCTAGATTGGCATATCAATCACACCATGTAACACCTCCATCATGCATCATTATCCCATAGCATCTCATCCAAATATATATAAAAAACCAAAAAGACTGCATTGCATAAACATTTACATCCGTGAGCATCAACCATAAAACCACATTTCTATCCATAGGGGCATCCACATGCCTAATCATACATAAATCATGTCATATCATATAAAACACACAAGGGGCATTCACGTGCCCAAACTACTTGCATCCATGTGAAATACAAACATATAACACATCATCAAGCGCATCCACGTGCGTACAAATGATAAAACATCATCAAACAGGTGCATCCATGTGCATATATATATTAGACCAAAAAAAAAATATACATGAGCTATACATGTCCTGAGTACCCCAGTACTCAGCTATACAAAAAAATATATGTACGTCCCTAAAGCCTCATAAGGTACAGGCCGTAGCTACAAAAACTCAGGGGGAGTCCCCTGCACTCCCTACGGAGAGTCGTATCCTGCATCACTGCCAGTATCCGCAGCCTCTGAATCCTCCCCCTGCTCCCCCTCCGGCGAGTCCACATCCCGTCTGGGCCCCTGTGCCCATGGCCTGTCCGCTAATAAGGCCACCCGGATCGCGATCGATCTAAAATCCCGGGGTGCCCCCAAACAATCCTGGACCACAGCCGGATCCAGGTCCCGCCATCCCACGTCAGTCACTCCCACCAGCAACCGATCTAGCAACACCCGTACGGAATCCAGTGTCCGCTCTGCATCTGGACGATGCACCTCCCCCCACCCAGGCAATGCTGGAATGGCCACAGTCCCTTTGCGTGCCACATGTCCTGGCGATGGCCTCAGACCCACATCTGCAAAATACCAATTCGTCTGTTACTATATATCAACAATATATCATATACATAAAACTGGACAATGCAAACAAATCATACATACCGTCTGGCCCCCATGCCTGTCCTGGTGGCCGTGGAGCATCCGGATCTCCAGTAAAGTCCATATCCCTGTATGGATAATCCTCCAGCATCAGTGGTAGCTGGAGCCATTGTAGGTATAGCTCATGTGTAAAGTAACTCCCAACGTCCCCGCCACCACTATGACGCATCATCTCTCCCCACCGAATCATCCGAGGCTCCCTCAAGCCTCCTGCTCTGACTGGCACCCGCGGCCATAGTGTGGGGACCCTCTTCATAAAGAAGGCACATAGAAATGAACCATAACAGAATCCCTTACCAGATTCCTTCGCTGTGGTCAGCTGTTGCTGCACGCAGGTCAGGAACATTTGGCCCCAAGCAAAATAAGTCCCGGCCAGTACATGCTCCACGAGCTGCATCTGACCCCCAGACACCTTCTCAAGTGACTGGGACCCCAAAATACGCACCACACATGCTACCATCGCCCGTACCACCGGCTCCCGTAGGTCTCTCACCAAGAGTGCATTTCGATGCACCCGCGCCTCTGGCCGATAGAACTGCTCCACCATGTCATCTATATCAAGGTCTGCAGACACCCGTGGCTTTATATCTGCTACACTCCCCAGGCAGGGCAACCCCGTCAAAAAATAAACATCAGTGAGGGTGAGGTCCACCCTCTCTCCCTGCACTCGAAATGCCAGTGCATCTGGCTCCCAGAAACCAATCAACCGGTTCAGCAGCAATCCTGCTGACCGCATCATAGGCACCTCTGCAAACTTCAGCAGTCCGAAAATCCCTAGCAATGACCGCACCCGATGATCCTCTCGAACCACTGTCACTATCTCGTTCAGGACCTCTCGCTCCCTCCATAACACCTACGGCATCTTGCCAATCACACAACGAAGTCTCGTCAGACTCATGTCAAAATCATAAACCTTCCAAATCATCCAAACAAGCGAAACAGCACGGTCTCTGACCGCAGCTGTCAGGATTACAACGCGGTCTCCGACCGCGGCTGTCCAGCCTACAGCCGCGGTATCCGACCGCGGTTATCCGGTTCACAGCCGTGGTCTCCGACCGCGGCTGTCAAGCCTACAGGTACGGTCCCTAGCCGCGACTGTATGGCCTAAACCCGCGGTCGGTGACCGCGGCTTCGACCCCCAAACCCGCGGTCCACCCACGTGGACCGTACAAATCATCCCCTGGGACCCACTACCTACCCCCCAAACCCAAAAATTATGCAGGTATGAGTTTAACAAAATACCTGTATCTCTCGACTCTGCAATCGACTGGTCAGATCGTCCAGAAATGACAACTCAGCTCTGGTCCACTGTTCTCACGAATCAAAGTCCAATAGTCAAATGACACATGTCATTTTGGGCCCACTTACTATTTATAGTCCGTTGACCTTTTCTTGTTTTGGCTTTTCTGAACCCATACGGAGCCCATTTTTCGAACCGTTTCAACCATTGGAATCAGCACGAGGAGACCATCATGATGGTCACCTCGTTGCATTATTTTTTTGCTACATCATTTTTGCCCATTTTTTAGACACCGCTAGTCGCCTCGGTTTGCGTGCCACTTCGGCCTCTCTCCATTTTTAACACTTTTTATATCGCCGGATCCATTTTCCGAGCTCATGATGATGCTTGAGATCATTTCTCGCTCTCACTTGGTACAATTTCAACATTGCATCCCTACACCTTGCCGCATCAATTTGCGTGCCACATCGGCCATCATCAGATTGTTGCACACTTTTTACATGAGCCATCCACTCCTCTCATACTGCAAATGTCTCGTTATTTTGCTACCATTCATTCACCCTGCAAGGAGGCCCACCAGTGTTCCCCCCCCCCACCCTCAGTCCTAGTCATCATAAATGTCCCTTGATTGAACACTTCCTCCTTGCCTGGCCATTTATTCAGAGTCTTCTTATTTTCTTTCAGACTCCTTAAAATTGAAAGCAACCATGAGCATGAACTGTCCTGGGCTTGAAAAATCCACATGACAGTACAATTCCATTACTTCAGAGTCTTCTTATTCACTTTCAGACTCCTTAAAATTGAAAGCAACCACGAGCATGAACTGTCCTGGGCTCGTAAAATCCACATGACAGTACCATTTTATATCCACACTTCTTCTAGTTCCCTAACCCATGAAGAAGTCCCCCCGCGCCTCTTGGCACTATGATCAATTCTCTCGGCAGCACCCCCAATCAGGTCGCCTTTGTTCAGAGTATTCTGCAATCTCCTACCATTTGACCACAACATTGAGTCTCCCTCAGCCCAGTCACCCGTCCTGATCCCATATAGCTATGATCCTTTTACCACCAGTTAGTTTCATATGCTGCCTGATCATCCCCGCCATCATACTCTGAACAAATGAACTTTGAGTCCACCCACTCTACTTGCCCAATTATTTACCCCAGTTTATCAACCCTGCCATCAGTACTATCACAGTTCAGTTCTTCACCTCATGCTCCTGTCAAGGAAACATCATTGCCTTGATAGTTGCAGGTCTCCCTTTGTCGACGACAACCCCTCTATTCCAGAGGATAGACCTAGAGGTCCCTGTGTCTTGGACCCATCACCATCGGTGGTGAGTGCCTACAGACCATTTCAGGAGGAGTCATCATTGCCTCTCCGAATGGTTGTTTCTCACATGCTCGACTTCAGTACCTTAATCGCATCGTTGAGAATCGCACAGGATGTACATCCTTTCCAGTATGTGTCGAAGACCCCGGATTTCCACTGACTCTAGTACATTGGTGAGTCACTTCATGACACTCAGTTATATGTCCCCGTGGATGTCCGGCCTGCGTTGGCAATTGTATTCAGAAGCCATCCAGTTACATGCTTCTTCGAGTACCCAGTTCAGTTTCAAATCAGTGTACCATTGCCAGTATGACCGTTGTCACTTTGATCCAGCAGCTCATCAGTTCCTTTGGAACCACATTCAATAGCACTGCTGTCATTCCAGTGCATCAGTTGTTCAGCTCAAACATGGTCAGCCCAGTAGTATGTTCCAGATTTGTGTCCCCTTTGGACACTTATGATATACATAATGGATTTCTATGTATCCTATAGGTCCATCTCTTCGGGCCTCACAGTTATTTTTATGTATCTTGATACGAGCATGGGAATGCCCGCCTCGTCCATATATTGAGATTCTTCCTCATTCAGTATTTGAGGACATGTATATGTCATGTCCCCATTATTGGACCCCATTGTTATTACTATGCTATATCTTGATACGAGCATGGGAATGCCCACCTCGTTCAGGTGATCATATGTTTCCTCATCCATTATTGAGGTTATGTACTTTTCAGTCCTTGCAGTTGGTTCGAGATCGTTGTTCCCGGCTTCAGTTGGTTCCTTCTCTTCTCCACACCACAGGAAAAACAAATATGACTTATGATGTCCATCGGCCATCCGATGAGCTCCTGCCCTCGCACATCAGGGGGCAATCTGTTAACACCCAAAAAGAGTTCACTAGCTCATCTACCCCATTACATGGCTCATTTGTCCATTCTCCTACCATATTTCCATCAAAACCCCAGGAAACCATCTAAAAAGCCTCCAAAAGGCTTAAAATGCCTCCAAAAGGCCATAAAATCCTCTTTTCCTCCAAAAAAATATCCAAAATTCCTCCAAAAAAGCAAAAATCTCCAAAAAGGAAGAAAAAATATAAAATAATGAGGAAAAGGAGGAAAAAACCCTAAACAGCTGAAACCCTAAACCTAAAACCGCATGCAGTTTCCAACTATAAATAATTGATGGAAACCCCTTATTTGATATCCACAATCACAAGTATCCTACCTCTGCCAACATTGCTCTTGAAACCCTAGCTCACCATTGAGCTACTTTCACCATTAAGAGCCCCTTTTGGCCCATTTCCACCATCGGAGAAAGAGAAGAAGCAGCTTGAAGCTCGGAGCCACCGACATCGAACCAGCGCAAAGGGCTTCACCAACCTTCACATTGAAGGTCAGATCAATAGAAAATCATTATTTACTTTTTATTGTTTTGCTTCATGAACATGTTTAGATTAGTTTTTATTTCCGTTTAGCACTGTTTATTTTACATATCATTGAACTGCTACTAAGGAATCCATTGTCCTTAGTAGGTGCTCATTCGCACAAGATAGAGGTAAAACCCTAGCAACAAACCCACTTAGACAAATGGCAGCCAGATTTGCTCCCTTGCGTTTGCTTGCTTTATTACATGACCTTCCTCAGAATTATTCCCAAAGAATTTCTCTATTTGATGGAGAAGGTGACATAACCGCAAAGCAACATGTGGCTAGGTTTGAAGATTTCATTGACTTGGAAGAAGTTGATTATGCAGATGTTAAAATGCGGTTATTTGCTCAAAGTTTGTTAGGTGAGGCAAAGAAATGGTTTAAAGATTTTCCAGATGGGTCTATAATGAATTTTCAGGCTTTCTAGAATGCATTTCTAGATAGATGGGATGATAAACATAATCCTTTACAGCTCTTATCTTAGTATAACAGTCTCAAAAAAGGAGGTTTTGAATCTGTTCATGAATTTTCAAGCAGGTTCACGAGGGTTTATAATTCTATTCCAGAAGACATAAAACCTTCTACAGCTGCTATTAAACTAGATTATGCTGGAGCCTTTGATAATTATTTTGCATTTTCATTAAGGGAGAGAAAATTAGCGATTCTTGCTGTAATGTTTACAGATGCTTTAGAAGTGGAAGAAAATATGATGGCAAGTGGAAAAATGAAACATAGAGATATTGATACGATAAAAAAGAAAGAAAATTTGCCTTTTGCTTCTTCTTCTACTAATGATATCAAATTTGAAATGATGTTGAAGACGATGGAAAAGTTGATGGACAGATTAACTATGGATAATAGGGGGTTCAACAGAGAACAATTCGATCCTCAAATCAGGAACCCTAATTTTAGAAGACCAAATCCTCCTGTTCTTCCACAAAATAGGCAAAGAGACATGAGAAACCCAAGAAATCAAGAAGAACAACAAATTCGACCACCGTTTCCTGAGAATTATTTTTCCAATAAAGAGGACCCTACTAAAAATGAAATTCATCTTTTTGGAGAACTGGATTCAGAGATATATCTTACTAAAGAAGAACATAACATGTTTGAACAGGAAGGTGGAAATGAGGAGTTTGAAAGGGAGACAGAGCAGTATCAAAGGGGTTATTTACATGCTATGGATGATGTGCAAAGAAAAATCAAATTGAGAAACAGGGAAGTTTTCATAAATAAGGGGAAGGCAAGTCCAAATCAACCTTCCACTAGTTCCCTAAATGTAGAAAAGGGAAAAGAAGTGCAAAAAGAGTCTTTTGTAAATAAAGAAATTGAAAATGAGATACAAAGAGACAAAACAATGAAGCAAGTGGCCCCGATTGATGTAGACAGAGTTGGTTCTAGTTTTAATTTGCAAAATGAGCTTTCAAAGTTAAAAATTTCTGTTCCATTTAATGAGTTGTTGAGAAACAATGAATATAGAAATACTATGATAAAAATGGTCAAAGGTCAAGGAGAATTGCAATCTGATATTTTAGAGTTGAATGATGATAATCCTACTATTTCATTTGGGTCAAAGGTTGAAAATTTAGAAAATGAAGAAGTCTCTCCTTTCTATTTGAGTTTGAATGTGCATAATATGGTGGTTCACAATGCTATGCTAGACTCAGGACCATCACATAATTTAATGCCAAAGGGAGTAGTTGAAAGTTTGGGATTGGAAGTGACAACACCCTATAAAGATTTGTATTATTTTGACTCTAGAAGAGTAAAATGTCTTGGTTTGATCAAAGATACGGTAGTGACTCTGAATAAATTGTCATCTAAAACTATAGTCATGGATGTGGTAGTAGCAGATATTCCACCTAAGTTTGGGGTATTGTTGTCAAGATCTTGGACTTCAAAGTTGAAAGGTAGTTTACAAATGGATATGTCATATGCTACGATACCTGTTCAAGATGGGAGTAGAAGGTTGTATAGTGAAAAAATGACTCCTTATGTGGTGAGCAGTCAAGATAAACCTGAAGTTCATCATATATATGCTATTGATACTAATTTGGGGTCTTCTATTTTCTTTAATGATACTGTCCCATATGATTTAGAAGCCACATTGCAGAAGAAGTATGAAGAAAATAAGAAAGAAGAGGTGATGGAATAGGATGCTTTGGAGGCAAAGAAAAAAAGGGAAGGCTTGTGGACTATGTACTTTGATGGATCTGCTGCAAAAATAGGTGCTAGAGCTTGTGTGTATATAATTTCTCCTATTCGAGATTTCAAAGATTTACCATATAAATTAACATTTGAATGCACCAATAATGTAGTAGAATATGAAGCTTTATTACTAGGGTTGCATGCTTAAAAGATTTGGGAGTGCAAAGGATAAAAGTTTTAGGAGATGCAGAATTGGTGATAAACCAAGTGAATGACAATTATCAAACCAGGCATCCCCGGATGAGGGATTATAGGAACGAAGTGTGGGATATGATTGGTAACTTTTTTACAGAGCACACGATTGAAGTGGTTTCCAGACATGAAAATACTGTGGCAGATTCTTTGGCAATAGCCGCTGGAAAATTTAAAACCCCTATTGTTGGTCAGAAAGAATATCAAGTGGACATTGTGAATATACCATCTATTCTTGATAATTCTAAATATTGGCAGGTATTTGAAGATGACATGCAGATCAAAGGATTCTTAGAACTATCAAGAGAATTTGTAAATACTCATATTGACACCAAAAATGATGATGGTGAGACCTTTCAAGCTGATGATGAACCTAAGAAAGAAAAGGAAAGCGCTAAAAAATTAAAGGGAACCTTAGGAGGAAAGGATATTATTCAATTAAAAAATAATTTCATACCAAGAGGTTTGATTCCTTTGGAAAAAAATTTTGATCAGAATGATGTTGCTAAGAATCCTAAAGTAAAGCCCGTTGACAATGCTGTTGAAGATAGGAATATTGGCACTAAAGAGAATCCTAAGATTATAAAATTATCCAAGAATTTGCCTGAAAAAGAAAAAGAAGAATATGTGAATTTAATGAAAAAATGTACAGATGTATTTGCTTAGAGTTATGAAGATCTTAAGGAGTATGATACATCTATCATACAGCATACTATTCCTATAAAACTTGGGGAGAAACCTTTCAAGCAAAAACTTAGAAGGATAAACCCTAAGTTGCTTCCCATTATTGAGAAGGAAATTAAAAAGTTATTTGATGCCAAGATCATTGTAACTCTAAGATTTTCAAAGTGGGTTGCAAATTTCGTTCCTGTTAGAAAGAAGAACAGATAAATAAGACTGTGTATAGATTTCTAGAATTTAAATAAAGTTTCTATGAAAGACAATTATCCTTTGCCGAAGATGGATAATATATTGCAGAAAGTAGTTGGAGCTGAGAGAATTTCAATGTTGGACGGTTTTTCTGGCTACAATTAGATCAAAGTATTACCTGAAGATCAAGAAAAAAATGCATTTACTACACCTTGGGGCACTTTTATGTATGCAAAGATGCCTTTTGGCTTAATGAATGCAGGAGCTACTTTCCAGCGAGCTATGGACATTGATTTTGTAGGAGAAATTTAGAATTTTGTGTTAATTTACATGGATGACATCACAGTCTATTCAAAATATGACAAAGAACCTATGCATCATCTAGAGAAAGCTTTCATGAAGTGCAGGAAATTTGGTATATCATTGAACCCGAAGAAGTCCAATTTTGCATTGGAAGAAGGAAAATTGTTAGGCCATATAACATCTAAAGATGGGATAAAAATTGATCCTGAAAGAGTAAGTGCAATTTTAAAGGTAGGAGAACCCAGAAGTAAGAAAGAGATACAATCATTTTTGGGGCAGGTGAATTTTTTAAGGAGGTTTGTGCCAAGTTTTGCTGAAATTTTATTGAATATTACAAATATGTTGAAGAAGGGTCATGAGATAAAATGGAATGCAGAAGCTAGGAAGTCCTTTTGGGAAATCAAAAAAGCAATATCAGATGCTCCTGTGTTGGTGAGTCCATATTTTACCAAAGATTTCATAGTATTTTCGTATGCTTCAAAGTATACTATTGCAGTAGTTTTATTACAGAAGAATGATCAGAATTTGGAACAGCCCATTGCAATTTTTAGCAAAATGTTGAGAGATGGAGAATTGAAATATGACATCATGGAGAAACAAGAATATGCTTTAGTCAAAGCATTGAAATATTTCAGAGTATATATTCTACATTCACATATAATTGCACATGTTCCAACTGCTACAGTAAAAGGGATTTTGACACAACCAGATCTAGAAGGCAGGAGGGCAAAATGGATAGCTACATTACTGGAGTACGACATAGAGATAAAGCCTACTAAGCTAGTTAAAGGAAAAGGATTAGCAAAAATGATGGAAAATTCAAATTGTGAGGCTTTACAAATTAATTTCCTATCTCACCAGCTTAATCAGTTGGATGTTGAATTAGAAGTAATGGCTAATTTTGTATCGTCTGCATGGTATTCTGATATTGTCTACGTCCTTCGAAATTTACAAGCACCAGTAGGATTGAGTAATTCAAGGGTGAGATCCATAAAATTGAAAGCTGCCAAATTTTGTATTATAAATCAATGTCTTTATTGGAAGGACCCCGGAGGTGTGTTACTAAACTGTCTTTTAGAAAATGAAGCTCAACATACAGTTAAAGAATTTCATAAGGGATATTGTGGAGGACATCATTCTTGGAAGGTGACTACAAATAAAATTCTAAGAGCAGGTTATTATTGGCCAACATTATTTTCGGATGTATATAAAGAAACCAACAACTGTCATCAATGCCAAATTTTTGATGGTAAGAGAAAGGTACTTCCTCTACCTTTAAATCCAATAATTATAGAAGATCCTTTCCAACAGTGGGGTTTGGATTTTATTGGTGAAATAAACCCCAATTCATCAGGACAACACAAATGGATTTTGACGGCTACAAATTATTTACAAAATGGATTGAGGCGATTCCCACCAGAAGAGCCACTAAAGCTATAATCATGGATTTTCTTGAGGAAAACATATTGGCTCAATTTGGATGCCCCAAAAGAACAGTAACATACAACACAGCTGCTTTTAAATCCAAGAAAATGATTGATTTCTGTCACAAATATCATATAAGTCTCAATCATTCAACGGACTACTATCCACAGGGGAATGGGTTAGCTGAATCTTCAAATAAAAGCTTAGTAAGGATCATCAGGAAACTATTGGAAGATAATAAAATATCATGGCACACCAAGCTCAAATATGCTCTATGGTCTGATAGGATTAGTACCAAAAGGGAAATTGGCATGTCTCCATTCCAACTGGTGTATGGAACTGAAGTTGTTTTTCCAACATCGTTAGGTGTTCCAGTTATGAGATATTTCCAAGAGCAGCAAGAAGTACCAAATAACATGCAAAGGAGGATAAATCAAATTATTGAGCTGGAAGAGCGAAGGAATAAGGCTTATGACAAGGTGCTGTTACATCAAGAAAAAATAAAAAATACTTTTGACAGGAGAATCAAAGAAGAACAGTTTCAGATTGATGATTTGGTGTTGAAGTGGGATGCTCCTAAAGAAGACAAACATGGGAAATTTGATCATATGTGGGTAGATCCTTATGTTGTTGCTGGATACAGAGGACAAAATGAATTTCTTTTAGAATATCCGAACGGGGTTCCTCTGGATAGTAACCCTGTTAATGGAAGGTGTCTGAAACATTACCTATCCTAAGGAGGAGGGTAAAACTTTTATTATAGCCTGTAAATATTTATTTTTCTTCACAAGTCAATAC
>LPNX010549368.1:198625-297621 GCA_001517045.1 Pseudotsuga menziesii
TATCATCGCTAGATGGAGCCAGTTGTTAACACCTCTACCTAGCAAAGGGTCGAAGAGACCATGGTAAAGAAAAATAATGGTTGCTTGAAAACTTTGGTTAAATATAATGGTATGAAAGTATGATAAAGGGTGCATAAGCAATGAAATTATCACATGATCCAATGGTGTAAAGCAAGGAAATGGAGATCAATGGCTTATAATATACCCACTCAATGAACATGTGTGGAGGATAAGGACATATGGAGATAGTTAACAAGATACGAAGATCAATGGTCATAAATCTAGCTCAACGAAATCTACGATCAATGTGAAGTCCGCCCCGTAAACTTGCACGTTCGTTAAAATGAAGAAGCTCAGCAGAATGGGTACGTGTAGGCTTATCCGACGGCTAGGAAATAAAGGAAAAATGCATCGACGATTGTCAACGGATTTGGAGGATGGAGTTGCGCGATGGTTGGAGAAGAAAAGTGGTAGCGGAATGGAAACCATGGTACACGCGATAGTTTGTGGTGCATTCCACAGGGAAAAGTAGTTTGAGAGAAACTACTAAAGGGGGGCCTCCGGAGTGGGCTTCTATATAAGTGGAGTTGACTTGTTTGAAGAATTATTTTTTTACGCCTGACGCCGGCCTTTAATAGTCAACATCGAGTATATGCGCTTATAGTAGCAGGTAAGTCCCAAATACTTGAACTTCATCCGTGGAATTACCATTGTTTTTCTGTATTATGGATAAAGGGAAGGGTTTACAAGGGTTTAACCGAGTTCTGGATGAGAGAGAAGAATACCTGGTTGATAGGAATAGAGGAGTATATGATCCTTTATTGTCTGTGGGAAGTGTATCTGTTTTCAAAGAGAGATTATGGTGATACAATTCGTAGGGAAATGACATTTTAAATGCTTGTAAATCATTTTTGTATCATTTTGCCATTGAGCAGACCATACATTTTCCCAAGTTTGCCGAGTGGTGTGCAGTTAACTATTCTTCTTCCGAGAGAATTATTGTAAGTCATTCTACATCTAGGATACTGTGTAAAATTGATGCAAAGGCCATCTGTGAAAACCTGAATTTGCCCGACAATTACCCCGATAGTCGTGATTCTGTAAATGAGTCCGTTTTAGCTGAAGTGTACAAAAATTGTGAAACTGAGGTTCGCTATAAATTCTTGTCTAGCATTCTTAACGAGGGTCAGTCACTGGATGGTCTCTTTCTGCCATATCATGTTCACATTTTCAGGGATGAAGTTGAATTGGTTGTGCCTTTAGTCTGTTAGGTCTTGGGTCTATATGAGGACTTTCATGTCAATGAAGTCATCCTGGGCTTCTTATTAAAAATGAGTTCGATTAGTTATGAGTATCAGTCGGTTCATGTCTTCAGTTTAGACGAATATCTAGTAGAAGCTATACATCTCCAATTGAGTGAGTTTCCAAAAGTCAAGTTTTTCAAGTTTCAAACTTATTTACTGAACATGTTACTATGTTCAAATGTCACCGAGTTGTAGTTCTTAAGTACTATATTCTCTTCAGATTTTCCCAAGCGAATCAATATGTCTGAATTTGCAAATTCTCTCATCTCAGAAATATATAAGATGTTGTTTGATGAAGTGTTACCCTGAGTATTGGAAGAGATGTAAAGCATGATGCAATCCTCACTCGAGGATAGGATTGGAGATTGGTTTTTGTATAAGGACTTCACCGTTTTGAGAATATATTGTTTTACTGGAGAACCTGATAGGCTGCCTGCTTTCCTTACTCCCAGGATTTTTGCATTGGAATATATGAGACAGAGATTGCATGCAGAAGAAGAACACTTTGGGGCTTTCAAGAAATCTTCCAATATCAAGTTCCCTCTTAAAGTTGGTTCTTTTATGTTTAAAAATAAAGGTGCTTTGGTGTTTGTAGAGAAATTGTTGGAAAGCATGGATTTCCAAAGAGAACAAAGGATCAATTATGATCCTTACCATACAATTTCTCTAAGAAAATAGGCAAATAAAAATAAGCCATTCGACCATCAAGTTGTTCAAGGTCTGAATGAAATAGCCAATTTGTTTTACTTTGTGGAAATTCCAGGATTTGATGAAAATACAAGCAGGAGACCAGTTGCAGTATCTCAAATGCCAGATAGTTCAAATATTTTGATTAAAACAAGTCTTTATGAAATGAAAACTATGGAAATAGATGAGGACATACTACATAAGAAAGCCCAATTGTTTCAAGATGATCAAATTCTAAGTGAAGTAATTTTTGGTGAATTGAAAAGAATTGCTTTGGTTCCCAAGAAATCTGTACAGGTAATTCAATTTTCTTTTGAAGGTGTAGATAATACAGAATCAAGCCTAGTTTTTAAGTCTAAGGAAGAGTTCATGGCCAGCTATATGGAAAAATAAAGACAGTCTGTATAAGAAACAAGGAATCTACTCCCATGAGTGAGAAGTCTAAATAATCCAAAGACTTTTTTGGTTTCTACTTGGGATGTAGAAAATAATACTTTATATTTGGCCATGGTAAGTGATAAGAAGGTGTCAAAAATGGAAGTGAGATTAGACAAAATCAGTGTACCAGATAAAATATAGTTACATAAACAAATGGGAGACATTATTTATTCATATTTATTGCATGCTATGGTAAGAATTAATAAGTTACAAGCTTTAGTTGACAAATTGGAAGTCCAATTAAAACATGAGAAAGTTGAAAACAAGGCTAGTTCCATTCAAATAAAAAAGCTGCAAGCAGACATCGTAAGCTCAGGAAATGAAACGGGTAGCACCTAGGTAATCAAAATACTTCTAAAAGAAAAAGACAACGCCCTCCAGGTACTGAAGAAAAGATTGAAAATACTGAGTACAGAACATCTCCAGTCATCAGAATTATTAGCATTGCAGGAGGAGAAGGAAAAGATTCATCAGGATATGATGGAGTATAAAGGAAATACTGTAAAATTACAAGAAGAAAAGGATAAGTGGAAAGCAGAATGGAACGATTTAATAGCACAAATTTCTCGGCTAAAAATGGATCAAAATGATGAAAAACAAATCATGGAGGAACTAATGAGCCGGACTCCCACTGATGAGGACTTAACTATTGTGAATATTGAAAAACCTTTAAATGATTTTTCTGCAGATGACTTACTAATTCCCATGTCCCAAGTCAGCTTGAAAGATGAAGAGATAAGAGAATTAAAAGAGGAAAATGAAAAAATCAAATCTGAGCTAGCCAACGTGACTAAATATCAGAATAAGATATTACAAGATAAAAGTCAATTACAGAAGAAATTTAATGAATTGAAAGAAAGGAACATAGGAAAGGGTCCTTTCCAGGGAGCTAAACACATAATCTGGGATACATTATCCATGGAAATTACCAAGTTTAGGCATTATTTGAACTTTATTGATGATCAAAGTATATTGGTCAATTTAGCCAATCAAAGACTGAAGTTAGCAAATAAAACCATGGAGAGGAAACCCCTTGGCACAACTCAGAATGCATTAAATTTATTAAATTCATTAACATAGTAAAAATTACAAGATATAGGAGTCAAAGACAGAGTGGCAATGCTACTATGGTCAAAAAGATTTATTCATAAAAATTATCTAATGAATGCAGTACAAGACAAGGTAGATGAGATGATCTCACGTATTAATGATTTCAAGCAGGATTTTAAAGAATTATTTGAATATGACCTTCCTTCCTTTTGGGACGAGGAAGGACGACTATTTTCTAAGAGCATTATCATAGCCTGTTGGCGCAAAGTGATATGGATCATTCTAAATTTGATGATTTGGTAAAAGGGATGACAGGAAAATTCATCATTGATAAGCTTACAGAATATTTTGAGATATTTTGAGATTTTGGGAGGGTTGCCTACCGTTTTTTATGAAGCCTACATGGAGTTGGAGGTGTCTATTCGAGAAATGATTGAGTATGATATTCCAAGTGCGGAGCAATGGACAGCCATAGAAAGATTTGGAAAAACAAAGTATATCCTTCATTCGTGAAAACAGGTGTTGCGCATTAAGGAGCTGCTTGGACGGGCCTTGTTACCGAGTTGATTTTAATTAAATGATCTGTTAGGATCGAAACAAGTAGTTTATTCCTAGTAGTTAGGAATATAGTTACAAGACTTTGATTAAGCAGGTTATTTAGTTATAAATCTTCTTGGAAGAAGAAATCATTTTATGTATATAACTGCATTTTTTTATGTGATGGGGGTTGGAACCCATCTTGTTGATGAAAGTTTTCTGAAAACATATATTTTTGAATAACAAAGCTGAATGCGTGCGGGTTATCAGAGATTCTTGTTCTGTTTACATTACAGTCTATATTTTTCTTCCTTTGCGATTTTTTTTCCAGTGTTACACTCCATTTTGTTTTCTTCGTATCTAAAACATAGTATTGAATGGTTGGAATTCATATTGCTTATGCTCTAATCATTGTCTCAGATATTCTATGAATGTTTCTACTAAAGTTAATATAGAACTCATCTTTTGATGCTCTGTATTGATGGACTATTCATTGTCTCTTATGTCCCACCTGAACTAAATGAATGACTGTGATTGAATTGTTATATTGCCTTTGATAAAATCTCACGCATATATCTTTGTGATATCTTTATGTATATGTGACTCCATTGCCCAATGGTTATGTGTATTGTTTCAACCGTCTGTATAATTTTTGAGTGTTTATTCATATCCGGCCTTGTTAAATCTATATTTGAGAGATCCCTCTATGGAAAGAAAAGCCAGTTTGTTTCTAAAGTGATTTTTTGCTGTTACCTTTGGGATCTACCTTTGCAACCTGGGTACTTTCTGAGTGTTAACAGCTGAGGTAGAGAAAAATGACCCAAACTGATCCCTCTTAGCACTAGCCATCCTTTTTGCTGAGTTACTCAAGGACATCGATCAGATGGACATTCCTGCATCTTTTTAGGATATCATCCCTGAAGACCCCCTTCCTACTGTCGATTTTGGATTCAACTTCAACAGAAATGAGCCCTCTACAAGATTTCAACTAGTCCCCAGAGCCATGTACACCACCGCAGCCAACATTAGATCAGTTAACTTCTGAGTTAACTCAATCAATGAAGCAAAATGAAGCACATGTTAACTTAATTTTAGAGGTTCGTGAGGAAAATAGAGAATTGTGGTTACAAATTAAGAATAATGAGGACCTCCACAAAACGGTTAGCGTATCATAGAGGGATCAGAAATCAAGGTGTGCTCTTTTGAAGGCTCAATCTAAGAAGTTTAAATTCAAATAGTTTGTTTCATCAAAGTCAGAGGCAGCTGCTGACGCAGCTTTTCCTCCTTCCTTATGATAGATTTTGCTTTGACCAGTGGGACCTGATATTCTTATGGTTTAGGGGAATGTTGGTCCCCATTTTTTCACTTTTTTGGGGTTAAATACTTTACATATTAACGCATATTTTGTTATCTTTCGGCGTCTTTTATACCATGCAACTCACCATTCAATCCTCGGGTATGAATAAATTCAAGATTTATATCAATTATGCTTATTATCATCATTTTACAGTTTCAATGGTTAAAATTGACATAATATAAAGCGCATTAAATGTATTAATTCATATGTATTATTGTTTGAACATTATATGCTCTTTTAGGTAGGCTAACAAATAGACACACGTTCATCTAGATATATGGAGAGTGTATCTAGCTTGTTGTCTAGATCACCAAACACACTGTGCATTGTTGGTAGCATATTTCTGTGCATTAAAGGCATGTAGTGGCCAGGAACTGTCATCACCAAGCGCCAGCATCTCAACATCAGTCTTCTTCTAGAAGATGTGTCCATGTCATGTATTTACATGATACTTTGATGCCCGATTTGATTTGGATTAAAGTCATAAGCCACATCGCACGCCAGAGGGAACCCGATCTGCGAGAGAAGACGAACCGTCATCTGTTAGTCATTAGTGCACTTATTCACCATAGTGAATTCCTTATCATGAAGAGTAGGCGACCAATAAAGGGTTGAATTGCTCACCTTCTATCAAACAATGTATATATAGACATTGTCAGGTGACTTAGGAACGAATCTTTTCAGTCTCTATCTTTTATTTGATACAATCAGTGAAGTTTGAAAACTATGTAACAATACCCTTTTAATTTAATGAAAGTCCTATTGCATTGTGTATGATCATGTGTGATTAGAAGAAGCATAACTCTGTTCGCTAGGAGGTCCCCCCAACAACAGAGTTCATATATTTTTGTGTAGGTTTTGTTATTTCTTTCCTCTGCACTTAGTATAATTCTGTTTATAAGTTGTTTAATTTGATTTTTGTAATTTTTCATGTTTCCTATAGCATATTTTTCAGTTTAATATTATGTTGAGCATATAGGTTCCTTTTTATCAGTAGAAACCGGTTGTGTCTAATATAGTTTTCAAGTTTTTCTGCAAAGTCTTTATAATTCATTGCTTCATTTCTAGATTAAATTCTTTTGATCAAATTATAGTGAATCTATTTCTTTTTATTCCAGTTTTTATTATGAATTTGCTTAAGAGTATGTCAGTTTGTTAAATGATGTTTTGAATTATCAAATTTGATTAGGTTATATTGCTATGGAATTCAGTCATTAAAGTAGGTTTATTTCTTGCTTTTACATTGCATTAGTACATCCACGAGGCAACTGCCCTTCAATAAATCATTGAAATTTACTGTTTCCTTAAAGTTTTAGCATTTTATTCATATAGATAGTCTGTTCCACCCTTTATATTGATCTTCATTTCCACCTATTATACAATCGTTCATTCAGTTCTGTATGTTTCTAATTTGTTTTAAAGCTGAATTTATCAGTTTTTTTTTATTTTGTCTTGATGATAAAGGTTAGATAATTTTTGTATTCTCTCTTAAAGATCCTTAGATGACATTCTGTAGACTCCTTGTTAAACCTTTTTTATTTTTCCTCTTTCTTTTTACTTTATATATAGGAATTATATTATGTAATTTAACTCATTGTATTGATCTATAATTGGACTTTGATTTAATTTTTTCTTTTGTATATGAGGTCTAAGTTACATACATTAATAGATTAAGTGATTTATACATAATACAACTTGTCATCTTAATCTTGTAATTAGGGATCTATAAGATAGGATTTAGATCACTTTTCATAACTGTTCGGTTTGATCATAAATCATGTCTATTCGTATATAGTATTTTGTGAGAAGGAGTTGTGTATTTATAAACAATAATATTTACTATTTCTTGTAACTGGACATTTCTTAGTTTGCACATTTTTGTGGAGATTAAACTAGACATAATTCCATTCATCTTTTATAGTTCTTTTGAGAGCCATTTTGATACCTCTCCCACCCTACTTCCCATTACAGTAAATGCTTACCCTCAAAATAACCAAGGAGAGTGGAATTAAGATGATTTGGTTTATTTATCTACATTAGTTAGTGTATGTATAATATTTTAAATCCTTATTGATGTAGTCATTCTCTCAAGTAAAACTCAATAGAGTAGTTTCACTTTCACAACATTGATCATGATTGGATATCACTCTGCCTTGACCGTTGTTTTATTAACTTAGCTATATTAGATCCTTAGAAGTTGAAATCAAGGTATTTTGATCTTTAGCTTATCAAAGTATTACCATGATACTCTATACCTTTGCATATGTTTTGTAGCAACTCTAAGCCTACTAACCCCAGTCGATAATTAAATATTAGGTAAATTATTCAAGACAATACTTTGCCCAACAATCTTCAAAGAGGAATGATATCCATTATTATAATGGAATTCCACCAAGTGTAAATAATATTCCCACTTAGATGGTTGATCCATCACATACATCCTTAACATATCTTCAACTACTTGGTTAACTCTTTCTATTGTCCATCTGTTTGAGGGTGGTATAATGTACTCATGTTTAGACTTGTACCAAACCCTTCAAACAATCCTTTACAAAAGTTAGAAGTAAATTTTGAATCTCTGTCTGATACTATAGCCTTCGGAATACCATTGTTACAGAGAGAAATTCCTATGGCTTGGGGTACCACAACAAACAGCTTGACTCCAGAAATCAATCTTTTCCAATATGCAATAGAAATTAAATGTATAACACTAAAGGATTAGACCTCGTACCTTATTTCGGATGGTTGAAGTAGATCCCCATTGAGATTTCCAACTTCAGCTTGAATTGATAAATTAATTCCTCAACAACAAGTAAACAATACAAGCATACTATATATCATGGTGTTGGATCTATTCTAGCATATATAATCAACAATGTATAAGCATTTGAAATAATCCCATGGATAAAATATTCTTTCAAACACACATTATTGGAGAGGAAAAGATATTTCTATTAATATAAATCAGAGATTACATTAGATACAACCTCTGAGGGCATGTCTGCGAACCGAAGAAACTATATCCCCCACTTGGGCCTCCACCACCTCAATCCTCCATCTCTCAATAGCAAGATCACTAGCAAAAGGAAAGCTTGGGAAGAAAACACTATTGCTCCAAGGGACAAATGGATGCAGACTCAAGTATAAGTTCTGGCAACAATGGACTATAGTTTCTTTGCTCTCAATTATCTCATACGCCTTCAATGTACCATAGAGTTCCTTATATAGATTTTCAAAGGGGTAATGAAAGGTCGAATCCGAGTGATCTCAAGGCATAGGGAAGGCCAGTAGTCAAGTGAGTCAGATCCATGTCAAAGAAAACTCTAAAAGGATTTGGATTTTGTACACATCCAGATGTATGGAGTTTTAGTTGTCAAACCCGTCTATATACGCGATTAAGGGATTAAAAGTCACGTATAGAATTTTTCACATGTTTATAGGGATGATCAATGAAAGATCAAAGGACAAAAAATTGTCCATGGGGTCTAAGGAGTCTGCAACGGGACAGGGGAAGGCCATACAAAGTGTGATTCACCTGGAGTGGTAAAATCAGCTATAACAGATGCCCCCTAATGTGTGAGGTCAGAGGGTTCATATGATGTCCAAAATACATTATAAGTCCATCCCAGAAGTGGTGTGATGAAGGATCCCAAATGGAAGACCAGCCACCCAATCAGCATAGTACAATAATACAACTCTGCATATAACTACAAATGCATATAGTAGTCCCGGATACATAAGAGTACAATGGCCATGAATAGGCATGATACAAGATATCACATAAGTGGTCATCGCCATGTACAATATACATAAATCAGAATCTCCATGATGAACATATACAAAGGACTATGATCTCCATAATGGCTGAAGATATATAACAAATCAAGATCTCCATAATGGCTGGAAATGTTTGACATATACTAGAATCAAGTCACGAGAGCGAAAATCTCATGAAGAATGGCACGATCAAGGAGGTAGCATATAAAAGATGCAACCAATATGGAAAGTATTCTACACACACCGCTATGAGTACATGTCCTACTATGCGAATAGAGGTGTCGAGGTCGAACATAGTAGTCCATCGTCTGATTACTAGTCATTAATGTATATCGTTAATAGACGCAAGATCACCCACCAATAATGAAAATGGGAATCAAGGTACTAGACTGCAAACTAACAAGTGTGAATAAATGTGTTGAGGTCAAACACTTGAGAGGATCCATCGATCAGGGGGCATTGATGTATTCCCAAAGACTGTCAATAGCGAGAGAACCTACACTGATGACTGCAAGCCTCAAGGAACTCAAAATGACTCTAGATTCCAATCCCAGAATAAATGATATGAAGTCGATGGGATGAAATCTGCTGGAAGGAGGGAATTAAGGCATCCCCCATCATCCAACATGAGGTACTCAACAAAGTTGTATAATGTGGAAGGAATCGATCATAAGGTGCACGAACCAGTAACTGTACCTGAAATGACCGATATGCAAAGTTAAGATAACTGAGGAATGGCCGACTTAGGCTTCAACTTCTTTTGAACAAGATCATAACGGCGTATGGTGACTGAATAAAGGTAGCATAGACTCGATATACAAACTGCGACATCTCTGCAACATAGGAGGCATCGATAGAGGCTCCACAGGGACTGGAAGCTTAACCAGTTGGTGGAGATAAACTTAGATAAACGAGTACAACTCCTAAAGTCAAACTATAACCCAACCAATGGATGTGATATATAGTGCTCTGTTCGAAGGTGACACAACTCGATAGCTACCAAAGATAACATCTTTCCTTGTTCGACCTTTTAGTTTTTTGATTTTTTTTGGACTTTTTCAGTTATTTAAAAAGATTGAAAAAGAATAAAATGGATTTATAGTTACATACTAGGAGGATACGAGTGTCATAAGGGAAAACAAACTAGTTCCAAGCAGTGGAACATACCTATGCTCAATGCAAGGATACATGTGTAGGATATCGACACTTAGGGGAAAATCCCCTCCCAGTAAAAGGGAAACAAGCTGCGAAGGATATAAAAGATGGCTCTGCATGGCTAGACATGAGACAAGCTTAGGCTATATGGCTGAAACGCAATGTTAGGGGATCTGGCATAAAGCTCAATAAGGCAGGAAAAGATCATGATAATGCATTCACAACTTGACATGAGGGAGTCCTGAGGGAAATAGGCCAGCAAAATATCAAGAGGAGTATGAGACTGTTCCGAAATGTCATGGCAGTACTATACAATGGACTCCCACACCCTAAAGGAGAAAACGTCAGCATGGGCACCAAATGAAAATAAGGCACTAACTAGGGTACCCATGTAAGGTGAAGCTCTATCACTCATATCATGCCACTTTTAAAGCAACAAGAAGGTTTCATGACATAATAGAGTGGGTTCGTACCGAAGGTCATGATGAGATGGTCATAAGGTCATGAAAAATGAAAACAGTGATGAAACCTAACCTATATGCCAGTTTAGACATGATACCTGAGATCGGCATGAACGGGTCAATCCAACGGCTGAAACGGCACTGAAAAAGGTCCTGTACAACATGAATTATGTCAAAACGGTCCAAAATGGTTAGAAAATGTCAAAACTATAGCAAAGGGGGTAAAAATTTTCAAATATTTGAAAATTTTCTATAAATAGTAAACAATTCAAAATATTATAAAACATTTGAAACTTTTACCCATTTGAGCTCAAATTTTCCACAGTGAATTCCAGGAGATCCAGCCGGCGAAATCCACTACCGTTTCTTCCAGGTATTTACCCATGCTCTTCTCTTTCATTTTGATGCATTTTTTATGAAATTCCATAGTCAATTAAGCTTTCTAGGCCAAACTAAAATGGGCGCTGCGGCCCACGCAGAAATCGATGGTTTTTTCGCTTATAGGGCTGGATATATGCAGGAAATGCCCCCCAAACCTGCATACATACGCGGCTGTTTTGAAAATAGCCGTGTATGAGGCCGTGCATAAGGTTTTTTCAATAATCTAATGGGAAAATTTACAGTTTCTTGTGCAGGATGGTCCTAGAGTGGAGAGAGCATGAACATGGTGAAGTAGAGGAAGCAGTAAGGGCCGATCTAATGGATCAACAAGATCTACATGCATGTGGACTCTACAAGTTTTGGTGTCTTGGTGGTTTGAGGGACAAACCAAGACTATTACAGATGCTAGTGGATTATTGGGATCCATATTTAGAGTCCTTCCAGATATATGGGATGTCTCTCACTATAGAGGTGGAAGACATATACTTCATTACAGGGCTTTCTAGACAAGGGAAAGTAGTGAACCTTCGTTCTCATGGTGGGATAGGAGGTGGCCTTACTATCAATGAGTACATTGTGGTGTACTACTATCCAGACATAGATAAGGTGGGGAGTCAGGTCCCTACCAACACTATACAGGTGTTGGGCCTAAAGGCCATATTATTGACATTGGGAAAGATAGCAGGCTTGGCATCACTCCACTAGGCCTCGCGACCTCTGATATTCTATGCAGTGGAGTGCATGAGACCCATGATTTATGACTGGAGCACTACACTACTGAGCAACATGAAACATCAGCTCAGTGAGTGTAAGGTAGGCAGAGTGTGGAACTTCGGGTTCAGCAGTATACTGAGCACATTTTTCTTCGAGCATGTTCCATGATTGAGCCCCAGAGTGGACGTTCCTCTTCACGGGGTTCAAGATCCGGCCCAACGGCGTTGGGAAAATGCGATGCACAGACTAGGGGGTGGTAGGGTGGCCAACCCCTATCCAGCTGATTTCTTTCCGTGGTGGAGATGACAGATACTTGCCATCGATGACTACCCCTATGCGAGGATAGATTTCCGGGGGGACCTAAACATGCCGCTAGCACCAGGATCAACACACGACGATATAGGTAACAAATATCGACCCTCTCTTTTCTTTTCTTTTTTGAGTTATTTAATTTTTTTGTGTTTTCTTGATTATATGGAATCAAGAAGACAAATTTTTGCGTGACAATACATAGTGACATCTACCATTTGTGTGCATATGTGGGACCATAGTGGCCAGAAGGCTTCCCTCGTCATAGACAGAGGGGAAGAAGAGATGATATCACGGGTGTGGATGCAAAGCAGATGCTCCAAAGCATTCATACCAATTTTGTCAGGCTAACACATAGGGTTCCCATGGCACAAGTCGAGGACTTTCCTGAGGCTATGCAGCGCTAGGTGGTGGGTGTACCACGAGCATGGGTGTGATTGTTTCAATGGCTAGCTAGAGCCATAGCGGCCTTCCATGATCACAACCCTCCTCCTCCTCCATAGGATTAGACACCTGGGAGTGTATACATTTTGTACGACCGTGTATTATATGTTGGTGGCTCGAGAGCTCCAATTTTGTATCATGACACTATGTATTATCACATTTTTGGCTTTTATATAATTTTTTTATGGTGATCGGTTTATTTATTTACATGTGTAAAAATTGTGTTTGTGATGAATTTACTATGAATGAAAGAAATGCCAATCTAACAGGTAGTTAGCATATGAGTTAGCAACTTGATTATTAATTCTTGGAATGTGTATATATGTTATATTGTCAAATTGTTGTTCTAACACTCTCACACATAAGAATCTTCTCAATAATGTCAGATATCTAACATGGTACAAACCATCAAGCTGTGACACTACTAACTCCGAATCAATACGTACCTCAAGAGAGAGAACGCCATGTGGAATGGCATCCCTTAGAAGCTCAATAACGGCACTATATTCAACAACATTGTTGGAAGATTGCCACAGACATATGACTCCTAAAGACAGTACCTGACCCATAGGAGTATAAATCACCCAAGTAGCAAATGCTGAGTGTTGAGTGCGACAGCTTGCACCATCCGCGAATCCTATGTAGGTGGAAGATTCCATTGACATCTGCCAAAATAAATGGAAACTAATCACAAACCCAATCATGATAAGAAAAAGACCTAAATATGCAAAACTATACACTAATATACAATAAGCAGCCTTGGTTGAAAATCATGCATAGTATCTCTTGAGATAGAGCCCATTTCTAGGCTCCGCTAAGGCCATTCTCTTGTAATCCACTAACTCATATGCACCCTTCTCTAACACACACTTGACCACGTAAGGACCCCACCACATAGGATTAAATTTCCCTGCCCTCAAGGGTTATTTTGGTTGATCCCACAAAAGGACCAAGCCTCCTTCAATAAACCTCCTTGGACGGACAGAATTATCGTACTGGACCTTTACGTGACATTTATTGACTTCTAGAGCCACCAAGGCATCTCGATGCTGCTCATCAATTTGCTCAAGGTGAACCAAATGCTCCTCCAATGGTGAAGTGTCTGGTAAGAGTTCTACAGCTAGCTTCAAAGAAGGAATCATGCATTCAATCGGAAATATCAACTCCACTCCATGTACAAGTTGATATGGAGAAAAACCAGTGGCAGTCTTAACAATGGTTCGATATGCCCATAAAGTAGGATATAACATGATGTGCCAATTATTCTTGCTTTGTGCGATGGTTCGTTGGAGAATGGATTTGAGTGATTTATTCACTGCTTCTACCTGTTGATTCACTTGAGGGTAGTAAGAAGAGGAATGCTCTTGCTTATACCCTAACTTTGATGCCAACTCTTCCATCATACGGTTCTAAAAGTGCGAGCCATGGTAAGTGAAAAGATCTTTTTGGAATCCTCAACTGAGTAATAATTTGGTTGAATACAAAGTGAGAGGCTGTCTCACCGTCATATTTTACTATAGGCATAGCCTCATCCCATTTTGTGAAGTAATCAACAACCACTATAATATGATGATGCCCCCTACCCAAAGTTGGGTTGCAATCCATAAAATCGAGGCCCCACTTAGTGAAGGGACCGTCGGTGATAATGGGAGGTAATGGGGCAGGTTTTGAGCGCATATTACATGCAAACACCTGGCAAGGGTAGCACCTCTTGTTCGCATCAACACAATCTTTGAAGATCGACGGCCAAAAATAACCCGCTCTTAAGATCTTTTGAGCTGTAGAAAGCCCAGATAAATAACCACCACACACTCCTCCATGGAAATCATTCAGCACTACCTCATCCTCTTCATGAGTTAAACAATGTCATAAAATGGAATCTACCCCTCGGTGGTACAAAGTGTTATCCACTATGAGGTAGTTCTTAGAGACGTGACGTAATCGTCGTCGTTCATATCACGAGAGGTGAGTAGGGGTCTTCAATGTTTGTAAATATATTATGATATCCCCATACCATGGGTCTAAAGTTGAGATTAAGAATATGTGTTCATCAACAAACGTATCTTCACAAACCAACTCCTTGGCATCGCTTGAGAAATCTGATATAAGCTCTGCGAAAATTAAATACTTCTTCGATTTTGCCGAAACAAACTCAAGATTGAATTCTTGCAGAATGACAATCCATTTATTATATTTTTCCCCTATCATCCTTTGGGTGAGGATGAATTGAAACAGATTAACATGGGCTACAACCAAGGTCTGGCGAAAGAGAATATAATGTCTCAACCGCTGAACCGCATGTACGGTAGCTAAAGCAAGCTTCTCGACATGAGAATAACGAATCTCTGCATCAATAAGGTTCCAGCTTAGATAATATATGACATGCTCTTGGAGCTCATCATACTCTTGAACCAAAACCATACCATTCATCTCCATGGACGTGGCCACATAAAGTAGGAAATCATGGCTATAGTCTGGGGGACTAATCACCGGGGCCAATGCTAAGGCTCACTTGAGTGCATCAAAGGACTCCTGGGCTCGCTCATCCCAATAAAAGGGGGTGTCCTTCTTTAATAGACGCATGAAGCCTCTAGTCAATTTGGCAAAGTTGACAACAAATTTTTGTAAGAATTTTACCATGACTTGCAAACATTGGAGATGATGAATATTCTTCAGGGAAGACAATTGAAGTATTGCCTCAACCTTCAAAGGGTCGACTCTTATACCCTCTTTAGAAATGATGAATCCTAACAAACAACCTGACTTCACACAAAAGATGCACTTATGAGGATTTAATCTAACTGAATAGTGCTAGCATCTTTCAAATACCAATCTCAAGTGATAGGGATGATGCATCCTCATACGAGAATGAGCCACAAGGTCATCCAAAAATACTTCGATAATTGACTTGAGATCGTGGAATATCAAGGTCATTTCCAGCTAAAATGTAGCTCCGGTGTTTTTAAGGCTAAAAGGCATTTTCCAATATGCAAACGTTCCCCAAGGACAAATAAATGCAGTCTTATGTTGTTCCTCACGTTTAATCTGTATCTGATTATATCCAAAAAATCCGTCCATGAAGGAAAACACCTCGCTACCCACACACTCATCCAAAATCTGATCAATAAATGGTGTGGGGAAATTGTCTTTAGGACATGCACGATTCAAATCGTGGAAATAAATACATATGCAGATCACTCCCTGCTTCTTATCCACTGGAATGGGGTTTGAAACCCACTTCATGAAGGGAACTAGATAGATGAAACCGACTTTCAACAGCTTCTCTATCTCTGCCTTAATCCCAAGTGCTTTCCTAGGATTCACCGCATGCCAACATTGTCGAACGGGCTTAGCATTGGGCTAAGTCTTAATCTCGTGCTCGACAATACAAGGGTCAATACCTGGCATATCATCGTAAGACCAAGCAAAAATATCATGGAATTCCTTAAATAGTTCAGTGTATTCTAGAATGTTAGCATGGGAACATTCCGCCCCAATATAGACATTCTCTATCATGCTAGGATTGCGAGAGATGTTGATAGGAATCATTGAAGATATGCTAGCCATGTTTCCATTAGCCATCTAACCAAGAGATCTTAATGGAACCATAGGAATACCAACTCTCTGACTAAGAACCGCCCTAAAATCCTCACACTCCAAGCGGTCAAGCTCAAGAAGAAAGTATGATCTATGATGGAGTTCCTCCGATGGTGGCTCAACTCCTAACATAGCCTCAATAATCGCTTCATGTGAAGGGAAAACCATATCAAGGCAGTTGTGCACATGAGAAGACTGCACTGCCCATGCCGACAGTGCATAAGGGTCCTCCTCCTCCATCCACGAAGAGGAAGGACTAGGCTCTCCAACACACTTGAGATTAGCTTAATAAGATATCATAGTTGCAGGAAATGGAACGTCCGTCACAATGGGCTCAGTCGAAGTACTCGGTGTAGGAAGAATCCAAGGATCTTCCATATGACTCATGCGAAAAGACACCAATATTGTAGATGTCGAAGCCTCATCAGAACTAGACCCTATCATAAGGATCGGTGCAGGACAACTAAAGATTCCCATGAGGGATGGATCCATGCCTACACCCATACTCCTAGTTTCCAGCTGACAGTGTTCAATGATCAGGATTGAAGCTCCCAAAGATACGGTAACAGGCAAATCAATCGTTACAATATTCCCATTATGTGGAAAGCATACAATGTGGAACAGGGAAGAAGCAACAACTTGCATATTGTACATCCAGTTCCTACCCAGCAAGAGATTGTGGTCAAGGGGCATATCAACCACCTCAACCTCTATCGCAACGGTCTTCCCTCCCAAACGGACTTTAAGGGAAGGAAGGATGCTGTGCAGCCTAAATGATCTCCCATTGAACATAGTTAACATGGTCACTAATTTAGACAGCTCATGGGAACCCAGACCCTTCCAACATGATAAAGACATCATAGAAGTAGCAGTGCCTTTGTCAATCATAGTGCGCTTGATGGTCATATTAAGACATTCTACCTTAATCAAAAGAGACACATAGTAAGGAAAGCGAGGATGAAGTCCTACGGTTTCAAATTTTATCATGGAGGAAGAATCATCATCATACACACCAAGGGCAGAAAGCAATGCCTTCCTTTGCGAAGGACAACTCTGAAGCACTTCCAATGTAGACATCGCACAAGGAGTGTGGCCCAAATCCTCAACAACTGAATAGTTCTGGGTGGCTCGTGCATTTGGATTATGCCCCAAATGCTTAAGGAATCCCTTAGGAATTTGAGGTGTAGTCCCAGGTTTATACATAGGTTTCTCAATATGCAAAATGGGACCCTGGTGAATGAGGCCCTTTGCCTAGGCTAGGTTGTGATGAACCATAATCTTTCGCATGGGTCACAACTTTTGCGGCACGTACCATGTTAATGCAAGCACGACCACTACCCTCTGGCGGATCTTGATCACCACCAAACTGGTCATGGGACCTTGAGTTCATATTTTGATTGTGCAGTAAAGGGTTAGTTAGCACAGCTGGGCCTTGTGCCAAGAATCTCTAGGCTTCATCAATACAAGGGCACAAGTAAGTGAGGTGATCATCCTTACATAACTTGCAAGGGAACATAACCTTACGTTTAGCTTTCTTGTCCCCCCCAGCATTCCGGCTGTTCTTGTCATTACTATTAGCATTCTCATTATTTTTCCACCCTTATGATTATTTTTAACCTTTTTTCTATTTCGTCCGGGCTACTGGTTACCCTTCTGGTCCGATGATTGCACTGAAAGTACACTCGCCGCTTGGGTGGGTTGAGATGAAGCCGTAGCTTGTCCTGAAGCAGATTGGTTGATTGACAATTGACTAACTTGTTTTGCAACCGAATCTATAGGTTTCACACTTGCACAACCCACAATGCCATCGGCATGTGGTCCAGGTTTGACTTTGGGGTCAAAACTGGAACGTGGAGCATTGGGAATAATCTCATATAACAAACCGGACTGAGCATAGATCAAGTCTAGTTCCTGTGCCCTAAAAATATATTGTTCCTAATTTTGCACTCTAGATGTAGAAACATCCTTCGCTATATATGGAAATAATGACTTGAGGAACCATTCGAGGAGGAACTCCAGCGGTATAAAGGCTTTAATTAACCTCTTCCGTCTACGCCACTCTTGAATATGATCAGAGATATGTGTGGCTTTATCTTGCTGAAATGTTGACAAGATTTCAGTACCAACGTCATAATGCATTGGTAGCTGGAAGTGGTTAAGAAAAGTCATCACAAGGTCATCGAACAAAGCAAAAGATCCCCTAGGTAGCTCTATATACCATTTCGTGGCAGGCCCTATAAGGGTGCGTTGAAACAGCCTCAAACAGATGGAGTCCTGATGTAAGTAATTCAAAGAGCACCATAAGGTGAAACGTAGTAACGTGTTCACTCGGATCCTCTCCTGGTTTACCCTCGAACTTAGGTATGTCTTAGGGAAGCTTGGTAGGGACATTCAGCCAAGCCAGGTCATGAGCTACAGGATCATTCGTTAATATTGACAAGTTAGGAAGATTGAGCGTCGCAAGGAAATAGATCCTAGGATGATGAGGTCGATGGACCACTCCATGATTCATATAGTTCTGATTACCACCATGGCGTTGTCCATAGTGCCCTCCTCCCGTATGGCCCATATAGGGTGGCGTGGAAGCACCATAGTGTGGTGGACCTTGACTAGTAGGAGCTACGAAGCCGTAATTAGGAGAGTAAGCGGGTTGTTGATACCTGCCCCCATAAGGTGAACCCTATCCATACTGCATCCCATAATAGAGTCTATAAGTCATCGCATCCAATGTCCCATGGGACACTCTATAAGTAGGAGCATACATTGAAGAAGTAGGAATATACATTCTGGAAGTAGGAATGTGACCTCTAGAAGTATGAGCATGATCTCCTGAAACAATGGGTGGTACATGAAGCTGAAACACAACTGGTCTAGTAACTGCAGTATGGACATGAATCGTAGCAACGTTTCAGTCTGAAAGACCACGTGAATAAGGTGGAGGGAGAAAATTTGAAGAAGTATGGACCGAGGACAAAGGGACCTGAGTAATAATGTATGTACTATTTCCTATCATCACCCGTCTCAGTTTTGGTATCCTAATAGGATCGCTAACCCTAGACCTAGGAGGAATATGTGATGTAACTTCCACCACCGGGATGGAAGGTGTAATGTGACTAGTGCTCCCAAAACTCTCTGCATGGTAAGGAATGAGAGTGCCCCCAGGCATAGTGTTAGGCTCAAACTTAGATTTGACATGAACACCAAATCATGTGTGGGAAAACTAGAGATACCATAACTACCATAGCTAGTGCTTGCGGGTTCAAAATGAGTCTCGGCATCCTTGGGCATTCCATACCGGTAATGCGTCAATGGGGAATCAACCCTAGAGTGAGTAGGTCTATCATGAAAGGTTCCTATCTCAGAAATCAGGGGACCTATCTCAGCTAAGTCAGGTGAAGGATCATAGGTAGGAGTAAACTCCCCATCATCCACTCGAATGGGAGAAGGTGGTTCAGGAATACTTTCCATATGGTCTCCCATGGTGTGTGAATCAATGTGTGAAATAGTCCACATGGACTGTCTAGGTCTCTCTCCCAAAGGAGGAGGAGAAGTAGAATTCCAAAGTCCTGCTAAACGACAAGAATGACGAGGAGTCGCACCCGAATCCACAATGACTCAAAAAATAAAAAAGACTCTCTATTTACGCAAACCCTAGGCAAGCTATCATGCACAGAGCAATCACTAATAAAATCTAAATCCAAATACAAGAACAAGGGCTGGATAAGTGAGCTCCTGAATGAAGCAGGTATGTCTCGCTTAGGAGAGGATTGAGACTCCCATACACAACAAGCAGAGGTACGTAACCAATTATTGTGGCCCTCAGCTTCATCTCATAAAGAGACTGTGCTGTTCGACCCCAACTTGGTTGGGACACCTGCAGAATAACCTCTGCAAAGTACCCCCTCGATATCCTAAGTAAGGACACTAAGGTCACCTCAATATAATCAATGCTCAGGTGGATAGTCGTAGGCGAGATTGACCGTATGGCCAGGGTAGCAAAGTCCGAAACTCTCGAAAGAGCCCCCAGATACGAATACAATCTTGGAAATATCTTCGATGCTACTCAGTTATGACTAGGGGTCATCCCAATTAATAACCACTCACACCGCCTCATGCTTAACTCCCTTTTGAGAGGAGGATCCTGAGAAACACTGGTTATACCAAGGATTTCACACACTCACCTGGACAGACACATACATGTTGTTGTTTAGTGGTCTTGGAGAATTTAATCACAATGAACTATTCCAAGACCCTAAAACCTAATCTTGTTGGTGCATCCTAGAAAAGAAAAGAGTGTAATTCATTTTAATTTAGCGTTGATTTTAATTGGATTTATTACTCAAATTAGGGATATGACCGTGCAACTGATGGTGTTATGACACAACATGAAGTAAAATGCACACCTAACAATCAATGCAAATGCATTGTGTCCATGAAAATAGGGTATGCTACTACGTGAAATGCATATTTTTTATTCAAATGATGAATGTAAGCTTTCCTATATGAAGTCATAACTAGTACTCCAAAGCAAATCTAGTACAAGTACAATGCAAATTGCAAAATGTAATGCATGATGATAAGCAAATGTTTTTGGATTTTTTGAAATAAAATGAGATACAAAAATCAAAAGAATGATTCTATGACCCCTAGACTCTGCAAGCACACTCAAACAGCACTCAAGCAAAGCACTAAGGTAAAAAAACTCTAATGCACTAATCCCAAACAAAAAATCAAAAATTCCATGACAAGAACCTTCTTAAAAAAAAAATAGCCTAAAAAAAAGTGTTTCTGGTCAGAAACTGAGGTATAAACAGACTCAAGTAGTGCCAAAGGAGACTCAGCAATCATCAAACTTCACCCAGCAACCATTTAACTTCCACAAAAAAGGCAAAACTAAGGGCATACATGATTGTTCGCAGTAAACACGCGTGTATACGCACAAATCACAGAGAAACCCACGTGTATACGCGACTGTGAGTTAAAAACTCACATACAGGAAGAAAGGTGCATAAAATCAAGGCAAACAGACAAGCTGAGACAAACTTCACACCAATCAGACACTACCAAGCATACATGCCCCTAGAACCAAAAAATAAACAAGAGAGAGAGCAATTCAATTTCATTGAATGCCGGTAAAACAACCCCCAAAGGACAACTACTAGGAACTCCCCAGCGGAGTCGCCAATTTTGTTATGGACAGAAATTCCTATGGCTTGGGGTACCACAAAAGACAGCTTGACTCTAGAAATCAATCTGTTCAAATATGCAATAGAAAGTAAACATCTAACACTAAAGGATTAGACCTCATACTTTATTCTCGACGGTTGAAGTAGATCCCCATTGATCTTTCCAACTTTAGCTTGAATTGATAATTACTTCCTCAACAACAAGTAAACAATACAAGCATACTATATATCATGGTGTTAGATCTATTCTAGCATATATAATCAACAATGTATAAGCATTTGAAATAATCCCATGGATAAAATATTCATTAAAACACACATTATTGGACAGGAAAAGATATTTCTATTAATATAAATCAAAGATTACAATAGATACAACCTCTGATGGCACATCTGCGAACTGGAGAAACCGATTCCCCCACTTGGGCCTCTACCACCTCAATCCTCCATCTCTCGATTGCAAGCTCACAAGCAAAAGGGAAGCTTGGGAAGAACACACTAGTGCTCCAAGGGACAAAGGGATGCAAACTCAAGCATAAGTTCTGGCAACAATGGACTATAGTTTCGTTGCTCTCAATTCTCTCATATGTCTTCAATGTACGATAGAGTTCCTTATATAGCTTTTCAAAGGGGTAATGAAAGGTTGAATCTGAGCGATCTCAAGGCATAGGGAAGGCTAGGAGTCAAGTGAGTAGGATCCATGTCAAGGAAAACTCCAAAAGGATTTGGATTTTGTACACATCCCGGTGTACGCATTTTTAGTGGTCAAACCCGTGTATATATGTGATTAAGGGATTAAAAGTCACATATAGAATATTTCACATGTTTATAGGGATGATTAATGAAAAATCAAAGGACAAAAAATGGTCCATGGGGTCTAAGGAGTCTGTAGTAGGACAGGGGAAGGCCATACAAAGTACGATTCACCTGGAGTGGTAAAATCAGCTATAACAACCATGCAATCTAGCTACTTATTTCATGTAAATATTTGCAATGTTAGCTACTTTGTGAATTGTCTTTACTGGAATGAAGTGTGATTCCTTAGTCAACTTATCTACCACAACCATGATCACATCATTTTGAAATCTCATCTTAGGTAACTTGGTGATGAAATCCATCATCATACATCCCATTTCCATTCTGGTATAGGCAAGGGTTGCAACAACCTCGCTGGATGTCGATCCTCAACTTTAACTTTTTGACATTCCATGCACCTAGCTATATATTCTGCAACATCATTCTCCATCCCTAGCCAATAGTATTGTTTCCTTACTGCTGCTACTATTTTATGATAAACTAAATGTTTGGAATAAGGGACATCATGTGTTTCCTTCATAACCACCTTTCTTATATCTCCAACATCAGGCACATAAAATCTATCTATGTGCATGAGTATCCCATTTTCTTTAAACTTATAATTATCAAATTTATGTGGAATTTTCTGTTGTTTCAACCCTTCTTTCACTATTAATAAGTGCATCAGTAACACTGCTTCGATGAACTTATCCTTCAAATATGATGTGCTAGTACTAATAGCTGCTACATGCATCACATGCATATTCATACTAAGTGCATCAACTACTTTATTTTCTTTGCCTTTGATATGCTTGATTTAAAAGTCATATTCACATAGTAATTCCATGCACCTCCTTTGTCTTGCATTCAAATTAGGTTGCTCAAACAAGTATTTTAACCCATCATAGTCAATTCTCAACTCAAAATTTTTACCCATTAGATAATGTCTCCACATCTTCAAAGCATGGATGATAGCTGCAAGCTCTAAGTCATGGGTGGCATAGTTCTACTCATGTTCCTTCAACTTTGTAGATTCATAACTGATCACATTCCCATCCTGCATTAACACTCCACCAATGCCTTGCTTGCATGCATTCGTGCATACAACAAAGTTTCCTTCGGGGTCCGCAATTTTTAGCACTGGTGCACTGGTAAGCATTTCCTTAAGTTTTTTAAAATTATATTCACACTTAGAAGTCTAATAAAACTTCACACCTTTATTTTGCAAAGATGTGATAGGATGAGCCAACTTCGAGAATCCTTCAATGAACCTTCAGTAGTATCCACCTAACCCCATGAAGGATCTGACTTCTGATACATTCTTAGGTGTTGACCAATCCATAATGGCTCTTATATTCTCAGGATCTACTATAACACCTTCTTCAGATATGATATGCCTTAGGTAGTGGATTCTTCCTTGATAAAATGAACACTTGCTTAATTTGGAATACAATTGATGTTCTATAAGCACTTGCATTATTAGTCTTAGATGTTCTTCATGCTCTTCCTTTTTCTTGGAACAGATAAGGATGTCACCGAAGAATACAATCACAAAGTTATCTAAGTAATTTCTGAATACTCCATTCATTAAACACATGAATACTGTAGGTGCATTTGTTAAACCAAAAAGTACTACTTTGAACTCATAGTGTCCATCACTTGTTCTGAATGTTGTCTTACTGATATCCTCATTCTTAATTCTAATTTGGTGGTATACCGACCTCAAATATATTTTTTGAAAACACCTTGTCTCCTCTCAAATGATCAAACAAGTCATCAATTCTTAGTAAGGGGTACTTTTTTTTAACCATTTCGTTGTTCAATTGTCTATAATCTATGCAAAGTCTTAGAGTTCCATCTTTCTTCTTCACAAATAACACAAGAGCTCCCCAAGGTGAAACACTGGGTCTTATGTAACGTTTCTTTAGTATCTCTTCTAACTGCATTTGTAATTCCTTTAACTCTGGAGTACTCATTCTACAAGGTGATTTATATGAAGGTATTGTTCCCAACACCAAGTCGATAGAAAAATCAATGTCCCTCTTAGGAGGTATTCCTAGCGGTTCTTGAAATATATCTGCAAAATTTTGTAGTATTGGATAATCCTGCAACTCTATCTCTTTTCCTTCTTTTGATTCTTCCACATGAATCACATATAATTAGCATCCCTTTCTATTACATTTCTTCAATTGAAGAGCTGTGGTCTGCCTCAGGGATATGGGTCTAGGTATTCCTTTTATTGTCACTTAGTTCCCTTCTTCATACAAACAGGTATAAGTTTTATTATGGCAATCCAAAACTGCATGGTGTGCATCCAACCAATCCATGCCAATCAATACATAATATGACCCAAAGGGTATGATGTTTAAGTATTCAAAGGCTTTCATTCCATTCATTTCTAAGGGACACACTTTTACAAATTCACTGATTTTCCTCTTGGCTCATGTAGCTAGCTATACTAGACTTGTTGTTTCAAGTTTAATTTTCTTTAAATGACATTTATCAACAAGATCAGGTGAAATGTAACTATTGCTAGCTTCAGAATCAATCAAAATAGTTATGTTTTTATTAGCAATATTACCTACTACTTCAATCATTTGGGATTGGTGGTCAGTTTGCCTCCCATCTAGGGCTGCATAGATCCTTTGAACACTTCCACCTACATCTCCAACATTCCACAGCTGGTCTTTTTTTTGAATTATCTTCCTTTGATTGTCATTGTTGGTAAGAATTATTGTTTCTGAACTTTGAAGGATGAAAAACTTACTTTCTCTGCTCTTGCTTGTTATTCTTGATATCCTTCTAATTCTTTTGATATGGGGCCTTGCTCTTATTTTGTTCATATAAGTGTTTTTCCTTCCATATGGCATCCTTAAGGTTCTTTGGTCTATCATACTGGATTTTATCTCTATAATATTCAGGAAGGCCACTTGGGAACCTTTGAATCTTTACCTTCTCATATTTGATGAAGTCCATAGTTCAAAAGTTCTAGAAAATATTTCTCATAGGCCTCCATATTTATGCTTCCCAACTTAAGCTCAAATAATTCCTCCATCTTCTTGTCATAGTAGTTCTTAGAGGGGTATTATTTCTGAAAGTATTTGTTAAACTTCCTCCAAGATATTTTGTCTTCATCGATGTCTTTCAACTTAACTAGTTGATCCCACCAAATAGTTGCTTTACGTTACAGATGGTATATGGCTACTCTTTCCTCCATATTAGGTGTATACTGATGCAACTGGAAGAATTTTCTAAGTCCTATCAACCATGCTTCAACATCTTATCTTGCTTTACTTCTCCATCAAAATTTGGGGGCTTGATTATTTTCAACTCTCCTACTAGTTCATCCTGGGTAAACCTCTTCTTCTTGTATCTCACTAGATATCTTTTAGGACTGCTCTCTGTACTACTTGATACATACCCCTTCTTTCTCTCTGAGTCATAAGGTCTTCTTGAAGATTATCTAGACATCACATAACATCTTTTATGAGTCTTGTCATCGGATCTTTGGATGGTCTTTAATGATTTTAGATCATTCATAATCTGTTCTTGGATATGAATTATTCTTTCATTATCCTCTCTACACTTCCTCGCTGAATCCTCCAAGATTAACGGTTCACTGCTCATCTTATGTCTAGTTGACCTTATTCCCTCAACAAACTCCTCTTTGGGACTCTATGGTCTCCGTCCTTCCTCAATATCCATCCACAATCTCTGACTTCCTACTGTTGAACTTTTACTTGTTGAATACTTAGTCTTCATAGGTTTGATTAAAATATCAGTTGTAGTAGTCACACCATTTTCTCAATCAATCACTAGGAATTGTAATTTGTTCATTAATAACATTCTATTAGTAGAGTACATATTTGTATAAGTTCATTATCATTTAAAAAGACCACTTTGCTTCTTGTTTTTAAAGTAACTAGCCAACATTTCTAAGTTACAATCTACTTAGTTGGGCAAGGGGTGGGGTAGAAATCCTTCCAAGATTTCTCCTTACTGGATGATCTTCAAGTCCATACCCATCCCAATATAAAAGTTTAATTAACTAACTCATATGTGAAATTATATTAAGGTTCATGCAACCAAGCTATCTAATGCAAGTGCATGCTTACAAGGTGACTTGAAACTTCACATCAGGTCCAACAGCCACAGTGTTGAAACCTTAAGCTCTGATACCACTTGTGATGTCCTTGAACCTTGAGATAAGGCCAAAGCTGCTAAATTAATACTAACAAAAGTTTAAGAACAATGGATACAAATAAATTACTATTGATCTGACTAACCATTCACCCAAATAAATTAAATTCTTGAGATTCAACTATAACTAAAGTTTGTGACACTTAATTATTTAATTACACCACTTAATTAAATAATTAATTGTGACACTTGATTAATAATTTCCAAAGTGAAATCTAAAGGTAATAATTGAAACACTAACATCAATAATACATGTTAAACATCATATTCATTGTGAATAACTAATTTATGTATTTTGGGTTTGTTTGATAACATAGTTTATAAATAACCAAGTATTGATGTCATTTATTATTTCAAAATTAATCCACTTTTTCAGTGTTATTATGTGTGTGATTTTAGTGACCATAAAAAGTAAGGAAAACCACATATCATGGCAATTACATAGGCTTCAATATACAACCACACCGAAACCATAGCAAACAAGAACACCAGTTGCAACTACAACCCTCAAAATTGGCTCCCGATGACTGTCCCTATAGTCATCTCTCACTATTAGAAATCAGATCATATGGCTGCCACCCTCCCACAATCCATTAATTTTACATATATAATACCTCTCTCATCCTCACATTTGCAACTAAGAACAATTATGCAACCAAATGATTTACAATAAAATGACAAGTGCGTTCATCTCAGCACCGAAAAGCTATTGGACCAAAACAAACATATCTTGGTCATCCAGAAAGCTTTTTCAATGAAACTGAAGGTTTTTCTTACTGCAAACGCTGCTCCGTATGCAATGGAATAGGTCTCACAACCTAGAAATTAGAATATATGGTTGAACCAGATCATATGGTTGCACCCCTCTTAATAAAATAGAGCCAAAATTATAGTTTCTGGTTATGAAGAAGAAGAATAGAAAGAAGGTAACAAGAATAGAAACTAAATTCCATGAGATTCATCCTTCCTCCATGTAGATCCTGAAATTCAATACATTAACACTCAAACAACCATTCAGCCATCATTTCACATATACCAAAGAAAATAATTTAATGAAAACACAACATAAGAGAAATACTTATCTCAAAATTATAAGCAACTTGCTACAGCAGAACAACTTTCCTCCCAGTCGTAAACACCGTCAAGACTTTCTTGCTTGAATAGGTCACCCTTGAGATGATACCATCGATCCACAAGTAGATTCTTGCCTAGCCTCACTACTCTAGAAACTACCTCTTTCGAGAGACACAATGCTTCCCACTACTACTTTCTTGTTTGTCTCCACTTCCTATGGGATGTGACCTAGCTTGCCATTCCCATTTCCTAGATTCCACTGTGAGAACCTGGACTAGTAGAGTTATATAATGGAAGCAAAGGGAAAAAATAATCTCCATCTAATTCTCAACACACTATCAATAATATTAACCTTCCCAACATGGGTAGATAGCATAAATCACATGGTCTAAAGTGCAAGATGAACTTCAACAAGGAGATGGAATATGGATTTATAGCATAAGGAGGACCATTCTAAACCAAATTAGAGATAAGTAAGGTTTAAAATTCATCATGGAGAATTAACTTGAATTATTGGAGTGGTGGCTTAGTGAAAATATTCCCTTTCCCGAATTAGCACCATGAGGAGGAGTTACCCAAAAACTAAGGAGTGGATCCATGAAGAGCACATGGAGACACACTAATGCACAAAGGGGGTTACAAAACATAAAGGAGGTCGAAAAAGGTGAGAGAAGACATCCAATGGGGTCATAAATATAATGGAATCAAAAAAATAGGATCATGAATTCATGGTGTAAGAGTGGAAGCTAGAAAATAGCTTACAGTCCTAAAAACCAGGAAACAGGCTCATAAATGACCATAAACACATAAATGTGAGGGAATAGTTTCCCAAGGAGGGATCCCTATGCAATATGGGCCAACTAAGGTGTGCACAATATGCAAAAATATCTCCATAGTCCATGATTATTGACAATAGAGTTCGTTGTACAAGGTTTGGGTGACGAACATTATTAATCTCACCAAGGTGCAAATATGAATTGGGATGGACAAAGTTAAGTCAACAATAAGTCATAAGGTGCTAGGGATGTCCCCATTCCCCCTCACTTTGTGGATTCCATGGTCCCCCATACTCTTTTAGTTTCATTTGCTGAACCATTTGTTTATTTAATAAATAATTAACAACATTCAAAGATAACAAAGATTCTAGTAATAACATTAACATTAATAACAACACCAAAGTACAAGGTCATGTTATCAAACATTAATAATAAGTCCTTAATTAAATTCATCATGAAAAGGAGCAAAATTCCACACTCATATAAAATATTATAAGTCCATAATGCAAGAGAACATAAGTCACATGAAGAATTATAAGTTTGGGGCTTAACAACTAGGGTATTACATCCATGCAAGAATAATTCAATTCTCTACAAGAGAATGAAACTTTGGAATTGGTTCCCTTCCCTCTAAAGAGGAAGCTTGTGAAATGTGAGTGGGCCTATGGGAAAAAAGTTGCTGCTGATGGGTCTGATGTAAAATATAATGCCAGATTAGTTTCCAAAGGATTTTCTCAACTCCAAGGAGTGGAATATACAGAGACCTTTTCACTGGTTGGAAAGATGGATTCAATAAGGCTAGTTTTATCCATTGCTACTAGTAAGCATTTGGAGGTCCACCACATCGATGTCAAATGTGCATTTATTCATAGTTAGCTATATGAGTAGATATAAATGAATCAACCTGAATGTTTCCAAGAGGATCCTTTCCTTGTTTTAAGGTTAAATAAGTCACTCTATGGTCTCAAGCAATCCCCAAGGGCTTGGTATGCTAAAATGGACATTTTTTCTATCAATTGGATTTGTTCGATCAAAGTATGATCCTAATGTTTATTTGAAGAATATTGGTGATTTATTTCAGCTAATTTTGATTTATGTTTATGAAATTTTTATTATAGGTAGTTGCACCAAAGAAATTGGATCAATTAAAGCATCTTTACATAGTGAATTTGCAATGACTGATCTAGGATTGCTAAAACAATTTCTTGGTTTGGAAATTAAGCAATATGAAAGTTACATAATGATAAGAAAACATAAGTATGATTCAAACTTATTATTAAGGTTCAATATGGATGAATGTAATTCAGCCAATCTTCCATTCCTTTCTAGCATAAAACTAAGTGAAATTGGTGACTCTCCATTGGTAGATTGCTCGTTGTACAGACAGCTAGTCCAAAGCTTGTTGTATCTCACCCATACTAGAACTGATTTAGAATATGCTATTAGTGCTGTAGAAATATATATTCATCAGCAAAATGATATCCATTAGAATGAATCCAAGAGGATCCTTCAGTATGTTCAAGCCACCAGGAACTTCGGGGTACACTTTGTAGCTAGTTCTCCACTAGAACTAGTAGGATTTTATGATTTGGATTGTGTTGGAGATCCCAATGAAAGAAATTCCACTTCAGGATTTGTATTAATGCTTTTTAATGGTCCCATATACTGTTAAATTAAGAAACAACACACTATTTATCTTTCTTTAGCTGAGTCCGAGTATAGAGGAGCAATGAATGGAACTACACAATGTGTGTGGTTGCAAGGCATTCTTCAGGAACTTAGTGTTGCACTTAATTAACCCACTGTAATTTAGTATGAAAATAAAAGTGAAATAAATATGCTATAGATCCATTACAGAGATAAAGGACCAAGAATATAGAGATTCACATGCACTGCATTCATGGCTTAGTGCATGATTGGATTATAGCCTTGCAATGTTGCCTATCCACTAAGTAATGTGCTGATATTTTCACCAAGTGTTTTACTAAGAAGACCTTCACTTACTTTAGATAAATTATTGTAGTGAGTGGTGCATGGTGATGGATGCCATTCAACTTCGTATTTTTGGACCCGTGTCCATTTTTTAGGAGATGTTTTGTTCCCATGTGGTTTTCCTCGTTTCCTTGTTTTTCATGGACAAATAAAAATTCTATTGTATGAGGAGACTTGACCCTTTGTTTCCAAGGCCTCTGTGATATTTTTGGTTAATTTGTACTAATTAAAGGTTAACGGGGAGTGTTTTAACAGTAATCCATCCCTAGTACCTTATTTTATACCTTGTTCAAATTCATTTGCTTCTATGCATTAAGTTGTTATCGTTTAGATTTAGGAAAATTGGTCTAGGAGGTGAATTGGTTGTTTTCATACCATTCACACACACACTAGTACTAAAATTTGGTAAAACTAGCACATGTGCATCCTCATTAATTTCCTCGATTTCCACCTCCTTGTTTTGGGGAATCTGGGTTTGACTAGGGGCACTAGTGTTGTCTTTTGTCCATTTTTGGTCTCTTAGTGCATTTATTGTGCTCCTTGAGCCACTCCCACAAATATAATTTCTATAAAATGCATAAATTGGACTTATTATTTCCACATAATTCTTCACCAATGTTCACACCAAGTTTCGTGACTGTTTTGGTTGAGTTGGAGCTTCATTGGTCCACCTAGGGGGGATTGAGGTCAAATCTTTCCATGACATGTGTACACTCCCAATTGTATTAGTAAACCTTACAAATTATTCCTAATGTAATATATATATAATATAAACACATTCATATGTTAGAAAGTTTAATAATATGCACTTTATGTTCACATGTGTATGTAAATTTTGTTCCTATTTCAATATTTTTTCTAGTTTTTGCAAAGTAATTCAAATTGTGAGTCTCTTGTGCTCCTAGATCCATCGAATCAAATGATCACATCCCTAAACCCCCTTAGATTGACCAATAGGCTCTCAAACCTAACCAAATAGTCATGGAGACATGTTTAAACATCTAAGGAGGAATCAATGTAGGCATGTAAGGCATGGGGCTACACATGTGTGCATGCGTGAGGTTCCAAGAGCCAATAAATGACCATGATTACCACAAAAAGTAGACATTAACACACTAGCGTCCTTAGTCAAAGCACAACTAGTTTGTAATCAATGCAGTCACCTATAATGTTAGAATGATAAAACTAGAGCACCTCAACTGTCAAGATGATCAAAGTGGAGTGCCTCAAGTATGAGTTAATGAGTCTAAAATCAGCTAATAGACCAATATTGATCAATATAGCCTAAGTAGGATCATATAACAAAGATACTAGACAAATGAAAATTACTCCGAGGTGTAGATCATGGTACTAAGGTATATTAATTGATCTAACACCCCCCCTTAAGCATAAATTAGTACAACTTATACAAAATGATTTATTACGTCCTTGGAAACTAAGTAGTAAGTCACCTTTTATTACAAAATTTTATTACTCCATGTAACTGAAGTAAGGAGGAAACCACATGGGACAAAACCTCCCCTCAAAAATGGACATGACAGAGATCATCAAAAATGTCTTCAATGGGTCCTCTTCTACACTTGAATGAGCTGAAAGAAAAACTTCTTGGTGATTGAATTTGTGAAGATGTTGTGGATTCCAAGATCATGCATGGATGCATCAGTGTTGTAGAAAAAGATCATGTGGAGAGGATCTTTGATGGTAATCATTTGATTATGGAGGAGCTTCATAAGAATGTATTTTTTTGAAAGCATACTCTTATCTAGAATCATAATCAATCATGGAAATATACCTATGCAAACTCTTTCCCAAATAACATCAAAATATTCAACAAAATATGCCTCATGTGTAGCTTCCATATCATGAATAAAACCATGAATCTTATTCCCAATTTGATGAAGCACCCTCATAAACTTGTAAAAAATATCATAATGCTATGAAATATAAGATTATATGTCATATACATCAGAAAATATCAGAGGTATGGTATATCCATGAGCGAATGGGTCCATAGAGAGAGAAGAGTGAGCAACTAGATCACATTTACCGTTGAGCGAACCTGGAGGGTCTTGAGACTTGAGATTTGAACCATAGGTGGTAAAATAAATTCTAGGAATATCTAATAGAAATCCCATGAAGACCAATTATATTGTTTTCCAACCAATTAAATACATACAATACATAAAAGCAACATATACAAGTAACATAGCATTGGAAACTAGACAATTTTGAGATTTTCCAGCTATTGAACTTGAGGGCTGTCGAGTCTTTTGGTAATGAAATGGTTGGGGAAATGAGTATATGAATGTAATAGGATGTAATAAAACTATATATCACCTCTATAATAATAATGGTAAATATCAGACTGGTTTGGGAAAGAGATTTTGGAAGGAACATAAAAAACTAGTGAAAATTACTAGTTTCTGGAGGAAGCTTCGGTGAACTGGTTGGGGTTTCTTCTGAGGAAGGGATGGAGGATTAAAATTCTGAAATATAATAATTTAAATAATAAATAGATCCATTATAAATAAATATATCATAAATATGTTTCTTCCATGTAGACAAAGCATGTGTAGGCTTGCCAAATTCCTTGCTGCACTCCCATCCTCTTACAAATTATGGAAGGTCAATATATTTCTCCTCAAGGAGCTTGGTCATAATGTCCATTTATTTCTGAAGAAATATATTTTAATATTTGAAACTCTTCAATAACAACATCTCAGTACCTCTCTCTTATTCTTCCTCCTCCTGTATGTTGAAATCCCATCACTAGAATTGGAGCTTTCTGTACTTGACTGCTTCTTCTTTTTCTCTCTCTTGCCTCAAATATTCTTCTTGACTTTGGCCTAATGCTTGGTGGATTTGATGGTACCCATTTGTACTAGCTTGTCATGCAACTGAGTCAAAGACTCCATGAATTCTACTAGAATAGGAATCCTCTTATTTCTAGCTGTAAGCTTTCTTAACTGGAATGTTGAAACAAACACGGAACACATAGACCCCATATTATAAATGATGGAAATGATAATATGATCTTATTTCTTCTCTATGCCACATTGTATTAGATGAATCAATTGTGCTTTGAACTTGGTAAAGAAGTATTGGATGGTATCATAGTGAGTTGGGATTAGGGATATTAGCTCTTTCACAAGATGATTGCATCTCATCTCATCATTATTCCCAAATACTGACTCAATATTGAGACAAAATTCATTTGGTGTGCCAAGACTGTATACATGAAATAGGATATCCCTCAAAATTCTAAAGCAAATATTTCCAAAAGATTCATCAAATCGATTGAAGTACTTAGATTTCTCTACTGCAGAGTTGGGTTCAAATTCACTCCCCATTGTGAATCTAAATAAGCCTTTCAACCTCATTTGGATCACCATTTCGACCTTCCATTCAAAATTGTTGAATGGTGTAAGCAATAGCTGAGTCTACGGCATTCTACTTGTGCACTGTGTGACAAAAGCATTGTAGTACTTGCAATGAAAAACACTCATATTTTCTAGAAATATGCCATAAACAACCACTCAAACCTCTCTATATTTTTTTGCACCTCCAACTAGCTATGATACCATGTGATAATTTCTTCACAGTGATATCTAGGAGCTAGAGCAATATTCACAATTAAAGTATTTGACAAAATATGCAAGAGAATAACAAAAGAGACTAAAATAGAAAATGTGAATGGTGTTAATAACTTATCATTATATTACATTACATATTGTATATGAGTATAGTCCATATTTATAATACATTGGGGAAAATTCGTGAGCTCTAGGAGGCCATGTGAATGCATACAAATGTCAGGCTAGGATTTGACCCATAAACCACCCTAGTTAGACCAATAGGATCTCTAACCTAAAGAAACACTCACAAATACAAGTGTAAACATGTGTGAACATGTAAGGAGGCATAAATGCAGTCACGCAAGGCATGGAAGTACACATGTGTGGGTGGGTGAGTCTCTAGGGGACAAAAAATGACCAAGAAGACCACAAAACAACTAGATTCACACACTAGCACCCTTAGTCAAAGAAGAAGTGGTTTTTAATCAATGCAGGCACCTATAATTCTAGAATGATCAAACTAGAGAGCCTCAACTATCAATATGATCAAATTGGAGTGCATCAACTATGAGTTAATGAGCCACAAATAACCTAATAGACCAATATTGATTGATATATCCTAAGTAGTATCATATAACATAAGTACTAGACAAATTAAAAATCCTCCTATGTGTATATCATGGTACTAAGGTAGATTAATTTCTCTAACACATACACTCTTGATCCATTTCCCTTTGAAAACCATTGGTGAAGAAGATCAAAGACTAGGATCGTGGGAGCCTATGGACCATTTCCTCAAACAACTATAGTGGCCCAATTTAAAGGTATGTTTTCATTTTTGTTTCATTAGTTATATAAAAAATACAAAAACATAAAAAAAATAGGTTTTCATTTTTTTTTGCAAGTCAAGGTCGAGAAATACCTTGCACCATAAACTCTACCCTTAGATTCGGTTGATCCAAGGTAGGTTCTTTTGCATGTAGCAGCGGAGAAATACCCACTACAGTATGATATATCAAATTTGTTCTGAGTGGGAATTAAATACCATAATCATCATCATCATCATCACCATCATCACCATTATCATCACCATCACCATCACCATCACCATCACCATCATCATCACCATCACCATCACCATCACCATCATCATCAATGACAACTATGATTTTAAAAAATATCAGATATTCTCATTGAAAAAATCCATTTTGAGTCTTAACGCCTTAGTATCTTAGTTTGATGTTTTCATAATTGTGTTCAAGGATCCATAGAAATCATTACTGTAAAATTCATATGCACATATAATGAAATATATCTATAAATTGAAAAATTCATATTCACTTTAGTTTAATATTTCTAAAAGTTTTTAATCTTACCAATAATGGTAAAAAAATGGGAATATGGATTTTCTTTAATAATAACATTAAAACTAAAATTATTTATATATGAAAAAAATTTAGTCATTATCCATTATGGAATATTTTACAAGACATGTTAGGACTGTTTTGATATTTATGATATTAGTTAATAATAACATTAAGGAAATGTCATTGTAAGGATAAAAATATTTAAAGAAAAAGGAAAAGGCTATAAAATATGTTACAAAGAAATATAAAGTGAAATAATGTGCAATTTCTTTTTCCATTGAGGAGTAAATATGTAAGGAAAAAGGAAAAGGCTATAAAATACGCTACAAAGAAAGATAAAGTGAAATAATGTGATTGTTTCATTTTGTTTTTTTAAGACTTATTTGCAATTTTCATGTTGGTTTAATTGAAGATTTTTTGTCCAATTCATCATGAACTATTGATGTTGATCTCTTTATGATCCATTGGGTGTGGAAATAAACAAAAAACCATTAAAATAAAATGTCCATTTGTTTAAATTTCATAAGGATTCTATAATCTAAATTCAAGCATGCAGTGTTAAAGGGATGAGCATAAATATAGACAAATGGCCACTTTAAAAGGTGGATATCCAACATATTTATAAAGTGGTTCATGGAAAACCTATTGTCTCTCTATGTGAGGAATATCGATGAAAAATAGAAAACAAGATCACTAATGCATCACTTAACCTGGTATCTAGTGGATTTGAACCCCTTTCAAGAGATGGACACCATAAAGATAAAAATAACAAGATGATCACAAGGTTTAGGTTATTGGAAATAAAAAAGTTTTCAAATAAATCTATCTCAATAGTTTATGTTCTCTCGTGTAAGATAATTTTATTATGTCATTAAATCAATCTTGGGTAACCAAAGAAATTGTCTAATGATCAAGTAGATGAAAGAAAAAGAAACAATTTTAAAGATATCACCTAAAAATATTTTGGTAACCAAATCAATTGTCTAATGATAAGTATATGAAAGAAAAAGAAACACTTTTAAGGATATCACATAGGCGAGGCATATTATTGCAGCTCCCATTGGAGGAAAAAACACCGAATCTAAACAAATAGGTTGGGTTTTGCTAGCACCCAATGATTTTCCTATGGTTGTAGTAGGGGATCACTGGGTAACCATTTCAAACCAATATTCAAACTATATTCTAGACTATACAGTCAAATAGGTCTCTCTCATTGTCACAAGGATCATCTGCATACACGTATAATCTTAAATGAAGCAATCGAAAGGCTATATATCTGATAGAAACAAATCGTTTGTAAATTTAAAGATTGTATAACAGAAAAATAGAAAGTAATATTGGGAAATGGAGTCAAATCCTAAAACATTCAATGGATTATAATAATAATGAATGGTGATTTTCATTTATAGTCTAAGGAAACATGGGTGTTATATTCAGTCAAATAACTTGAAGTAATGACAGACAAAAATGAGAAAAAATCCAGTGATCCAAGAGGCACCTATCTATGGATGAATATCTTGGAACACATTTAGCATAAACACAACATAGGATAATAACTGAAATAGAGCACCTAGCAGAGGATGAATTCTATCACAAGAATTATAAACACAAAACAAATACAATTTCTGATGGAAGGAGTATTTATCAGAGAACAAATTCCTTGCATACAATATAGAAATGGATTAGTAGCATATACATACAGAAGTGTGAAGTACATGAAAGACAAACTAAACATGGAACAACTTAATGAATCTTAGAAACTTTGAAAATGTTTTTTTCATTAATACTTCTAAGATAAATTACAGAGCTACAAAACCAACCAAAGAAGGCTTCAAAAATGAAGATTTTCACACCCTTTTCTCCTCTATGGAGGTTACATTTATAGTGTAATTTACCTCTGATACGTACCTCGAAACAAGGCATCAAAATAAGTTACAATATGGGGATCAAACTTGAATAATCATACTAAATCCTAACAAGTTTGAGGTGGTAGATTCGCCATGGTTTTAACAAAAATAAGGAAAGCATGTGATCATGCACATTCTCGATCATAACAACAAATAAGGCATCTAAGACTCATGCTTGCTTGTTGAAAATGACAGTTTAGAGAACCTCTAATGGCCTTATACTGATGCAGCCCTGAATTGTTCCTCAACAACAAAGTTGAAGGAGGATTCCTTCATTGCAAACACTTGCTCTTATACAATTTCCCTTTAACCCTCATCATCCTATGGCATGTAGTATGTATTTGGACCTTCCAAACTTCTTGACCACTTTGCCCTAGTTTCTTATTAGTAAATATATAAATGACACCTCCTTTTCCAACACACGCAAGTCCACATGATCTTTGTATGAGAAAACTGACAATTTTGCGCATGTGGCTTTGAAAGTGAACATCAACTCGAAGTCATCTACTAATTTTTTGATGATTGTTTTTCCTGCTAGGGACTGCTGCATATTCATGAATTTGGAGTGATATAACCTGCATTGAATCAGCCTAATTGTGATATCCTTTTTATGAAGACATGCCACCCTTTTCTTCCCAGAAGAATGGCGGCCCCATCTTAACCAATGGATTGAACATTTCTATGAAATATTTAACTTCATGTTCCATAATACTAATTTTGTCTTCAATGGTATCTAAATGGTGGTGTTGGTTTACCACCTTCCTAGCCCAAGTGATGATAGAAATCATGTTCTTTATGTTGGTTGTTCTAAGTTCTTCCTTTGTCAACCCATTCAGAAAATCTATAGCATTTATGGCATAATTGACAAGATTTTTATTCAACCTTTCTCTTACTATTGTAACACTTTCATTATCTTCTTGTATAGCTATTTCCTTGTCCAATATGTAATCCAGGTAAGGACTCAATTTGGTAGCCTTTGGTATGAGTGCATCCAATATGATATGCTTATCCCCTTGCATAGGAAGTTGTCGTGTAACCTGCTTTACCAATTTCTCATTTTTACCCTACAATTACGCACACTTTGCTTCCCAACTCTTCCTTTCACATTCTCTCTCCATCGCCAAGCCCTCCATATTCTTGTTCTAGGGTTAAAATCTATCTATTCCAATTCCTCCAGACTTACTTGTGTGAGGGCTTGAACAATGGAGAATTCACTGGGTTCAGTGATAGGGGGTACAACTCCCTTTTCAATTTCTTTCTCTTTCTCTTGTAATTCCCTCTCTTTCTCTTCTAACCTTTTCTCTAGATCATCTAATTTGGATTTGATATCCTTCTCACTCTTCAATATAAGAGACATCTCCCTTTTCCATTGCTTCTCTTTCTCTTTGAATTTCAATAGTTGGCCCTAACAATCTATAAGCTTACTATTCAAGCTTTATTTTTCCTTTTCCAGCTCTGATAGCTCTAAATCTTGGATCACATGAGTAGCTGGAGTCTTCATCTTTTTCTTCAGCAATTGAACATTATTCTCTTTTCCATTCAACATATTTTGTGTTCCAACCCCTTTATCATATTAGTTTTCAATGAGAAACAAATATGTTTGTTGCTTCTTGATGTGAGCTTGGTGCTCCTTGTTTTCCACCTTCTCCTGTCTCAGTTGATTTTTAACCTTACTCTTACAAGACTACAGTCTCAATATTTTGAGAGTTGACTTCAACAAATTAGTATGGATAACGTCCCCTATCTGCTTATGGAGGTGAATCATATATGGTAGAGGGATATCATCCAAGTTTGTCCTCATTTAAGCTACTCTATTCCCATAATTTATGGCCAAATTCAATGTATTTTTCTTGTGATCTCTGACATAAACAAGAGATACTTTCTTACTATAATATTTCCTCACGTCTACATATAATTTAAGAGATTCATTAATTGTGATGTCTTTTCTTTCCTTATTTTTTTCTAATAGTTCATTCTTGGATGTATATCTATCCATTGAGCCTTCAGGTGTTTGGGAAAATGCATATTCTTGAACCTCAAAGGTCGGGCCTTTAACCTTTACCTTTATATTTTTTCCTTTACCACCTTCTACCTATACTAGTTGATTTTCTACCTTACTCTTGCCAGACTGCAGCCTAGATATTTTGAGAGTTGACTTCAACAAATCAATATGGATAATGTCCCATGTCTGCTTATGGAGGTGAATCATACTCGGTAGAGGGATATCATCCAGGTTTATCCTCATTTTAGCAACTCTGTTCCTATAAGCTATGGACAAATTCAATGTATTTTGCTTGTGATATCTAACAAGAACCAAAGATACTTCCTTACTACAATATTTCCTCACTGTCTTCATACAATTTAAGAGATTTATTCATGGTGATATCTTTTCTTTCCTCATATTTTTCCAATAGTTCAGTCTTGGACCTATATATATCTTTTGAGCCTTTAGGTGTCTAGGGAAATGCATATTCTTTAACCTTAAAGGTTGGACCTTTGACCTTTACTTGTTTCATTTTTCCTTTACCACCTGCTACATGTACAAGTTTCCCTCTCTCTTCCAACTTCTTCTTTTTTGGTGTTTTAGTTGTGTCTTCCTCCTCTGTGTCCATGATGTCAAAGAAAACTCTTTTTTTAGTATGCTCAGAGACACTGGCCAAATGTATGATATTTTCTGCTGCTAGACCTAGGCTTGAAGTGCCAAGTGGAGGTGAGTTGTTTTCCTAAATTGCAGAAGTAGAGTACTCTTCCATACTATCATTTCCATGTTTCCTATGGGGGTAGTCTGAACAATTTGCAGCCTTAAGAAGACCATCCACCTCATAGTGCTCAAAAGGTTTGTTTTTGTATGCCTGCCTTCTGAAAGAGATGAAGTGATGGGGATCATAATTGATGGCATATTAAGTTGGGAACCACATCTCTATTAGCATTCTTTTTATTAGTGGAAGAGAATATTTTTTTTAAACGATAAATGGTCCTATGGCCCAATGGAATCTGATCTTGGAAGGCTTTTTGAAGTTCTAAAAGTGCTCATTTTCTACTATAAGTGTTTTTCTAATCATTTCCAAAGAAAAAAACTTGAGGTTTAGAAAGGAAGGTAGTAAAGTACCATGTTCTTACAAGAACCAGTCCTCGATTCTCTTCTCAGGAGATTATTGCAAAATCTCTCTCAAATGAGGTAAAAATTTGGGTAACCTCTTATAGAAGAAAGAAATATAGAATTCTGACATCAGGAAGTTCATGAACTTGCTATAATCTATGTTTATCTTCTTAGTGATGACCATTTCTAGGAGCTATAGGTTCTCTTCATTGAAAGACAAAACCATCCTCATCAAGTAGGAATGAAAACTGAAATTTATTGTCTTAGGAAAGTCTACTAGATGAGAATGAATATTCTTAGCTAGGAACTCATCAAACTTAAGACAAGAGAACCGTAATGACCGACTAGACTCTTCTGAATCAACTAGATAGGTGCTCAGGGTAAGAAGAAGGATCATTAGGGGTTTGGTGACATACTTGTCTATTTTCAGCCCTAAAACCTAACTCATAAGGGTTATGAAACACTATTTTTTCTCATTAAACTCGCTAGCATCTATAGGCAAAGGGTAATTTTTTAGATGGGTGTCAATTTTGAAACAAGATTTAAAGAACGCCTCCCTCTTTTCCATAGTTGGATCCTTCAAGAAATGGACAATGCCTTATTTACTTTATTCTTTGGAATTTTGATTGAACTACATAGGAACTAAGAAGGTGTTCATAACGATGAGGGGGATGACTGGGCACAGGATTTTTGACTTGGACATGTCCATAATTTCCCTCTTGGACGAGGATTGACTAGTGGCGCAGCATCCTACAAACTCGAGGCAAATCAGGGTTTGGTCTATTGAAAAATGGTAAAAATATGACTTATAAATACTCTATGCATCTATTTCTTAATCCTTAAGAAATTTTATATTGTTCTTTACAGTTTATACCTATCCATTTAACAGTATGGTATCAAATACCTCTGAATATTTTCCCTCAAATTAGAGTTCCTCAATATTTTGGTATTCTAAGTTATGAACTTCTAGCTCCTCTACTTCAGCCATATTATATAACTGTTTATTGTAGAAACGTGGCCTACCTAGTCTCTTGACAAGTAAATCAAAGGTTCTATCCAGGCTGGCTAATTTCCACACAGTCCTTCTCTCACTATCCAATGCATAAAATAATATAAGTGACCTAAATTCACGTGCAAGAATTTTTTATATTATCCTACTTTGATATACCTCTTGCACCCTTTTCACCAGAAACATCCCTAACTCGTTCATTGTGCCCCTCTTAATCTTGAACCATTGATCTTATGCCCCGGTTTAAACCATCAGTCTTTATTCTCTGTTGTACCGTCCCTTTTATTCTCTCTACAACTTCACTCGGTAGAATGAATATCCGTTGTTGATCTTAAGAAAGATTTCATCGGGGTCATTGAATTACACCGCTTCTAACACACTCTACTAAGCTCGAATTTAGTTTCTTCCCGGCACTTATCAGTAGTGGGATTTACTATGACCATAGATTAAAAACCAACGAGATCTGAGCCATCGAAACTCGCAGCCTCTACTTGATTCTGCTAATATTAGAGGTTTGTTTTCTTGTGCAATTTCTGGCAGCAGAATCCACCTCTACCGTATATCTCGATTGAGCATTGATATTGTTTGCTGAAGCATTCACCTCCTATAAAATTCTACTGATTTGAGGAGTGGATCTTTGCGTGCAAGTTGCAGCAGCAGAATTGATATTGGTCGTTGATCGAAAACCTTCCCCAACTACATCATTGACGTTTGTCGAGCCTTCCAAATTCTGCATATTTGAAAAGTGGATCTCCACATGCAAGTTCTCATAGTGGAATCCACCTCCACTGTAGATATCTATTGAGCATTGATATTGGTCGTTGAAACCTACATGGTCTACCAAATTCCTTGGACTTGGGGATTTTATTTGTACTCGCATGTTTTGCCAAGGGAATTTAAACAACCATAGATCTTCTCCACACTGCTTATTTGATGGTCAATCCTCTCCATTTGTTAACTCTATTCCACTGATCATAACATTGATTTTTACCCCGCATCTTTCCCCAATGAAATCGCTTGCAATCGTCGATCTCCATCGACACCGATACACACCCTTCATAGTTGCTAGAACATAAATTTTAAGCATATTTTCATATTTACCTCCTCCATATGACCTAACCTTAGTATTTTGTCAAATTTTTCCTTATTCTTGGCAAGGAATATATCTATCATAACCCATAATTGTCACTGGCTTATCTTTACGCACGGGAATTAGTGCATATGTATGTGTAAAAAACCCCAAAAAGTTATCACATGTGCTAACAGTGGCTCCAATTGGGGATGTTATCCTCTCCATGAGGTAGCAAAGAATCCTGTAGACCGATTTCCTGCTCCATTGGACCATACTGGGTTTTGGAAATCCCATCTTACTACACACTTTGGCTTTCTGCCAAAGCTCATCGCCTCAAAATTTACTCTAGTGCATTTAACTTAAACTATGAAAAGAAAAAAAAATTCAAATGATAACCCCTCCTATGGACCTTACTTCATTCACCTCAGGCTTCAAAGATACCAGAGAGCTATACACACATGCAATGTTAAATTAACATGGTATATAAAATGACATGGAACGTTGAACTTGCTTCAATGAAAGTATTGTTTGAGTAGCCTCCAATTTACAGGAGCTCTCGATACCAGACCACCCTCCATCTCCTTCAGTATGTAAACATTTTTTCCTCTTAAAGCTACATTTTAGTAAGGGTCCTTCCATAGGTGGTCAAATTTTCCATGCTTTCTCTTTTCTTCATGGGGTGCATCCCATTGTAACACCACATCTCCCATCTGGAAATCATCAGGCTTTGTTTTCTTGTCAAATATTTCTTTTGTTTTATCATGAAATTTCTAAGTTCTGTCAAAAACTTGATATCTTTTTTTTCTAGTTCAACCAGTTGATGCATCCTTCTCTGAGTCGTAGGGGTTTTAGCATCTTCTTCCTGTAATAATCTCGTCACTGGAAAAATCAGGGAACTAGGAAAGATTACTGCAGAGCCATATACCAATTGAAATGGTGAGGTGCCAATACATTTCTTCACATTGACTTTTTCATCCCACAAAGCATGGGTCACCTTTGCGTGTCAGGCCTTCTTTTTTTCTTGTAGCATATTTTTATGATCCTCATTAGACTCTTATTTGAATATTATTCCAACCCATTTACCTGTGGGTAATAGGATGTGGAATTCCCCATTTATATGTGATATTTAAAACAGAACTCAACCATCTTTTTTAACTTGAATGCAATAGAATTGTTGATTATCAAATTCCTAGGAACCCCAAACCTTGAAAAACTGTGATCTTCCAAAAATTCCATAAGTATTGGCTCACTGGCATGTCTAGTTGGGATGGATTCAATCCATTTAGTGAAATAATTAGTGGCACTGAGAAACCACTTGTGTTTTCCTAAGGAATATGAGTTTATCTCTCCAATGAAATCCAATACCCATTGTTGGAAAGGGGCCTCAACATCTATGGGCTTCAAAGGCAATGGAAAAAAGATTCCTCCTTCCTTCAAAGATATGACACTTATGGAAGGAAACAACCTCATTGTGAGTATTAGAAAAGATAGTGGACCAATAAAATCCTGCCATCATGATCGTATTCATAGTGGCCTTCCAATAATGATGACATCCACATTCCCTTGCATGAAATTATTCAATGATCTTCTTTGCATCATGTTCATTCACACAATTCAGTAAAACCTCTTCCTGGCTCTTTCCAGTATAATTTCCCATTTAAGATGCAAAACCTTCCTACTTTTTGCTTCAGTAATCTGGCCCTTGTTTTTTCCATAATCTGTGGAGCTTGCATATGCTGTAACATAAATATGATGTAATTATACCATTGGGATGATAGGAAATGTTTACTCACTTGTGGATCTCGTTGTTCCTTAGGTTTTTTTATCCTCTACTGACAATTCAACAATCATGTGCAGGATGAGAGAGTCACAGTTACACTGTGCCATGAGTTTTTGGCTAGTCCCTAGACTTTAATCATCTTTGTGGGCTTGATATCCAAGTCATATTTGAGTAGGACTGCTATCCATTTTCCCCTTCATCCCTGAGGATTTGGTTGGGTTAGGATATCCTTCACCACATTGGAGGGGACATGGTAAATAATGCAAGAATGCAGGATGTAAACCTGGAACTCCTTTAAGGCCTGGACAAGAGCATAAGCCTGCATATCCAGGATGTTGTATTCAATGGGGTATTTTTTTTGTAGAAATCAATGGGATTCTTGTTCCCCTACTGATTCTTTTGTGACAATACCCCTTCCACTATGTGCTCTGAAGCAAATGAGAATATGAGGAAATATTTGGAGAAAGCAAGGCTTTCCAATACATGTGCTTCCAAAATAGCCTTCTTTATATATTCAAAGGAGTGTTTTTCTTTTGATGTCCACTTGATCTCTTTTTTCTTTTCCCAGCATGTTAGTTATATAGCTTACTATATTAGTAAAAGCAATAATAAACCTTCTCAAAAAATTTACCTTTCCCAAAAAGGACTGAACCTCAACCTTATTCCAAGGGAGTTCAATTTTATGTATTTCCTCAACTCTCTTTGGGTCTATTTTGATGCCTTCCTTAGAAATTATGTTCCCAAGCAACTTCCATTCCTTTATAGCAAAGTATGACTTCTCTGGATTCAAAGAGATTCCAAACTTTCTGCACTTTCTGAACATTCTCAGTGGGTGTTCAACGTGTTCCTCATTGGATTTTAGAAATATAGTGATGTCATCTAAAAAGATGACAAAACTCTTGTTCTTTTTGTCATCAAAATCTATTTCCATGTCCTGTTGGAAGGTTTCCCATGCATTCATGATTCTGAATGGAATTTTTTCATACATAACAGTTCCCCAGGGTGTGGTGAAAGTTGTCTTCTCTTTGAATTTTGGGTGCACCATGATCTGATTGTAGCCTGAGAAGCCATCCAAGGTCGAGATCCTTTGGGAACTCACTACCCTCTACAAAATTTGGTCCATCTTATGAAAGAGGATAATGATATTTAAAGACTCTGTTTAGATCTTTGAATTCAATGCATATCCTTATCTCTCCGTTCTTCTTCCTCACTGTGACCAAGTTGGCCACCCACCATGAGAATCTAAGGGCCACAATGATTTTTTCCTTGAACAATTTCTTTATTTTTTTTCCACCAGGGGTAGCATCTTGGAATTCATTCTCCTTAGCTTTTGTTTGAAAGGCATCTCATCCTTTTTTATTGGTATAGTGTGCTAGATGATACTGGTACCATAAGCCTTAATATCACTATAGATCCAAGCAAAAACATCTATTACTCCTTCACTAGTGAAATGTATTTATGTTTTTCATCAGATGAGAATGTTATCAATATTTTGATGACTTTTGTATGATATTTTGTCCTAATATTAACATCTTCCACGTCCTCACAACTTGGGACAAGTTGAGGTTCCTAGTAAACATCATGTGGATCAAATCTTTTTTATAAAGGAGATAAACCCCTAGGGATATAGTTACCTTTGAGATGCAGGATCTCTTTGCCACAAAAAGTATTTATATATTTTTGCTTCCCATGAGTCCTCTGCAACTTGGTTACAATAGCTTCTTCAGTTTTGTCTCCCTCAAAACACTCAGTAGGGACATCAATATCATCCTGCGACGTTTCTTTGGGAATAACAACCTGAATTTGCAGGGATTCTTGGGTGAGATGAGGTCCTTCTAAGAGTACATTATTTTCATCGATCGTCAATCCATCGAACTCCCTGGTGAGAGTGAGGAAATTGTGAATCTGTTTTTCATCTTCAAAGACGTGTCAACTCTTAACATTATATGGGACAAAGGGTATGCGCCTAAATTAAACCTCATATTTTCTATTGGGGTACATGGGAATCTTGAAAACATCATCAGAAGTGTCCAAAGAATCAACTATACAATTTTGTAACCTAGGAATCAAATTAAAATTGCATTCTTCAAAACATTCTATCAGGTCTTAAGAAATATTTATGTAGCTTATCATCTTGGGATGTCTGACCTGAAACTCGCCTTGCATTTGTTTAACCACCAGCTCAGAGTCCCCATTTATCACCACCCTCGTGACTTGGAAATACTTCAACATTTGAATTTCTAACATCATAACCTCATACGTTTCTTCATTATTTGTGCAATCAAAGGAAAGTTTGTATGAATAATTTAAAGCTATCCCTCTTGGGGGTTTCACCCAAAATACAGATCCTTCCCCTTCCCTACATGTTGCCCCGTAAAAAATCACATTCAAAACTCCTTCCAGATCCTCCTAAGTGAGTACAAAGGCAGTGTTTTGTGAACTAAAACTGTCCTTGCCTCCTTCTATAAAGAAAATATCTTATCCCATCTTAGTATCAAACGAATAAATGGGGTTGTTGTTTGGGCTATCAGCACTTGTTACCACATATGCCAACTTTTTCTCTCTAAAACGTCTGCTCTATACACCAAAGATAGGGATGGTGGAATAGGACATATCCATTTGGAGATAACATTTGATTTTGGCCACCAAATATCTAGATAAAATCATTCCAAACTTTGGAGGGATGTCATCCGCAACTACATCCATGACAAGGGTTTTGGCAGGGGTCTAGACCCAATAAATGATGAGGTATTTGATCAGTACTAGGCACTTGAATTTACTAGAATTGAATGGAAAAAGGTCTTTGTATGTTCTGGTCACTTTGAATCCCATTTTATCCATGATCATCCTGGGCATTAGATTGTGAGAGGATCCTGAGTCAAACATGGCATTGTGTAGGATGGCATTATGAATGTTCAGAATCACATAGAAGGGAGTAATATCTTTGTTATAAGGCTCATCTACAGGGGGTTTGAAAAGGATGGTGGGACTATCATCTTGAAGGTTCAGGGAGTCTGAGATTTTAGATATTTCTCCTAGAGGGTTTAACACAATTGTTACATTGGAAAGATATTGAGAATCTTTTAATAATTCAGCAAGAGGGACAGAGATTTTGATATTTGCAATTTCGTCCTCTAGAATAAAAGAGGTTTGTCCCTAATATGATCTCTTTGGATTATCTTATTTCTTTCTATTCCCTTTATGTTTCATTACATTTTTGGAGCTATATTTAGGGGGTGTATCATTTTTGGGCTTACAGAGGGTTTGTTTTCTGCATCTTTATTTCTCAAAATAGGGACATCTCTGTTCCTCAGGCCAATCTTCCTCTACAGATCCATTACAGCAAGTTGATATCCTTTATTAAAATCCTATGTTTCCTCAGTAGGAAGCTCCATTATTTTGTGACAGGAATTATCATGCTCTTATTTCGTTTGAAAGGTAGAGGATGAGTCTGTGTCTAGATGGTGGATTTCATCTTTTAGCTTGATTTCCGTAATCTTCCTCCACATAATTCTTCTGAAATGGGGGCCTGATAGGTGGATCGGGAGGTTTTCGCTGATATCTTTGTCTATTTTGGAGGATTTGTGTCGTTCTATAGTTTTGGTTTCTACTCTATTGCTCTTTATTTTCCCTGGGAGATGGTATACTATTCATGAAAAGTCTTTCCATGGTTTTCATCATCATGTTGATGCTGACCTTTTGTGAGTTAGAGGAATATGGTTTTTTAGGATTTTTTTCCATTCTTTTATCTCCCTCTTCTCTCCTCAACTCTCCCTCGTCCCTCTTCTTCTTTCTAGAAGTAGTTAGGTTTACCTCTACCTCTATGGAATCCTTCGTCATGTCAACTAAGGAGGATAGTCTTCTTTGACTGAGCAACAAAGTAAATTCACTATCAAAGGCTTCAACATATTGGAGCTAGGAGGAACCAGGGGAGTTTAAACTAGGAAGGGATGGCATTATATGTCTTCATAAATATGTTAGAAAAACATTGGATAGATTAACTCTCCCTCCTCCTAATGGAATTGTATTGGGACATATACTACTTAGAATTTTTCTTGTCTCCCCTCTTGTCCTTGACAAAATCTTCAAAAGCTTGATAGTTTAGAATGGAGTTATCTGGGACATTTTTGAACCATTTTCTCTCTTCTCCAGCAAGTCTTTGGGAAAAAGGTATGACCTTAACATCATCATGGTCTACTTCCTCCGGGTCTACCCAATATAAAAACCATCCCAAATGTTCCTCAATTGAATACCCCCTCTCCCCATTAAATTCTTTGAGCCTTTGGGTGTATCCCTGAGGAAGGTCGTGAAGAGAAACAGGAAGAAGTATAAAGGAAAACCTATTTTCCATCCTTGGGGTTATAGCATGGTTTCCTAGAGGGATTGAAACTGGTGTGACAGAAATTACTTTGATGTGAGGAACTATAGAATTGTGAGGGGTTGATAGACTCGATGATGTAGGATGGTTTAGATTTGAAGTAGTCGGAAATAGATATATGGTAGTAGACTTCCCTGTGGTAGTGGATTTTAACATGGGTAATTCAGAGTAAATTAAGGGGCACTCTTGGTCATACAAAGATCAAATATCCCCACCTAGAGAGTATGATATCTCAGGTGACAATGATGTACAGAAGAAATCAAACACGGAGGGGTATGAGACTACTTCAAAGAGACTGGACTTAGACTTAGTGCTAAGGAAAAATAGATCTAATTCTTCACCATAATGTTCAGATATACCATTAATAGAAACAACACCTTCAGCAGGTGAAAATTTGTGTCTAACCTTTGCAACTTATTGGATTTCTGAATAAGACTCTCTAGATTGAAAATTTCTTGACAAGATTCAGCATCAGTATTGATTCTCGTATTGGTACTTCTAGCCACCAGCATTCCCAGTGTAGTCACCTTCCTAAGCATTGAGTGGAGTCACCAGATTATATACAACCAGTATGTGTCTATGAATGACTTCTTAACTAGGTAGTAGAACTAGGACAATGCCATTCCTCCAAGGAGATAATAGCAATTACTCCCAGAAAATGGTGCCAAGATGTCAGCACCTAATGATTTTCCTATGGTTGTAGTAGGGGATCACTGGGGTAATGGTTTCAAACCAATATTTAGACTGTATTCTAACCTATATAGTGAGATAGGGCTGTCTCAATGTCACAAGGATCATCCACATATATGTATACTCTTCAATGAAGCAATCATAAGGCTAGATATCTGACATAAATAGATTGTTTGTAAATTTAAAGATTGTATAATAGACATATAGAAAGTATCCTTAGGAAATAGAGTCACATCCTAAAACATTCAAGGGATTACAGTAATAATGAATGGTTATACTCTAAGGTAACATGGGTTTTATATTCAGTCAAATAACTTGAAGTAATGACAGATAGAAATGAGAAAAATACCAGTGAGCCAAGAGGAACCTATCTATGGATGAATCTCTTGGAACGCGTTTAGAAGAAACAAAACAAAGGATAATAACTGAAATAGAGCACCTAGCAGAGAATGGATTCTGTCATAGTCATTATAAACAAAAAATAAATATGATTTCAAATGGAAGGAGCGTTTATCATAGAACGAATTCGTTTCCTACAATATATAAATGTATTAGTAGCATATACATACATGAAAGTATGAAGTACAAGAAACACAAACTAAACATGGAACAACTTGATGAATCTTAGAAACTCAGAAAATGCTTTTTCATTAATTCTTCTATGAAAAATTACAGAGCTACAAAACCAAGCATAGAAGGCTCCAAAAATGAAAGTTTTCCCACCTGTTTCTCTTGTATGGAGGTTACACTTATAGTGAAATTTACTACTAAGACGTATCTCAAAACAGGGCATCAAAATCTGTTACAATATGGGGATAAAACCTGAATAATATTACTAAATCCCAACAACTTTGAGGTGCTAGATTCACCACGACTTTAGCACAAATCAAGAAAGCATGTGATGATGCTCATGCTCAATCAAAACAACAAACAAGGAATCTAAGACTCATGCTCACTTGTTAAAAATGATGGTTCACAGCACCTTCAAAGGCCTTATGCTGACTCAGCCCTTAATTGTTCCTCAACAAGAGAGGCGAAGGAGGATTTCTTCATTGCAAACACTTGTTCTTATACAATTTCCCTTTAACCCTCTTTATCCTCTTGTATGTAATATGTATTTGGAACTTAAAAAATTATTAACCGCTTTCCACTGATATCCTCTCAGTAAATCCAAAACGAACACCTCCTTAGAAACACACATAGCTCCACATGATCCTTGTATGAAAAATCCTGCAATTTTGCGCATATGACTCTTAAAGTGAACACCAAGTCAAAGTCATCCACTAATTTGTCAATGATTTTTTTCCTGCTGGGGACTGTTGTATATCCATGAATTTATAGTGATCTAACCTGCATCGAATCATCCTGTCTTGATATTATTTTTGTGGCAACATGCCACCATTTTCTTTCCAAGAGAATGGTATCCCACCAATGGATTTAAATTTTTTATGAAATATTTGACTTCATGAGCCATAATACCAATTTTGGCATCAATGGTATCTAAATGGTGGTGTTGGTTTACCACCTTCCTAGCTCAAGTGATGATAGATATCATGTTTGTTATGTTGGTTGTTCTGAGTTCTTCCTCTGTCAACCCATTGAAAAAGTCTATGGCATTTTTTGCATAATAAACAGGATTTTTATTTAACCTTTCTCTTACTGTTGTAACACTTTTCTTAGCTTCATGTATAGCTCTTTCCTTGTCCAAGATGTAATCTAAGTAGGGCGTCAATTTGGTAGCCTCTGATATGAGTGCATCCCATATGATATGATTATCTCCTTGTATAGGAAGTTGTCATGTAACATGCTTTACCAATTTCTCATTTTACCCTTCAATTCTGCACACTTTGGTTCCTAGATCTTCCTTTCACGTTCTCTCTCCATCGCCAAGACCTCCAAATTCTTGTTCTTGTGCTTCAACCTTGTCAGTTCCAATTCCTTCAGACTTACTTGTGCTAGGGATTGAACGATGGATAATTCACCAGGTTCAGTGATAGGGGGGATAAATCCGTTTTAAATTTCTTTCTCTTTCTATTGTAGCTCCCTCTCATTCTCTCGTAAATTTTTCTCCAACTCATTTGATTTGGCTTTGGAGCCTTCTAACTCTCCAATATAAGAGACATATACCTTTTCCATTGCTTCTATTTCTTTGCGAATTTCAATAATTGGGCCTGGAAATCTGTAAGATTACGATTCAATATTTCTTTTTCCTTTTCTAGCTCTAATAGATCTGAAGCTTCAATCAACTGAGTAGCTAGAATCTTTATCTTTTTCTTCAGCAATTGAATGGTATTCTCTTTTTCATTCAACAGCTTTTTTGTGGCAGCCCCTTTATTATCTTGGTTTTTGACGAGCAAAAAGCATTCCTGTAGCTTCTTGATCAGAGGTTGGTGGGTCCTATTTTCCACCTTCTCTTGTCTCAATTGATTTTCAGCCTTACTATTTCCAGACTACAGCCTAGATATTTTGAGAGTTGACTTCAACAAATCAGTATAGATAATTCCCCTATCTTCTTATGGAGGTGAATCATATATGGTACAGGGATATCGTCCAAATTTATCCTCATTTACTCTAATATGTTCCTAGAATCTACAGCCAAATTCAACCAATTTCACTTGTGATCTATGATAGAAACCAGATATGCTTCCTTACTACAAGTTTTCCTCACATATGCATACAATTTAAGAGATTATTTCATGTTGATGTCTTTGATTTCCTTATATTTTCCAATAGTTCATCCTTCAACCTATATCTATCTGTTGAGCCTTTAGGTGTCTTAGCAAATTCATATTATTGAATCTCAAAGGTCGAGCCTTTGACCTTTACCTGTTTCTTTTTTCCTTTACCACCTACTTCCTGTACTAGTTGATTTTCAACCTTACTCTTTCCATACTGCAGCTTAGATGTTTTGAGAGTTGAATTCAACAAAATAGTATCGATAATGTCCCCTTTCCACTTATGGAGGTGAATCATATCCAGTACAAGGATATCATCTAGGTTTATCCTCATTTCAGCTACTCTATTCCTAGAAGCTATGGCCAAATTCAATGTATTTTTCTTGTGATCTCTGACAGAAACCATAGATACTTCCTTACTACAATATTTCCTCACATCTTCATACAATTTAAGAGATTCATTCTTGGTGATTTCTTTGATTTCCTTATATTTTTCCAATAGTTCATTCTTGGACCTATATCTATCTGTTGAGCCTTTAGGTGTTTGGGAAAATGCACATTCTTGAACCTCAAAGGTCAATCCTTTGACCTTTATGTATTTAATTTTTCCTTTACCACCTCTTACTTGTACCAGTTTCCATATCTCTTCCAACTTCTTCTTTTTTGGTGTTGTGGTGGTGTCTTTCTCCTCTGCATCCACGACATCAAAGAAACTTATTTTGTCAGTATACTCGAAGACACTGGACAAAGGTGTGATCTTTTCTGCTGCTGGGCCGAGGCTTGAAGTTCCAGGTGGAGGTGAGTTGTTTTCCTGAATTACAAAAGTAGAATCCTCTTCTATACTATCATTTCCATGTTTCTCCTAGGGGTAGTCTAACCAATTTGCAGCCTCAGGAAGAACTTCCACCTCATAGTGCTGAAAAGGCTTGTTTTTATTTACGTGCCTTCTAAAAGAGATGATGTGATGGGGATTGTAATTGATGGTAGCTTTAGTTGGGAACCCCGTCTCTCTTAGTATACTTTCTATTATTAGAAGAGAATTTTTTTTTTAACATTAAATGGTCCTATGGCGCAAGGGAATCTAATCTATGAAGACTTCCTGAAATTCAAAAAGTTCTCATTTTCAACTATAATCCTTTGTCTAATCATCTCCAAAGAAAACACCCTAGGGGTCAAAAAGGAAGGTAGTATAAAGGGTTGATTCACAAATCCATATAGCCTTATCACAATATCATGCTTTGATAAGAACCGGTCCCTGATTCTCCTCTTAGGAGAGAATTTCAAAATCTCTCTCATCTAAGGTAACACTCTAGGTAACCTCTTCTAGAAGAAATCACTATAGACTTCTGACATCATGAATTTCATGAAATTGCTATAATATATGTTTATCCCCTCAGTGATCACCATTTCTGGGAGCTGCATGTTCTCTTCATTGAAAGACAAAAACATCCTCAGCAAGTATGACAAAAATATGAAAGTTCTTATCTTGGGAAATCCTACTAGATGAGAATGAATATTCTCAGCTAGGAACTCATCAAACTTAAGACAAGATAACTATGCTAACTAACTAGACTCTTCTGAATCAGTTGGACAAGTTCTTAGGGTAAAACAAAGGCTCATTAGTGGCTCCGTGACATACTTGTATTTTTCCATCCCTAAAAACTGACTCATAAGTGTTATGACACACTGTGTTTCCTCATTAAACTCATTGGCATCTATAGGGAAAGGGTACTTTTTTAGATGGGTGTTAGGTTTGAAACAGGATTTAAAAAACACCTCCTTCATTTCCAAAGCTACCTCCCTAAAGCTCTGGACAATGTCTTCTTCACTATATTATTTGGAATTTTGACTGAACTACATAGGAACTAATAAGGTATTTCTAATGACGAGGGGGATGACTGGGCACATGATTGTTTACTTGGATGTGTCCATAATTACCCTCTTAGAGGAGGAGTAACTAGTGTGGCACCAATCCACAAACTCATGGAAACTCGGGGTTTGGTCTATCGAAAAATGGTGAAAATACGACCTGTAAATACCATGCACATCTGTTCCTGTGTCCTTAAGAATTTTTATTTTTTCTTTACGATTTCTATGGGTCCTATTAATAGTATGGTGTCAAAGACCTCTAAATATTTGTCGTCATATAGTTCCTCAATTTTCTGGTATTCTAAGTTCTAAACTTATAAATCCTCTACTTTAGCCATATTATGTACTTGTTTACTGTAGAAACATGGCCTACCTGGTATCTTGACAAGTAACTTAAAGGTTTTGTCCAAGTTGGTCGCATTCTGCACAGTCCTACTCTCTGTATCCAATGAAAAGAATAATATAAGTGACCTAAACTTACATGCACGATTTTTTTATATTATCCTTCTTTGATATACCTCATGCACCCTTTTCAGTGAAAACATCCCTCATTCATTCATTCTTCCCCTCTTCATATTGAACCATCAATCGTATGCCCTATTTAAAACATTGATATTTATTCTCTATTGTACCACCCCTTTTATTCTCCCTACAACTTCACTCAGTGGAATTAATCTCTATCGTTGATCTTAACCAATATTTCATTAGTGTCGTTGAATTATGCCTCTTCTAACACACTCCGTTGAGATTGATGATTCCTTTCTTCCATGCACTTATCAGAAGAGGGATTTGCTATGAGTGTATATTAAAAATTAAAAAGATATGAGTCATCAAAACTTCTGCCATCTACCTGATTCCAACGATCTAAGAGGTATGTTTCTCTGTGTAAGTTCTAGCATCAGAATCGACCTCCATCGTAGATATTGATTAAGCATTCAGCTTGGTCATTGAAACCTACACCTCCTACCAAATTCTGTTGATTTGAGAAGTGGATATCCACTTGGAATTTGCGACAGTAGAATTGATATTAGCCGTTGATCAAAAACCCTCCCCAGTCTCCAATGTTGACCTTTGTCAGGCCTACCAAATTCCGTTGATTTGAGAAGTGGAGCTTCACGTGCAAATTCTAACAGTGGAATCCACCTCCATTGTAGATCTGGATTAAGCATTGATATTGGTCGTTGAAACATGTAGATTCTACAGAATTCCATGAACTTGGGGATTTTATTTTTCCTTGCATGTTTTACCAGCGGAAATCTGGAAAATCATAGATCTTCTCCCTGCTACTTATCTGATGGTCAATCATCTCTGCATGTTAAATCCATTCCACCAATCATAACATTGATTTTGACCCTGCATATTTCCCCAACAAAATCGCTTGTAACCGTCGATCTCCATCGACGCTAATATACACCCTTCATAGTTTCCAAAACATAACCTTTAAGTGGATTTTCATATTTACCTCCTCCATACGACATGACCTTAGGATTTTTTCAATGCTTTCCTTATTCTTGGTGAGGAATAGATCTCTTAGAACCTCATTGCCACTAGATTATATTTAGTTATGGGAATTAGCATAGATGTATGTGTAAAAATCCTCATAAAATTTAGCACAAGTGCTAACAGGTTTAACATCAAGCATTTTAAAGTTCACTAATATACATATTACATAACCTATATACAATAAGAAATAAATAAATTCTCAATAAAGAATGAATATTTGATTTTTTTAAACTTTTTCTGTATAATTCAAATGCTTTGGAATTTCAAAACAAGTAGGTAATTATATATAAGGGGTTTAAGAAATACCAGATATAAAAATTCACACAATATAGGTGAACACAACTTGAGGAGGCTGAAGAGTCTCTTGAAGATGTAAATAAATGGGTGAGTGCACAAATTTAAGGGACCTTTTAGATGTAATGGTAGAGTGAAGTCAATCATTCAATATCAATAAAATAGAAATCATCCCAAGCAATCCCAACCCTACAAAGACTAGTCCCAAGGATGTCAACATGCTTTCCAATTAGGATAGTTAAAAACAATGCCCACACGTTGTAGTGAACAAAAAATATCTCATGTTATAGTTAGAAAAATTACATGCACATTATATAAAACCTATTTTATAGTTAAAACAGGTTGAGTCCATCATTTTCTTGAAAACCACGCGTTGGAACGAGTTTAGGTGGAGCAAAATGAGCAAGGGAGAACATGTTTTGGGTAAGAAAAGGCCAACAAACTCCACCTTGGATATCAATGTCTTCCTTGTGATGTATTTTTTTCAAATCCTCTCATGCTAATTTCTCTATATTCAATAATTTATATGCCCTAATATGAATTTAAGCCAAATTTTTTTAAATTTATATGCCCATTAAGGAATTTACATTCCCAATGGAAACCAAAATCCCAATTTGATCATAAAAACCAAATCATTTTGACTATTTGCATATTTATATTCACAGTCATCCTTGTGAATCCATACCAAAATTCACATGCCCACTGGAAACCAAAACCCCAATTTACTCATAAAAAAACAAATCAATTTCACTATTTGCATATGCATATGCACAAGCATCCTTGTGAATATGTACCAAAATTAACAAATATTCAAAGTTTTTCAAGTATAATGCAAGTTTTCTTAAGTAATTTACATTCCCAATGTAAACCAAAACCCCAACTTACTCATAAAACACAAATCAACTTCACTATTTGCATATGTATTTTCACAAGCATCCTTGTGAATCCAAACCAAAACTTACAAATATGCAAAGTTTTTCAACTATATTGCAAGGTTGCATACAACAAAAAAAATGAAGTAGAATTCATATCCTCCCTAAAATACATAAACAAACATGGTAAATCCCTTGCCTCTATCTGAAATATTGAAGTTGGTCATCCAAAAACATTAATAAACTCCTTATAGTTTTGATGAAAATTCCTAATCCACGCATTAAAATAAGGTATAGAAGCTTCCCATACTTAGCAAAAAAAAATTCTTGATTGAAGGATACTTTTTGGTTAAGGTCAAGACAATGGATTTCAACAATAGGCTCTACGAACATCAAGATACATAGGGAGGTTGATGTGTTTGCTTACATGCCAGCCGCATACTATCATACATGATAGAATCCAATAGAAACCTTGCAACCATAAAAGCCACTATACACAATTATGCAAAGTCTCTCATGGGTATATAGAAAGAGTGCATACAACTAAAATATCATCAAGTGGAATCAATACATGGCCCAAATTACATATAAACAAATATCTTCTAAATGGACGCAGGAGTCCAAAAAATCATGCTACAACAAATAATTACATATCTATCAAAACCATTTCCTATATTTGGATTTTATTCATCAATAACACCTTTTGGCACCTCTTCTAGCCTCTATCCCTTGGCTCTACCTGCAATCTAGGAATTGGTCATGCAAGGGAATTAGTCAACACCTCACAATTTCAATGAAACTTCATAATCCAAGCCTTAAAATAAGGTAGAGGAGCTTCCCAATCAACATATGCACATAGGACATTCTATGTACACATGCATACGGAAATTGGAATTAATACTTGAATTTAGGACATAAATGTACGATGAAAAAATGTTAAATGTTTAGTATTTACTATAAAATTCAATATCAATTTTAAAATTGAAATTATAAACTTAGTTTATGTTGTTATTTGTCATACATTAGTTTTACACTTTTCATTGCATAGAGATGTCATTATACCATGTGTTTATTTTTCTAATGATATTTTATTTGTATTTATGATTGCATTAGCTACTATGGACTACAATGCAGAGGTATTGAGAGTTATTGGTCATCTGAGAGAGATTGGTTCTACCTAGAGGGGTGGAGATGAACTATGACACTCCTTGTCATCATCATTGTTGAACATAGTGGATACGATTAGTACATTGAATGATTCTTTGTAGAGCATAGAATCTTACAGGGAAACCAAAATATGAGAACACACCTATGGTTTGAGCTACAATGAGATCAAGAAGCTCAAACTAACAAAAGAGCACATATATAAACTATATAGTGTATGGGATGAATGAAATTACAAAAAGTAGCATGCCACATATTTTGATTGAGTGGTGCATTTTCTAACCCATTAGAGACCATTGTATGGACATATGGTACATGGTTTTCAATATTCACCCGCACAACAATAGGGAATTACTATTGTACTTCCTCCAAAAACTTTATGCAGAGTTTGTGATGGGAAAACATGTCAACTATTTTGACATGTTGGGGTTCCAAGGCGCTGGTAGGGGGATGCATCAAAATCGATCCAATGCTAGGAATAGAGATTCCAAAGGATAGATAACTCCACCTCATGCCCAGATACCAAGGCTAGCCATCCCTCCTTCACATGATATGGTTACCCAGAAACATGACGAATTTCTTACACTAGCTTAAATGATTTCTCAACACACCACAACAATTGGTAAGGTAGGTCCCTCTTGCTCTGGTGGTAGAGGACCATCTATTCGTGGGGATAGACCAACATCACATGTGCCCCAAAGCTATCCACACATGTGTACAACATGTGGTCAATCCTTTTATGGTTGTTGACCAACACATGGTACCCCCACAATGACTGTTGGTTAGTTAAGGACATTGTTAAAACTTTATTGTTGTTCAATTTTCAATTTTTCCATAATGTACACATATTAAAAGATTCTTAATATATTCAATTTTAACTCTTGCAAAAGCTTGATGCCTCTAACGGGAGTGGTAGTGCACCCGATGTGGTTGTATCTGAGGCTCAAACAACCAACACCAAGGTAATATTTTGGTTTCACCTAAAATATCCATTGATTCCTTAGAACATTTTAGAGAACTTGGTCAGGTATTCTTGTGGTGACTTTCTTTTCACTTTTCAGAAGATCGACACGCTTTCCCTCTTATGACATAGCATGAACGCCTGTTGTCCAGTTACATTAGGTTTCATTGGCACTTTTCTCTTTTTGATAAAAAAGCATAGGATCCTTTCCTCTTTGAGCAAAAAGCATCGATAGACTTAATAGAGGAAAAAAGGAATATTTGAGAAGATTTCATACGAAATCCCTCATGGAGGTACTTCCTATTAGCTAGAGAGAGGTGGCATCCACTCTCCTCGCCCATAAGGATCATGCCCTATCCATTTCCTAAGGAATATCATCCCATGTGGACCTCCCTTGGCCTATAAATGAGTCCTTCATGGAGGGAGTGAGGAGAGATGAAAGAGAGCATCCTTATGCTGTTTGATTGAATTCTGACATAGAGGCAAGCTTGAGTGAGCTTGTGTGTGAAGAGCTTTGTGTGAATAAGGAGTGTTGTAAGTCCATTGTGGAAGAAAAATATGGAAAAGTCAAGGATTTGGTTGTATATTTACCTTATTCTTTCATTAATACAAAAGTTTTCCCCTTTCCCATACTTGATCTATGTTCATATCAATTAATTATTGTTAGATTCCTTGATCACTAGCATAGATTGTTAATTTATCTCGCTACTCTCATCTTTTTGTCTTGTTTTCTTGATTCTTCTTTACGCGTGTTGTAGATTTCATAAAGAGTAGTGGGACAAGGACTAAAGTTTTCATATCTAAGGTATAAGAGTGATTTCATCAGTAAACTAACCATCTAGGGAAAGGATAGACTGTTGTGGTGTTTTGTTCTATGGTTGTATCATGCAGAGTAGAGGAACAAGTGGTGTCCACACCGGTTGTAGAATTCCTACAAACAAAATTAGTGACCATACTGGGGAAATATTGATCCATTCATATCTAGGGTAGATCGAGTCAGATTTGGAGCAGATCCAGTTAGATCTGAAGGAGATCCAGTTAGATCTATAACTGTTGGTAATATTCTCATTTGTGAAATTTTCATTCTCTCTCTCAACTCTTTTGGATTATTAAGGTGAGTGATATACCTTAATTTTTAATCAATTTTCCTCTATTAAAATTTCTATTTAATTCTATATCGGTCTAGCTCAGTCCTTTTGGTTTCTTTGTAGGTGATTAGCCCTTTCTCATTTTGTGATTTCGTTGGTGCACTTGGGAAAAATTGACAGAGTGTTTCCCCTCTCCAATGCCTTCTTCACCTTGGCCTTAAGAACCACTGGCACCTTCCTCCTTATGACAGAGAGTGGCATCGATGCCTCTACTTAGTGACCAACGTGCGTCGTCCACACGCTGACACTCTGGTGCAGCTATACACAATGCACCGAGGTAAGTATAGTACTGCCTTAGAGAACATATTTTCAAATTTTTTTCTTCTCTGAAGTTTTCTATGTGATTTGCTTGTTGTTTTCCTTTCGATCTGATATTTTGGTATCCTAGGCTCACCCATTGAGTTTATATTTAATATTTTTCATCATTAGGAAATTTGGACTGAAAAGGAATTGTGATAGATTTACAATTTTGCAAGCATGATTGGCTTAACTCATTCCCTGAAAATATTTTTGTGAAAAGAAGAACTATAGCATCTTTTAAATTAGTTCTTTTTAGTTGTGTTATGTCCTTTCTTTTTCAAAATCATATAAAAAATACATAAGAAGTTAGCTATCTTGTCTTGCTTGCATGAGTACATAGGAAAAGTTCATTTCTGATTTGCATGAGTGGTTAGGAAAAGTAGATCTTTATGAGTTTGATCAAGAAAAATTAGTTTGGATAGACATTAGAGGCTCTCCTTATTTTCTTCTTTCAGAGATTAGTTAGTTTTTATGGTGAAAATATTGTGTGTTTGAAGATATTATCGTAGATCTTGAAGTTTGGTTTATTGAAAGTAGCATGGATTTTTTGTTTTTGAAAGGAAAATGTTTCTCCCCTACTATGGTTAGATTTCATCGAAGAAGAATTTTTTCATGACATATAAATTTTAAATTTTCATCTTCATATACACCTCACAAACATTCACTACCCATCAAGATAAAATAAACGCTAGATTAGGTTAAAAATTTTAGTAATTTTAGTGATAGGGTAGAGACGTGTTTGATGTCTTAAAACATAGGAGCTTTTGTTTTATTCCTGCATTGCATCCCAGGGAATATGTGCTTCTTCCAGGTATCCTCCGTATATAGAATGGCCTTTCACGTACCCTTGAGTTATATAGAAAGGTACTTCATGTACTCAATTTTATATCAGAAGGTCCCTTTCATATGCATGTTCATTAGACAACGCTAATACGGATTTGAGCTCCCACATACCTTCTATATATCGGGAGACCCCTATAGAATTCCTTAACCAACTGAGAAAATCCCTTTATCCATCTTGTTGAAGCAATACACCGAGAACAACACTTGGTGAGCTACTACGCACGTGTTGTCTAGGTACTCAGGTGTTCAAGAAAAGCTATGGTCCCAATACTCCTTGTCGCATTTCATTGTTGGACCCTCTAGTATATTGTGAGTTGTGATAACTTGGCAATATTAGTGAGGGACCAGCTATCATTACCTCATCCTATAATTTAAATTTTCTTGTGGCCTTAGCTTGCGAAGGTTTTTTTGTATTTATTTTCTTCTTTGTCCAAAACATAGGGTCAAAAATATCAACTAGCACCCTAGTTGACTTATTGCAAGGTGTTCTCATATATTACAGGGTTTACCACCTGACTCTCCTCCTGCTGTAGAAGGAAACGAAGGTGAAACCATGGATCCAACAACTTCTGTTGATTCTCATATAGAAGGTTTTCCAAATACTCAAAGTAGGGAAGAATTCTCTACTTATGATACTCCTCTAGTCTGACATGCTCCTACGGCTGATTCAACCTTTCATTTTCTAATGGAATGTTAACCCGATTCATTCGATTAGGTATTCAATCACCCATAAAATGAAACTATAAGAACATAATTTATTCCAAATACTCCTTTTTGGAAAACCTCCCTAGGGCAATCCATTTCTGAATATGGAACAATTACAACCAAATCGGAGCCCTTCATGCTTACCCCTCTAAGGAAAGTCATTATAGATGCTCCATCAAATGCAGAATTATTTCATAAATCTATCTAGCATTTACGCAATATGGGAGAAAATATAAGAAGGATAATTTTTTCCCAACTTCCCCACCTTTCAAGAAAACATCATGCCCTTTCGACACCTTAAGTAGCTCATGTTTCCTGGTCACTGGCCCAAAACTTGGTTACTCAATATCCAAACCAATCCTCCACCCCCATCCCATTTAGTTAAAACTATAAATCAGTTTCTACTTCACCAATAATTTCCACACCTGGGAAAATTCCCCACCTCAAGTTGCTTTACCTACAGCGGGGAAGTTTTCTAGTATGGGGAAGAACCTACCAATGGGACCACCAGCATTAAATACTCCTCCTCCTAATACCAATACATTTGAACCCTCTTTTAGTCAGGGAGGGCCTTCATGGGTCCAACCCGCTATTAGTCCACCTTCTTGGGATATAATTACCCTAGGAATCAACCACCTATGGTTAATTAATCTTATCAACCACCATGATTAGGGGATGGTTATCCTGGAATACCTTACCCCATTAACGCTTATGTCCCTTGGGGGAAACCTATTTCATCTAATGTCCCATCCTATGGAGGAGCCATTTTAAACACTACTGGAGGTTTTAGAGGTCCACCGAGAGGCCCACCACTTGGAGGCTCCCCTAGAGGACATAGCTTACATGGAGGACCTGGTGGACCATATGGAGGACCACCACTTGGAGGAACACCATATGGAGGCCCACCACCTGGAGGACCACCATCTAGAGGACCACCACCTGGAGGACCACCACTTGGAGGACCTCCATCTAGAGGGACACTTTCTAGAGGACCACCACCTAGAGGACCACCACCACCACCACCTATAGGCCCATCTCCCTTGGGTATCTCCTTTCCTAAACAAACTTCTACAGGACCTTTTAGAAACCAACCACCTAACTAAATGGCCATGGGAATTTCATCCATGCTGATTTATCAATCTTCATATGGTCCTACTAGTCCACATATTCCATACCAATATTACCAGTATCCTCAACCTAATCAACATTTGCAATTTCTGGCTACATTAGATCTGCCAGATTTTTCCAAATTGATCAATGATCTGATACATCATGATCCTTCATGGATAGAAATCACAGTTAATCTACCCTCAAACATACCTAAATTTGATGGTAAACCTAGTGAGGATCCCAAAAACCATGTGATGACCTTTCATCTATCGTGCTCATTAAATTCTCTGATGGATGGTTCAATTTGTCTGTGTTTGTTTCAGAGAACCCTCACAGGAGTAGCTGCAAATAGGTACATCGATCTTCCCCACCATTCCTTTTGGGTCTTTAATACCTTAGAAATGAAATTTTTAGCCCATTTTTCAGTTACCAATTTGGTACGAGACATGTACATACATGTTAACCTAACTTCTCTAAACTACTTCCATCCATCTCCCCGATCATATACATGAATCGAGACGAAGACGTAGACTAATTAAGGATCCCATTTCTAATAAGTTACTGGTTGATTGGTTTACGAAATATTTAATTCCCCCAATTTCTAAGGATGTCTCCATAGGAGGTGTTACTACATAGGAGCAGGTCATTATAAGCCGTGCTGAGTATCTAGACTTGGTTTATTCCCATTCAGGTACTTTTGACCTAATCCCTCATGCTCCTCATCCTACATCAGACCCTGCAAGACCTGCAATGGAACCACCCACCGATGATGTTCTTAGTTCAGTTCAAACACAACCAGTGGCAAAATCCATGAAAAAGAAAAATCAACCAGCAGCACGAACTAGTCAACTTGTTCCACCACCCAAAACTGCATCCCCTCCTTCTTCCTCCATTGAAGTAAATGAAATTCAATCCACTGAATCTTCAGGAGGAAGAAAAAATGGTAAAAATAAAGCTTAAAATCCGATAACCAACAAGAAGGTAAAAAAAAAAAACCTAATGTTGATTCTAAGAATAAGAGAAATGTAAAGTTTCCATGCCTTATTTGTTGAGGTGACCACTTTACTAAATAGTGTCCTCATCGAGAGGAAGGTAGTAAATGTTTGAAAATTTCACCCACCCCAGAAGTTATTAAAGACCCTTTCCCCACCCAACAATAATTGATTGATCATGAATCCTTGCACAGGCCTTATTCATCTTCCATTGATGATGTTAAAATTATTTCAAGTGAAATAGTTCACCTTAAAAAAAAGATCCCAAAGTTATGACCCTCCTCTAGAAAATAAAAATGATGATGCTCAATCTCACAAACCTTCAATCTACACCCCTCCTCCAATTAATGGTATTCATATTCATAAGCCTATTCCTTATGCAATCCTTCTCCCAACAAAGAGTACACTTTGAATGTCCATCAAAATTCCATCCTTAATCCTAACGCAAGTGTTTCCTAGTACTATAATATAGTAGAAGATCTGTCCCAAGCACCTTGCACTATGTTAGCTCTTGAAGTACTCCAAACATGTCCTACACAACAAAAGAATTTTTTCACAGCCCTTAGAGATTTGGATCCTGAAAAAACAACATCATTTCTTTCAAGTTGGATGATTTTACAACTAGGCTCTCACATAAATTTTCTTTCTAGTTGTCCACAAAAGTCATTGGAAATACCATCCGTTGTACTATTTTGGACAAGGGAGCATCCAATTCGTTCATACATTTTTCTTATTGGAGATCCATTGGTTCTCCTAAAATTAAACATTCACCCATGACACTAAAGGCCTTTGGTGGTCGCATATTTCAACCTTATGGATTATGGCCCTCCCTCTAGTTCGAAATGGGGGGGAAATCAGTTTCCATTCATGTTGAAGTTGTTAATTCTCCTTTAGATTACAATATTCTCCTAGGTCAAAACTATTTATATGCTATGCAAGTTGTGCTTCACCCATATTTCAGATAGTTCAGTTCCCATTCCAAGGGATTATTGTTAATGTTAATCAATTAGACTTCTACTTTCTTGATGTAACCTCAAATACTGCAAACAACATTCTATTTTTGATGACCCCACAATATCAAAACATTGGATTAGGTCTCATCAAATATTCTTATCTCATGGGAATATTTCCATTGTCTAATCTTCCTCATGTTTCATGTTAGTTTTTCAACATTTAAGCTAGCATTATGTTAAGATCTTTTCACTTAGAGAATAACAAGCATAGCAATAACATAAGTACATCACATGAGACAAGAGACACAAAGAGTTTTGATTGGGGAAACCATAAATGGAGAAAACCCCGCAACTTCCTCTAAGATAGTATCACCATAAGATGTGAAACCCAAAACAGTAAGATGACCTCCCAACACAGCAATAGCCTTTTGTCTTCTGTCAAGCCAAGTATTTCCTTCTCCAAAGGTGCGCCACACTTGAGAGAGAAAGTGATGTATGTCACAAGTGATAAATAGAGAGATTCTCACTCTCTATTTATAATCATCCGTTCACTTAAGTTGCCATTTCACACGTAGGCTCGACCTAATAATTACTACTCGAGCCTACACCTTAATTAGTGTATAATAACTCAAGTGCCCCAAAACTGTGGGGACTTACCTAATGACTTGATATGAATTGATTACATTATTAATCCTCCCGATCGGAACATCGGGGCATGACCACATGACTCAAATACATAATAGAAACATCCCAGAATAAACATCGGGTTACAATACATAAGATACATAGAAGAATACATTCTGAAGTTACATATACATCAACACTCCCTCTTAACTAGGAAGGTATTCTTTCGACACAATTTTCAGCACTAGTCTTCTTCTCTGCATCAACTGGATCATCTTCGACTTCAAGTCATCTTCATCTTCAAGTCATCTTCGTCTGCAATTCATCTAGATCTGGATCATCTCTCGGTCTAGATCATCATAGAATGTCATCACTGGATCTGGATCATCATCACTAGACTGGATGTGGATCATCACTCGATCTGGATCACTACTGCTGGATCTAGATCATCACTCGATCTGGATCTCTCGGAGTCATCATAACTGGATCTGGATCATAGCTCGATCTGGATCTCCACTGGTCATGATCATGTGTGTACTATCTTGTCATAGGAAGTTCTACAAAGCCATCCCTTTTTGATGCTGGTTGTAGGCCTACTCTCATGTAGGTCTTCGCCCAGCACTTACATCTAACCTACTCGTCAGAAAGGCACACCCAGCACTCACATCTAATCATGTAGTGAACTACAATCACATCAGAAAGTCCCAGCACTCACATTCACCAACATGATAGGCACAATCAACTACCATCTGTGAAATGGCCCTGCACTTATATCTGACCTACTCGTCAGAATGGCACATTCACCCAGGCCGGAACACATCCTAACACAATGGTGAATGACTTTCACCCAGGCCAGAGCCCCTCCTACCACAATGATGAAATATTTTTCACATTCACCCAGGACGGAACACATCCTAACACAATGATGAATGACTCTCACCCAGGCCGGAGCCCCTCCTACCACAATGATGAGAGATTTGTGCACTCCCATCTGACCTGGTAGAAACTGAAGCCTACACTCTCGTCAGAATGGCCCCCAGTCCCTGACTGAGCTACCTGGTAATGGACCAGGCACCTCCACTCTCCCGGAGAGTGGCAGTTGCCCTTACATCTATCCTACTCGACAGAATGGCTAGCACTCACATCTGTCATGGGAGGAACTTAATCCTTTAGCCATGACCAGAATGGCTCAGCCCTTACATCTGACCTACTTGTCAGAATGGCTCACTCATTCCCTGACTGAGTGTTCCTGGTAACTGACCAGGTGCCTCCATTCCCAGAATGGAAATCAACACTCATATCTGACATGGAAGGAACCAAATCCTCTCACCATGACAGATGGCTCAGCCCTTACATCTGACCATGGAAGGAACCAATCCTCTCACCATGTCAGAATGGCTATGGGTCTCATCACTGTCTCTTGGAAGGAACCTCGATCTGGAGAACACCAAGTCTCTCTCTAAAGTACTCAAACTTCAGCCTAGCCAAGGGCTTCGTCAATACATCAGCTATCTGTTCCTCCGTCACAACATATAGGAGCTTCACTGCTCCTCTTTGCACCATATCCCTAATATAGTGATATTTGATCTCGATATGCTTCGACCTGGCTCAAGGTGTTCACAGCAAAGCAAATGTCTAGTCTCATGTTCATCAGGTACATCAATGACCCAATCATCTGACGATACATCGTAGCATCAACCGACTCTGATGAAGCATCACTCAATAGCTTCAGGTTCGATGCCATGGGTGTAGCCAAAGCCTTGCAGTCCATCATCCCAAATCTCTTCAGGATCTCTACTGTATACTTCCCTTGCCCAAGGAAGATTCCATCTGTACTCTGCCACACCTCCATACCTAGAAAGTAATGCATCATCCCCAAGTCCTTCATCTTGAACTCAGCAGCAATATTTCTCTTCGTATCAGCAATCAACCCATCTGTACCTATCACAAATAGATCATCTACATATAGTAGAAGTATCACTGGGTTGCCATCTTCAACCTTGTAGTAAAGGTTGGAATATGCTTTACTCTTGGTAAAGCCCAAACTGGATAGAAAGCTATCAATTCTGCCGTACCAGGTCCTGGGTGTCTGTTTCAAACCTTACAGGGCTTTCTTCAATCTGCACACATGAGACTCTCTGTCATGTGTCTCAAAACTGAGTGGCTGTTCTACATAGACTTCCTCTTCTACTACACCATTCAAGAAAGTTGTCTTGACATCCATCTGGTGTATCTTCCACTTCACCACTGCAGCCAAAGCAAGTACTGATCTAATGGAAGTGTATCTGGCTACAGGTGCAAAAGTCCCTTCATAGTCTATTCCCTCTTTCTGAGAGAATCCTTGAGCTACAAATCTTGCCTTATACTTTTCAATGCTACCGTCCGCAGCATGCTTGATCTTGTAGATCCATTTGGAAGTGACAACTGACTTCCCTTTTGGTCTTGGGACAAAATCCCAAACATCATTCTTCATGATCGATTGATATTCTTCAATCATAGCATCCTTCCATTCTTTCTGATCTGCCGCTTCTTCATAACTGGAAGGTTCTTTGTCAATGAAATCACATAGTAAAGCTACATACTCGGAATTTGATCTTGTCCTCTTTCTTTCTCTGTGATTCTCTTCTGGAGCCCCATATCTTTCCGCACCTTGGATAAGTTCACGTATCCAAGCAGGTTTCCTCTTATGAGGATTCTTCTCCAGAGGTGGATCTATAGGTATTTGTGGTTCCTTGAACTCTCGATCTTCTTCTTGAGTTTCTTCATTCATGATTGTATCACGGATCCTAGGTGTTTTTGCTTCTCCTTCTTCATGTTCTTCAGCAGGTCTCTTTCTGGATTTGTTGTAAGCTGTGTCTTCATCAAATGTCACATCCCTGTTGATGTCAATCTTCTTGTATCCTGGAAAGTAGATTCTGTACGCCTTCGAGCTTTCAAAGTATCCCACAAATATTCCCTTCTTTCCTGAAGGATCTAATTTTGTTCTCTTCTCTTTTGGAATATGTATGTATACTGGACAAGAGAATATTCTGAGATGGCTGACTTCTGGTTTCTTGTCGGAGAAGAATTCTTCAGGAGTCTTGTTCTCGAGTACTCTATGTGGAGTACAGTTCTGTACATACACTGTTGTTCTGGCAGCTTCAGCCCAAAGATGCATAGGTATATCTTGATCATGAAGCATAGCCCTTGCAGCTTCCATGATAGTTATGTTCTTCCGTTTTGCAGCCCCGTTTTGTTGAGGATTGTAAGGAGTGGACAACTCCCTCTTAATCCCTGATTCTCTGCATAGCTCCTTGAATTCATTCGAAGTGAATTCTCCACCATTATCTGATCTGATGGTCTTGATCTTCTTTTCAGACTAGTTCTCTATCAAGGCTTTGAATTCCTTGAATTTGCTTAATACTTCATCTTTTTTCTTCATAAAATAAATCCATGTCTTTCTAGAAAAATCATCAATAAAAGAAACATAGTATGCATACCCGCTAAGTGAGTTTGATGACATAGGGCCATATAAATCGGAGTGGATGATTTCTAGAATGCTTTTGGCTTTGCTTTCACTGCTTGGAAATGTCTTCTTCGTGTTCTTTCCTTTCGCACATCCTTTGCAGACCCCATCATGTTTTGCTTGAATTTCTGGAAGACCTTCGACACCTTTAGTTCCAATAGGTAGTGCTCTGTAATGCACATGTGCAAGTCTTCTATGCCAAAGTTCATTTGGCTCTACTGTGTCATGGATCAAGGCTTGTTCTGGAAGGCCCTTTAATTTGTACAAGCCTCCTTCTTGTTCTCCAATTACTACCGCATCATCGATAGTCTTACCTTTTGGCCACATGATGACTTGACCATCTATGAATGCAACCCGCATACCTTTTGCATCCAATGCTGAAATAGAAAGAAGATTCTTCTTGAGTCCTGGAACAAACAATACTTCTTTCATTGTTAGAGACTTACCAGAGTCTAGCTTGTATGAAGATTCCCCACTACCTTTTATTGGATATTGGTAGTCATCTCCTAGTTTCACCTTATGAGGTGATTCATGTTCTGATAGTCTCACAAAGGATTCCTTGAATCCCGTCATATGTTTGGAAGCACCACTGTCTATGAGCCAATCATCACTTCCATGAGTAATGTTACCTGTGAGAGCTGATATCAAAACATATTCATCCTCGCTTGAAGAATCTTCACTTTCATATCTAGATCTCTTTCTGGAAGGTTCATCATCCTCTGCAGCATGAGCATGATGTCTTCTTTTGTTTCTCTTCTTCATCTTCTTCTGTTTGTTAGGACAATCTTTTGCAAAGTGTCATGCTTCATCACAAGTATAGCATATGACCCTAGACATATCTCTTTTAGGATTATCTTTATAAGAAGGATTACCTATGGAATGATGTTTCTTCTTTCTTGATGACTTGGAGTGAGTCTTGGAGTGTACTGTAAGAGCTTGGTCTTCACTTCCCATCTTCTCTTCTCGAGCTGCTATACGAGCTTCTTCTTGAGAGCATTCTTCCCATAGTCTGCTGAATTTTACCAACTTATTTCTAGCACAGATTCCTTGAATGAAAGCATCCCATGACCTAGGGAGGCCATTCAAGGTAGTCATCACAATATCTGCATTTTCCACTTCTTCATCAACAACTTCTAATTGTTCTTTGATTTGAGAAACCCTTGTGAAGTTTTACTGGATAGTTTCTGCATTCTGAATCTTCACATTCTTCAACTAGTTCCTTGGGGTCATCTTCCGATTGATTTTATTTCCTTCAAACAATTTGGTTAAGGCATCAAACATAGCTTTAGGTGTCTTGAGAGAGGACACCTGAGGGATAAGATGATCTTTGATAGAATCAGCAATGATCCTCTTTGCCATAACCATCTTTTTCTTATGTAGGGCCTTTTCCTCATCTCCCTCTGGAACTGGAACCTCCTCATGAATGTAGGAGTCTAATTCATTCTCCTCTAGGACCAGGGAGATTCTATACTTCCAAGCCTAGGCTCACTGAAAAATTCCTCTTCTGCAAAAAGCCCTAATTTCTGACCCCAGTGACAGGTCCAAAACTGAAAAACCTCAGAATTGAATTATGTTTCGACAGAAATATGTTCCCTATGGAGGAGAGTAATTCCACCTTACTTTTACTGAAAATATATGGAGAAAGATCCACAAACAAGGAATCCCTAGCCTCCGCAGCTGCACAGTGTCTTCTTCTCAGGTTAGCTCTGATACCATTATAGTTTTTCAACATTTAAGCTAGCATTATGTTAAGATTTTTTCACTGAGAGAATAACAAGCACAACAATAACATAAGTACATCACATGAGACAAGAGACACAAAGAGTTTTGATCGGGGAAACCATAAATGGAGAAAACCCCGCAACTTCCTCTAAGATAGTATCACCATAAGATGTGAAACCCAAAACAGTAAGATGACCTCCAAACACAGCAATAGCCTGCTGTCTTCTGTCAAGCCAAAGTATTTCCTTCTCCAAAGGTGCGCCACACTTGAGAGAGCAAGTGATGTATGTCACAAGTGATAAATAGAGAGACTCTAAATTCTCTATTTATATTCATCCGTTCACTTAAGTTTCCATTTCACATGTAGGATCGACCTAATAATTACTACTCGAGCCTACACCTTAATTAGTGTATAATAACTCAAGTGCCCGGAAACTGTGGGGACTTACCTAATGACTTGATATGACTTGATTACATTATTAATCCTCCCGATCGGAATATCGGGGCATGACCACATGACTCAAATACATAATAGAAACATCCCGGAATAAACATCAGGTTACAATACATAAGATACATAGAAGAATACATTCCGAAGTTACATATACATCAACATTTCACAATTCACATCCATGAATATGATTTCTGCTTCTACTAAAGACAAAGGAAATTCCATTGTTGAGTCAACAATGATGACTCATTTTGAGGAAATGTACCATTCTATTCAATCCACCATTAACCCCACCATCAACGATCATTTGTTGGTGGCTTCAGATCCTTATCACCTACCATATTGGCTAAACACCCCCCCCTCCCGTCTCTAGATTATATTTCACATACACTCCCCTCTGATGAATCCATAATGGAAGATATGTCCCTAGAAGAGATTCCTTGGAAAGATCATCACCATTGATCTTCTTTCCTTCCCCATTTCCATATGGTAGAAGAGAAATTTGCTTCAGTGGTTTCTTTTGATATAGCACCTGACCCTAAGTCTCCGATCCTCACTCGTGATGTCGAATCCGAGGGAAATTTATGTAACATTACCAAAACCATAGAAGTTGGTATATCAGTAAAACCTATCACTCCAGAGAACATTCAAATAGGCCACAACTCTTCACCCTCAAAGATACAGTCTTATACGGCCTTATTCAAGGAAATCAAATATGTCTTTGCTTGGACCTATGAATAAATGCAAGGGATAGCTCCCTCTATGGTAATTCACGAGATTAAAACCTACCCCAGTGCCAAGCCAGTTCGATAAAATTTGTGTCATGTTAATCCAATGAAAGAAGCATCCATTAAGGAAGAAGTTGACAAACTTCTTAGATATGATTTCATTTACCCTGTGCCCCTGACTGAATGGGTGTCCAACATAGTCCCTGTTAATAAAAAGAAGGGTACTATTAGGGTTTACATTAATTTTTGGGATTTGAATTGGGCTTGTCCCAAGAATAATTCTCCCACCCCATACATCAATCAAATTATCAACAACTGTGCTGGAAGTTTCATCTTTTCATTTATGGATGGCTTCTCTAGCTATAATCATATCGATATACTCCCATCAGTTCAACATAAGACAACTTTTATTTTCCAATGGGGCACCTTTGCCTATATAAAACTCCCTTTTAGATTGAAAAATGTTGGTGCTACATTTCAACGCACCATGTCATATGCTCTCCACGACATCAACCACATTGTGGAACCTTATATTGATGACATACCTTCTCACTCCAAGCAGCGGGATCACTATGTTGATCATATGAGATCCCTTTTTTTCATATGTCACCATTTTAACATTCATTTAAATCCACACAAATGCATTTTTTGTTTTCATACCGGTCGACTGCTTGTATTTATTGTGTCCAAGGATGGCATCTGTATCGACCCTCTAAAAATTGAAGTTATATTGGCCCTACCAGCCCCCACCAATGTTACAAAACTCCAAATGTTGCAAGGTAAGGAAAACCTTTTACATCGTTTTACCTGTAATTATGTCGAGAAGACACATGGTTCCATGCGATTGTTGAAAAAGGACACACCCTTTGTTTGGAATGACTTGGTGCAGCATGTGTTCAACATCCTAAAACATGCTCTTACACATGCACCTATGCTGAAATCACCAAATTATACCAAGGATTATTCCCTGTATTTGGTTGCATCTCTTTCAACTATTGGTACGGTCCTAGTCCAGATCGACAAAAATGATCAAGAACATGTGATATATTACGTTAGTAAGATTCGTTTAGACTCAAAAAATCACTATTCACATGTGGATAAAGTTGCTCTAGTCATAGTCATCACGGTCCAAATGTTCCATCACTACATCTTGATCTATACAACTACTGTTTACGCAGACTCTAACCCCATGTATTATATCTTGATTTTTCAAGGACATGGGGGAAAATACTTAGGATTCATTGTAATTCTCCAGGATTTTGAGTTGGAATTTGCTAAAACTATTTCTAAGAAATACCTTGTCTTCGTTGAGCTTATGTGTGACCTTCCCTGTGTTACTAAGGGAACAAATTCCCTTGATGCATTTACTGTTCAATATTTGTTCCTCATTAGCACGTCTGACCCCTGGTTTGGATATCTCATTCTTTATCTCCAAATGCAGCGATATCATCCTGATTCCACTCGCAATGAGTGTCATCACATCCACCACAAAGATAAGTTTTATCTCATTATCAATGATACTCTATACCATTGTGGATTTGATTCCATATTATGACAATGTCTCACTCATGATGAAGTTGAGATCGTTCTAAATTATTGCCACTCTGGAGCCTGTGGTAGTCACCTCTCTAGGTTGGATATTTCCCAAAAGATCTTACCCGTTGGGTATTTTTGTCCCTCAATCTTCAAGGATTGTATTGAAACTGTAAAAAAATTCACACCTTGTCAATTGTTCACATCCAAAAAGCGCACCCACCTAGCTCCACTACATCCTGTCGTAGGAGTTGGCCCTTTTGTAAAACGGGGCATAGACTTCATGCAATATAGACCTACCTTATCTAGGGGGCATGGATACATTATTTTTGATGTGGATTACTTCACTAAATGGGCTGAGGCTATTCCCGCATATGCCAAAGACAGAAAACCAACCGATCTCCTTATTTTTAACCATATCATTGTTAGATTTGGGATTCCTAAATCCATCGTAACCGATCATGGGTCACATTTTCAAAAAATGATGATGGCATATTTAAGTGAAAAACTAGGGTTTCATCATGATAACTCTATTCCTTACTACCCACATGCCAATGTCCAAGTTGAATCAATCAACAAAGTCCTAAAAACTATGCTTGAGCGGATGGTAGAGCATGCTAAGTCTAATTGGAATTTGCAACTTTTTTCTGCATTTTGGGCCTATAGGACTACCGTAGAAACTTCTACTTGTTTCACACCATTCCAATCGGTGTATATACTAGAGGACACTCTTCCAATATATTGTTAGATTCCTTCTTTGAATCTCGCTGTACAACTTTTTCCCAACAACACCCTAGAAGAAGAACAGTTCCTGTACCTAAACAAGCTTGACGAAACTTGTCGTGATGCTACCTTAGCAAATGAGGCACAGAAACAACCAATGAAATACCAATATGAAATATTCGTTCAACCCCACTTGTTTAATGAAGATGACCTAGGCTTGACCTATGGCCAAAAACATGATAAGTTGGGGGTAGGGAAACTAGAATCTATGTGGCTTGGGCCTTATGTTATCAGTTGTATTTCTGAAAAAAGGAGCATATGATTTAATGGATTATGAACTGATACCCTTGGTAGAGCCCTACAATGGGCTCTAACTCAAAAGATACTATGCCTAGGTCATCTAGCATAGTTTTATTGTAAATATTGTTTATAGAGTATTGTGTGTTTCTTTAAAAAGTGTGTTTTTTATGTTATACAAGATTTATTTTTCACACTTCTACTTACATAAGTCCTATGTTTAATGGATATATGACTACCTTTACCGGTTTCATGGATGGTGCTAATTTCTACACCTTGAATATTGTATCAACACCTTGGGTGTTGTACTCTCCTACAAGTGATATGGTGAGTTCAAGGGGTACTTGTTTGGGTCCCTCCACCAGCAATATCACAGAGTATCATGCCGTAATTGGATTGTTGACGAAATCCCTAGCTGATGATGTAAGATAATATAGGGTTTACTTAGACTCAAATTTAGTTGTATATAAGTCAAACCAAGTCTACACCATCTGGAATCCCCTACTTCTTCATACATTCCGAAGAGTAAGGATTTTAGAAAGGTATTTTGAGAAAATTTCTTATCAACACATTCTGAGGAATTTAAATGTTGTGGTTGATTCCCTGGAAAAAATTTTCTTAGATTGGTATATTCCTCATATTTAAGTTCATTATAACATAAATTCATTCATAATGGGCATAAATTCACACATCACATTTGCACACACATCTGTAAAAGGTAAACAAGAGATACAAAATAATGAAGCATCAAGATTTCATATCACCCAAAGTTTAGGACTATTATAGTTTTGAAACACATATATATGGGGAAAAAACTTAAGCTTCGAAGCTTTCAGTGTAAATATAGTTCAAAAATGAAGGAGCCTCTATGGACTAATCCTTGCAGCAATGCTTGTGATAGGATGCCACGACCTGAGCCACTCTATAGAGTAGCCTCACAAAGTGACTTGAAACCTCTGGAGTTCTATGCTAGTACTACCTAGGTAAATCATCAGTAGAGATATATGGAATCCCCATAGTCAAGCATTGTATGTTCTCCTCTATATCCTTGAGAATCTCATCCACCTCTGTGTAACGGATCTCCATCTCTCAAACTGCTCCTCGCCTCTCAATGGGCAATGCTACAGTTGGGAGAGAAGGCCATATATATGGACAAGTAATTTTTTCACATCTCAGCATTACATCAAAAAAATGAAAGTATAAAAATTTAAAAAATAAAAATATGAATAGTGGCATCTTTCTTACCTCAATCGTCCCACTTCTCTCCCTTTGGCAATGGAAGTTCAAGGTCATTGCAAAAATATGTCTCCTCATAAGCATAGTCTTCTATCATTAGTAGTTGGATTCGCTGCCAACGAAAGAAGACTGATCCATAAGTAACCTTCAAACCTCCACCACCATGATGGGCCATGAGATTCACCCACCTGATCACCCTGGGATCCTCGACATCTAGAATTCTCAAGGAAACCAGATGCCTCATCAATGGTACCCTCTCCAGGAATAAATATACTACTACAACCCCATATACAAAATGATTTAGTTCTCCCCATATACTTTTCTTTAACTAGTCCTTTAATCTAACCAACAAACCTTCAATCTAGTTGAATATTGTGGTAGCCATACCTTCTATGGCATATAACATGTGTTCTTTGGTGGTAAAATCGATTGATCTAGTTCCTATGAACTTCCCAATAGTATAGAAAACTTTACTTAATGTTCTATTTATTATCTGTTTAATAGGGAGTTTTCCCCCTTTGGGAAATTGTCCCCAACAAACAATAACAGTCAACCAGGTCATATAGTGAAGAATCACTGCCCCATAGGCCAGCCAGAACTGCTGGTCTACCTCTATGAGACAACCTGGTCAAAAAAAATATGTCTTCTATGTCTAGGCTCAATGTGTCGGTCCTAAACACAAAGTGCTACTGATCTGGGTCTCATATATGAATTATGTGTTCTAGACGGCGCACATATGCCTTAATTTTGGGTACTTTGAAGTACTTAAGAAACCCACATTCCCATAGAGCAATCACAATTCCTGGGTTGTTAGCTGCTTGGACATCATCTAATTCATGTTCACATTCTTTCCAAATCACCATAGTGTAGGTGTTTTCTTCCCTACAAAAACATTTCAAATATGCATTTAAAACATATCGAGATCTATGGAAGAACGAAAATTCAAAAATAAGCGGTTGAAAATGGGTATTTTTAACTACCCTTATCGTCGATGCTTTTGCTTGGTTTGGACAGAGTGCCTTCAACGCCTAGGTTCAATTTTTGTAGTGCGCGGAGGCACATCCCAACAAAGGAAAAAGCATCGCCCTGAGCATACCTCATCCCTTTGAGAAATGCTCTATAAACCCTAAAAATCGGCTGAAAATTGAAAAAACTGTACCGTGAACATGAAGAGGAAAGTTTTAACTATTACCAGGTTTGAGCGACTCGAAGAAAGATGGACCACAGCTCCTGGAATATACACTTGAAAATTGGCCTCTTTTCACCAAATTCACTCTCTCCTTATGGTAAAAACACAATGGTAAAACTTTCACTATTTACCCCTTTTATAGTAATTTTGACTTTTTATTTTTAATATTAAATCAATATACTTTAATTTTGTGGGTTTTTATCACTTGTTTTCTATAGTTTTATGATGAAATTTAATTCTAACCTAATTTTCAAAGTTTCCAGGCCATATTCACAAAGCTTATGGTTATGTCTCAATTTTCTTTTGTCGTTTTCACACTTTGGGTAAAAATGAAAAAGTACCAAGCGTCGTTCATACTTTTCACATGCTCGTTAAAAACATACTAAAAAAATATCGAGTGCACTTTTATGATATTTCAGACTCATTAAAATTGGCTTATGAAAAAGAGAACCCTTTATGGAGTTATATTTTATCTTTTTTCAGTCTCCTTAAAAACACAAAAAGATTGCCAAGCAAACTTGATACATTCATGCTTGTAGAAGTATTTGAACGATTGAATAGTGTTTGTTACCCTATGAGATACAACGAGTGTTTGTTACCTTATTTGGTCTTGTAAAAACAAAAAGAGGCACTCATCGTACTAAATGGGGAAATTAAGGGAAAGAGGAATATCTTTTCATTTGTATCGATGGAAGCTCACATTTCACCTTTAAACGTGGCACCTGTCTGCATTTGCATTTTTGAACAATTGGGTATTCATTTTGTATCCAAGTTGATCCACTTTCATAAGTCACCTGAATCCTTTGAGTCAATTCAAAGAATACATCATCGTATTCCTTGCATTACATATCGTTTTCATCTCATCAAGTTAATGCTTCCAAATCATTTTTTGTGCTGCAATTTGTTCAAAGGATGTCTCTTTTACGATCCAACTTGTGAGTAACTTTACCTTTATATAAATTCGGTCATGTCTGAGTTATTTTCATGGTTGTTTCATCACTTCAAAATCAAATTTTGTTCCATGTTTTTTGTCGATGATGGGGGAAACATCATGTCGCTCCTTCGACGAGTCTCTTCTTGTCGACTTTAGCCCATCATCTAGGAATTAGATTTAGGAACCAATTAAAGTACCTTTAAGCCTACATGCCTTAATGGAAAGCTTCCTCATTTCCGACAATAGGTTTTAATCAACGACTTCTAAATGAAAGATTCTATCAAGTGTTCGACTTCAAGACATATATGCACACTTCAGAGAATGTTATGATCAGATACCTTGGGAATCATTGACATCAATGGTGATTTCCCTCACGCTTGTTAACAGTATACATTAATGAATGGTAATCAAGTGGTTTATACAATGCTTGACGTGAAGACATCTATTCACATGGTCATAATCGTATCATTTTAGGATTGGAATGAAGACCTTGAGTGGTTAGGATTCATCTTCTTATGCTCAGGTTGCGATGGAATATTATTTGAATTCATGATATGAATCCACATTGTATGTTTTGTGGCTATGTCCAATATTGAGTTTGAGTAACATGGATTTACTTTGTATTTTCTGTAGCCATGTTCTATTTTCTACGTCGTTATTCATGGATTTGCAGTGTATTCTTGGTAGCCATGACATGGACATATTCATGGATATGCAATTTATTGGTCTGTTACCATGATTGAGTCAGAAAAGTGAGTTACTAGTCTTATGTCAGTTATAAACTCATCTCTCTCTGCCTCTAATACCATACTGATATCTAGCAAAGTATTTTTCCGATCACATCCTTCTAGATTCATACTTTGTGGGGCATCCTGTTGCACCTAAAATATCCATTGATTCGTAAGCACCCTTCAGAGAACTTGGTCATGGATTCTTGTGGTGACTTTCTTTCCACTTTTGGATAAGACTGACGCACTTTCCCTCTTATGAAAAAGTGTTGACGCTTGTTGTCCATTTACATTAGGTGCCATTGGTGCTTTTCCCTTTTTGAGAAAAAAGCATCGGTGCCTTTCCCTTCTGCAAAAAAAGCATCGATAGAGTTAAAAGAGGAAAAACAAAAGATTCAAGAATCTTCCATATGAAATCCCTTATGGAGGTAATTATTATTAGCTAGGGAGAGGTTCCATTCGCCCTCTTTACCGATAGGGATCATCGCCTATCCATTTCCTAAATAATCTCATCCCATGTGGACCTTCCTTAGCCTATAAATGAATCCTTCATGGAGGGAGTGAGGAGAGGCCAAAGAGAGCATCCTTATATTGTTGGATTGAAGTCTTGTATAGAGGAAAGTTTGAGTGAGTTTGTGTGTGAAGATCTTTGTGTGAATAAGGAGTGTTGTAAGTCCTTTATGGAAGACAAACCTGGAAACATCAAGCCTTTGGTTGTATCTTTACCTTCTTATTTCATTAATACAAAAGTGTTCCCCTTTCGCATACTTGATTTGTGTTAATATCAATTAATTATTGTTAGATTCCTTAATCACTAGCATAGATTATTAATTTATCTAGTTAGATTCCTTAATCACTAGCATAGATTATTAATTTATCTAGTTACTCTCATCTTGATGTCTTGTTTTCTTGATGCTTCTTGATAGGTGTTGTGGATTGCATAAAGAGTAGTGGGACAAGTACTAAAGATTGCATATCTAAGGTATAAGAGTGATTTCATCAGTAAATTAACCATCTAGGGAAAGGATATACTATTGTGGTGTTTTGTTCTATGCTTGTATCATACAAGGTAGAGTAACAAGCGGTGTCCACATCGATTGTAGAAATCCTACAAGCAATTTCAACATGTGTCATTTTGTTAATACATGTCTTAGTCTTGATTAATTTGTTAAATGGTATAATATTAACAATTTTTGAAGTTGTAGGAACCCCATTTTGAACATGATATCAGAGACAGTGATATCAGTGAATTGACCCCAAGTGGATTTTATGATTACCTCAATAATGTATGCACATGGTTAATGACTGAATCTTGTTCAAATTATTTAAATTTATTACCGTACACTCCTTTATAGATTGCTAATATTTATAATTTCTAAAATTGCAGATGCTATCTGGATATGCAGAGGGGAAAAATTTTTCTAGAAGCAGTTCCTCATATGGGGGAGATATGTGTGAGGAAGAGGTAAGTATATTACAACATGTTAGTTTTTTAGTACATATTCTTCAATCCATTCAAGTCCATGACTAAATATGGAAACACTTTATGACTGTAGACATCATCATAAATCCCTGCACCGCCTCTTTGGTTTGGATCTCCCCATAGTCCAAACATAGATAAGCATGTTTTCTACAACAGGTGACCCTCTTCCTTAAAAAGAGTGTGTGTCCATGATGATGAACCTACTAATTTCACGGTAATGTACACACTACCAGTGGTAGTTGTTGGTTAGCTTTGAATTCACTTCACAACTAGTTTTTCTTAATGTTATTTTCACATGTTTACCACATCAGGATGTAGAGTCATCTATGCCATACCATAGTGGGGTTATTGATGCTGCAGTCAATGCTACATCTACAATAGGGATAAGTCATATAGAGGTACATATACTTGAATATTTGTAATTGTACAATTCATTTGTAATGTCTATGAACATGAACGATGTCTAAATATTTTATCATTTGGTCAATGTAGCCACACCCTAGTACATTAGTGCATGCGACTGAGGTTCATATTCAACCTATGACTTCCTCGGGCCCGATCTCATTCCCTAGAACAATTTTTTTCAGTGAGATGTTCATTATTTACATAATTGGTTAGTAATTTCTCATTCATGTACATGTTGATAATTGTTGAAATAATTGACAGAGTTTTTTTTATTCACATAGAAGGATTGCAGTGTAATGTCCCGGTTTTGACCCCGTTACATTAGATGTATATGATGTATATATTGTAATGATCATGGTGCAGAGCTAAAGGCCAAGGCCCCACCATTGATCGGTTATGCTAAATTTTGGATTTAAATTTGTCAACGACGGTATGTCGGGGCATGTGGCATATATTATGTTGGTCATCATGTAAATATGCATCTATAATTAATTAAATGAACCCGACCAGCTACGATCGTGGCAACTAAAATGAGAAAGGGGCATGATTTTCCCAAAGATAAGGATGTGGGTTGGGAATTTGTCAAATCTTGGCCAACAAGGGAAAATACCCATGTGTCTTCTTCCCTTGTTTGATTCCAACTACTTTCATTAAGAAAGGTTGCAGGTGGTTGAAGCAGTTATGATCTTTGGGAGTGGGGTGGCAGGACTCTTAGTCCTCAACCACACGCACACTCCACCCCTGTTGACTTCACTCACGCAGGCAATACCATTCTTCTCTCCACAATTTTGCTGTTCATCCCTCACGCAGGCAATACCATTTTTCTATCCACGATTTTGTTGTTCATCCCTCACGCAAACCTTTTCTTGGCTCCACAAGTTTGTTGAACACCCACGCACTGCAATTTCGCATCCTTCCTGTAGTTGCTCACCTTCACACACTTCCAATTGACTGCTCATTATTTTCACGCATAGGAATTTCCTGGATTTACCCACACAGTATTTTTCCTCGACGGATTTGTGGATGATGTGGCTGCATCCTTTCCCCAGGGGTCGAATTGTGGGTTCTGCATTGATTGTTACTCACGCCCATTTCGGGAGTCTGTAAATTTGTTTCCAGCGTGGTCTATAAGAGTCTTCCCGGGGCTTCATTGCCTTGGACGGACTGCTGATTTTCCCCTGCTGTAATTATGTTCACTGCTACGTTTGGGAATTTGTTGTATAATCGCTTGGGAGCCGTTTTTCTCTGTTTAAAGCTGTGATAGCTAAATTAATTGTCGAAGTGCAATGGTTGGTATTTGGACTATGAGAGGAGCAGGGATGTTGGCTTAGTTTTGCTTGATAAACCTGGTGGCTAGAAACCACATAGACAGAGCTAGAGGGATGGCCTTCTTCTCCATCACCCCTGAATAGCACTGGAAGGGAATGCAGGTCCTGAGGGACTGTGTAGCAGAGAAGGGACTGATTCCTTACGTTGGGTGTGTTTGGGTGTTTTAGAGGTCACGCTAGTTCTGGTGTAGGTGTTCTTAGCTCTGCAATGAGCTCACCAGCTTAGCAATTTTCCTTCTCTAGCTCCTTAATGGCCTGATAAACCCAACTGTGTTGGCTTGGCTGTGTTTTGTGTATCCCTGGCTATGTGTAAGCCTGCTTGTTCCCTTATTCCTTGGAGAATCATGTCCAGCTCAGGGGTGGCCGTGCTGCTGAGAGACTAAGGAGCATGCTGGCCTATGGTTGGGTGGAACGTTGCAGCGACGTAGCTAGTTGCGGAAGGAGTTCATCATAAGATAGGTGATCTTGTCCATTTTTACTTCTGCAACCATATTTACTGTCAATGATATGATGAACATGTTGAATGAATTCTTTTTTGAATGCATGTTGATTCCATTGTGCAAGATAAATAATCATAGCTGTGCATAATATATAATTGTAGTTGTGTATCATGAATGAGGGTAACTGTGTACATTCCACTGTAATGCATCTCTTTATCAGCATTCTATTTTAGAATTTCATCATTTTATTTATGCTTGTACATGTTCATGGGCATTTAGCCCGGGTGGTCAATGATTGTATCGCATCTCCTTTGCCGGTCGAAGGCATGGGGACGTGACATGCAGGTAGACTCTCTGCAAGGATGAGGACAGCAGAGGCACCTATACCCTGAATGGATGCAGTGACTATTTCTTTTATTTACAACTAAGTCGTATTTTAAATTTTCAATTTTTTTTATTGTTGGACAGTATTAGTTCAGTTACCTGATCAAGAAATATTGTCATTGATTTAGAGTCGCCAGAGATGCACAATGTTTGTGGAAAGAGGAAACAAGCATCAAGGTTGGAAAAAAACAAGCGAAAGTTAGAGTTTTATGTGTTAGTTCAGAACAAATCTGTATTTTTCTGTACAAGAGGAAGTAAGAGTTTAGGGGTGTGATCTAGGACATGTGTACTTTTGTTTTCTTATACATCAATGATGTTTTTGATACATGTACACTAATAGGACATAAAAGGAACTTCTATTTTTGTATTATAACTTTCATGATATAAAAAATATTTCATATCAAGGCTCTTGAGATCTTCATGCTTCAGTCTTTAAATGTGATCATAAATGTGTGGCCGAGAATGTTTCTATGTGTAAGGTTCCCAATTGTTTATAGATTTTACGATTACATGGAGATATCAGTTATAAATTTGAGAACAATGAACAATTTCAATATTACGTAATGACAACAGTGTACATTTTAATTGTTTTTACCACGATCTAATTACAAATATTGTTACGGAGAAAACTTCCTATGGCTTGGGGTGTACCACAAAAGACAGAGTAACTGCAGAAATCAATCCCTTCTCAATATGCAAGAGAAATAAAACATCTAACACTAAAGGATCTCGAAACATACCTTATTTCGGATGGTTGATGTAGATCCCTATTGAGCTTTTCCAATCCTACTTGTGTTAACAATTTGCTCTCTCAACAATCAGCAAACAAGACAAACATGCTATATAATGGTGTTACAGCTACTCTAGCATATATAATCAATAATGTATAAGCAATTAAAAGCCTCCATGGATTCAATATTCATTTAAATGCACATCATTGGACAGGAAAAGATATTTCTATTAATAAAAATCAGAGATTACATGAATGACAACCTTTGTCGGCACGTCTGTGAACTAGAGAAACTGAGTCCTCCAACTGGACCTCCACCACCTCAATCCTCCATCTCTTGATAGCAATCTCACAAGAAAAAGAAAGCTTGGAAAGAACACCAAGTGCTCCAAGGGACAAAGGGATGTAGACTCAAGTATAAGCAAGCTACGACAACAATGGACTATAGTTTTCTTGCTCTTCAATTCCTCCCCTTTCAATGTATCCAAAGGGTTCCTTATATAGTGCTTCAATGGGGTAATGGAAGGTCAAATATGAGTGATCGCAAGGCATATGGAATGCCAAGAGACAAGTTACTGGGATCCACATCAAGGAAAACTCCAAAATATTTTGCCTTTTGCACACATCCCGATGTACGTGGGTTTAAGGGTTATATCCGCATGTATACGCAAGAAAGGGTTAAAAAGTCACGTATAGCGAATAACAGGTGTTTTTAGGGATGATCTTGGAAACATCAAAGGTACAAAAATGGTCCATGGGGTCCAAAGAGCCTATAGAGGGATAGGGAAGGCCATAAATGTGTGATCTACTATGTGTGGTAAAATAAGTTGTAACAGATGCCCCCTAATGTGTGAGGTTAGAGGGGTGATACGATGGTTGAAATACATTATAATTCCATCCCATAAGTGGAGTGATGAAGAACTAGGTGGAAGAACCAGCCATCCAACAATATAGTACAAATATATTTGTATATGACTGCAAGTACATACAACAGTCCCAGATACATAAGAGTACAATGGCCATGAATAGGCATGATACAAAATATGACATGTGTGGTCATCGCCATGTACAATATAGATCGAACAGAATCACCATGATGAATGTATACAAAGGATCATGATCTCCATGAAAGCTGAAGATATACAATGGATCAAGATCTCCATAATGGCTGAAGATATCTGACATACACTGGAATCGAGTAACGAGAGCTGAAATCTCATGAACACTAGCACGATCAAGGAGGTAGCATATCAAAAATGTCACCAATCTGGAAATTCTTCTACACAATCCGCTACAAGTACATGTCCTACTATGTGAATAGAGGTGTCGAGGTCGAACATAGTAGTCCATTGTCTAATTACCAGTTATTGATGTATACCGTTAATAGACGGGAGATCACCCACCAATAATGAAAATGGGAATCAAGGTACTAGAGTGCAATCTAACAAGTGTGAATAAATGTGTTGAGTTCGAACATTTGAGAGAATCCATTGATCGGGGAACATTGATGTATTCCCAAAACTATCGATGGCAAGAGAACCTACCACTGATGACTGTAAGTCTCAAGGAACTCAAATGACTCTAGACTCCTATCCCAGAATAAATGATCTCAAGTTGATGGGATGAAATCCATTGGAAGGAGCGCATTAAGGCATCACCCATTATCCAACATGAGGTACTCAGCAAAGCTGTATAATGTGGAAGGACTCGATCATAATGTGCTCAAACTAGGACAAGTACCGGAAATGGCCAACATGCAAAGTCAAGAAAACTAAGGAATAGCCAAATCATGCTTCAAATTCCTTCGAACAAGAGCATAAATGCAAATGGCGACTGAATGTAGGCAGCATAGACTCAATATACAAAACTAGGACATCTCTACGACACAGGAGGCAGTGACAGAGGCTCCATAAGGATTGGAAGCTTAACCAGTCGATGGAGATAAACTCAGAGAAATGAGTATAGCTCCTAAATCAAACTATTAACCCAGCCAATGGATGTGATATACAGTGCTCTGTTGAAAGGCGACATGACACAACTGCTGCCAAAGATAACATCTTTTCTTGTCCGGCTTTTTGGTTTTTTGATTTTTTTTGGACTTTTTCAAATATTTTGAAATGCTTGGAAAAGAATAAAAGTGATTTCATAGTTACAAATCTAGGAGGAGACGAGTGTCAAGGGGAAAACAAACTAGTTCCGAGCAACGGAACATACCTATGCTCAATGCAGGGAAACATGTGTAGGATAATGACACTCAGAGGAAAGTCCCCTCCCAGTAAAAAATGGGGAATCAAGCTGCAAAAGCTATGTAAAATGGTTCTGCTTAGCTAGACATGAGACAGGCTTAGGATATATGGCTAATAATCAAAGTCAGGGAAGCTGGCATAAGGCTCAATAAGGCAAGAAAAACTCATGATAATGCAATTACAACTTGACATAAGGGAGTCCTGGGGAAAAGGCTAGCAAAAAGATCAAGAGGAATATGAGGCTCTTGCGTAAAGTCATGGCAATACTATACAAAGGACTCCCAAACCTTAAAGGAAAAATGTCAACATGGGTACCAAATGCAAAATAGGAGCTAACTAGAGTACCCATGTATGGTCAAGATCTACCATTCACATCATGTCACTTCGAAAAGAAACAAGAAGGTTCCATGACAAGATAGAATGGGTTCATACCTAAGGTTATAATGAAATGGTCATAAGGTCATGCAAAGTGCAAACCGACATGAAACCTAACCTATATGCCAGTTTAGACATAATACCTGAAATTGACACGAATGGGTCAAAACCATGGTCAAATTGCACTCAAAACGGACTCCTACATCATCAAACTAGTTCAAAATGGTCCAAAATGGTCAGAAATGGACAAAACTATAAAAAGTCGGTATAAATTTCAAAACATTTCTATAAATAGTAAAAAAATTTAAAATTCCATATCAATTGAAATTTTTACCCATTTGAGCTCAAAACTTCCAACACAAATTCCGGGAGCATCGTCCGACGAAATTCGACATCGTTTGATCCAGGTAACTCCTCATGTCCTCCTCTTCCTATTTCATGCAAATTTTTTAATTTTTCATCGTCCATTTAATTTTTTAGGCCATCCGAAATTATGCATTTCGGCCCACGTGGGTATCAGGATTTTTTCCACATATAGGGCTCTCCATACGCGTAAAAAATGCTCAAACCTGTGTACATACGTGGTTGTTTTGAAAATAGTTGTGTATAAGGCCACAAACAAAGTTTTCTAAGGAAAATATTAAGCAAAACTCTTGTTTTTTGTGCAGGATGGAGTGGAGGGCGAGAGAACATGGTGATGTGGAAGAGGTCGTGCAAGGTGATTTAATGGCCCAACAAGCTTTACGGACATGTGGTTTGTATAAGTTTTAGTTTCTTGGTAGCTTGAGGGCCAAAAAAAGACTCCTCCAGATGCTAGTGGATTACTGGGATTCAAACTCTGAGTCTTTTCACATTGATGGGATGTCACTCAACATAGAAGTTGAGGACATATACTTTATCACTAGTTTATCCCAGAGAGGAGAGGTGGTAAATATCCGATCTCGTGGGCCAGAAAGTGGACTGACTATTGATGAGTACATTGTGGTGTACTGCTTTCCAGACATGGAAAAGGTTGGGAGTCAAATCCTGAAAAACTCTAGATATCCAGGTTCTGGGACTGAAGGCCACACTATTGGCATTAGGTAGGATAGTCGGATCAGCTTCACTCCACCAAGCCTCGTGGCCACTGATGTTGTATATGGTGGAGTGTATGAGACCGATAGTGTATGACTAGAGCACAACACTATTGAGAAACATGAAACAACAGCTTAGTGACTGGAAAATGAGCAGAGTGTGGAACTTTGGTTTCTGTAGCATACTGAGCACGTTCTTCTTTGAGCGTGTACCACGGCTAAGCCCTAGAGTGGACATTCCTCCACATGGAGTTCAAGATCCATGCCAATGACATTGGGCAAATGTGATGCACAGACTCGGTGAAGGTAGGGTGGCTAACCCCTACCCAGTAGACTTCTTTCCATTGTGGCAAAGGTAGATCATTGCCATCAATGACTAACCCTATGCAAAGATAGACTTTCGTGGAGATCGAGACATACCCCTACCACCAGGAGCGGCAGATGGCAACATAGGTAACGAATCCCAAACCCACTTTTTAAGTTTCTTGAATTTTTTTTGTGTGTTTTTTGATATATTGACTCAAAATACATGTTTTGGTGTGACGACACATAGTGACAATATGTCATGTGTATGCAGATGTTGGACCACGATGACCGGATGGTTTCCCTCGTCATAGATGGAGGGGAAGAGGAGATGATATCATGGGTGTAGATGCGGAGTGGACGCTCCAAACTATTCACACAAAATTCATACGCTTGATCCGTAGGGTACACATGGCACAAGTCGAGGACTTTCTTGAGGCCATGCAGTGCTAGGTGGTTTGCGTACCATGGGCATGGGTTCAATTATTTCGACGGCTAGCTAGAGTTGTAGTGTGCTACTACGATCAGAACCCCCCCCCCCCCCCCCCCCCCCCTCCCCCGCTCCTCCTCAGTCTCAAAGATCTAAGAGTATTTATTTTTGTACGACCGTATATTATATTTTGGTGGCTCAGGAGCCCCAATTTTGTATTATGACACTTATGTATTATGATGTCACTTTTTGGATGTTAATGAAAAAACTTTTATGATGATCGATTTTATTTTATTTACATGTGTGCAAAAAAGTATGTTTGTGATATGCTTAGGGTCTATGAGACAAATGCCAATCTAACACATAGCATATGAGTCAACAACTTGATTAAAAATTCTTGAAACATGAATGTATGTTATATTCTCAAATTTTCATTCTAGCAATCTCACACATAAGAATCTTCGTAACAATATTGGATCCCTAATACGATATGAGCCATTAAGCTATGAAACCACTAACTGCGAATCAAGACATACCTCAAGAGAGAGAACACCATGTGAAATGGAATCCCACAATAACTCAATAATGGCACTATATTCAGCAACATTGTTTGAATAAGGCCGTAAACATACACCTCCTGAAGACAATACTTGAACCATAGGAGTATAAATCACCCAAGCATCTGAAGCTGAGTTTTGAGTGTGATGGATAGTACCATTGATGAATCCTATGTAAATGGAAGACTCCATCGACATATTCCATAAGAAACGGAAGCTAATCAACAAACCTGATCACCATAAGAAAACCTAACTATGCAATTCAAAAACTATACAATAATATACAACAATCAGCACTGGATGAAGATCATGCATAGTATTTTTTAAGATAGAGCCCATTTCTAGGCTCCAACAAGGCTGTCCCTTCATAATCCACTAGCTCATAGGCGCCCTTCTCTAACACATGTTTGACTATGTAAGGACCATGCCACATGGGATTAAACTTCCCTGCCCCCAAGGGTTCTTTAGCTTGATCCCACAAAAGGACGAAATCACCTTCACTAAACTTCCTCGGATGGATAGACTTATCATATTGGACCTTGATGTGATGCTTATTTACTTCTAGAGCCACTAAGTCATCTCAGTGCTACTCATCAAGATGCTCTAAGTGGACCAAATGTTGTTCCAATGTGGAAGTGTCTAGTTAAATTTATATAGCTAGCTTCAACGAAGGGATTTCGCATTCAACCGGCAAGACAGACTCCACCCCATGTACAAGCTGATATGGAGAGAAACCGTTGGCAGTCTTAATCACGGTTCTATAGGCCCACAAAGCAGGATATAACATGATATGTCAATTTGTGTTACTTTGTGCAATGGTTCGTTGGAGAATGGACTTAAGTGATTTATTCACTGCTTCAACCTATCAATTTTCCTAAGGGTAATAAGAAGAGGACTGCTCCTGCTTATACCCTAACTTTGAAGCCAAGTCTTCCATCATTTTATTCTGAAAGTTCCTACCATGGTCAGTGACAAGCTCTTTTCGAATGCTGCACTGAGTAATAATTTGGTTTAAAATGAAATGCATTGTTGTCTCACCATTAGATTTAATCATGGGCATAGCCTCTACCCATTTCATGAAATAATCGACAACCACTATAATGTCATGATTCCCCCAGACGAGGATGGGTTGCAATCCATAAATTCAAGTCCCCACTTAGTGAAGGTACCGACGGTGACAATAGGATGTAACAAGGCTGGATGCGACCACATATTGCGTGTAAACACCTGGAAAGGGTGACACTTCTTGACCACATTAACGCAATCTTTGAAGATCGATGGCCAAAAATATCCAACTCTCAAGATTGTTTGGGCTGTAGAAAGCCCAGATAAATGACCACCACACACCCCTCCATGGCAATCATTCAACACAACCTCAACCTCATCATGGGTTAAACAATGACACAAAATGGAATCTACCCCATGATGGTACAAAGTGTTATCCACTATAAGGTAGTTCTTAGCTACATGATGTAATCATCATCTCTCATCCCGTGAAAGGTGAGTAGGGACCTTCAATGTTTGCAAATATAAAATGATATCCCCATACCATGGGTCCAAAGTTGCGATAAGAAAAATATGCTCATCGACAAACATATCCTCGGAAACCTCTTCCTCCTCCAAACTTGGAAAATTAGATATGAGCTCCGCAAAGATCAACCATTTCTCCGAAATGAATTCGAGATCAAACTCTTGCAAAATAACAATCCATTTATTGTATTTTCCCCCAACCATCCTTCTAGTGAGGACGAACTGAAATGGACTGACATGAGCTACAACCAAGGTTCGGCAAAGGAGAATGTAATGTCTCAATCTCCGAACCGCATGAATGGTGGCCAAGGCAAGCTTCTCCACATGAGAATAATGGATTTTTGCATCAATAAGGTTTCATCTCAAATAATATATGACATGCTCGTGAAGCTCCTCATCCTCCTGAACAAAACCCATACCAACCGTCTCCATGGACGCGGCCACATAAATCAAGAAATCACGGCTATATTCAAGTGGACTAAGCACGGGGTCTAATGCTAATGCTTGCTTAAGAGCATCAAAGGACTCTTGGGCAATGTCATCCTAGTAAAAAGAAGTGTCATTTTTTAAAAGACGCATAAATCCTTTAGTTAAGTTTGCAAAATTAACTACGAATCTCCGCAAGAAATTTTCCATGCCTTGCAAACACTGAAGGTGTCTAATATTACGTGGGGGAGACAATTGAAGTATTTCCTCAACCTTTAAGGGATCGAATCTTATACCATCCTTGGATACAATGAACCCTAGCAAGCGACCGACAGTCATGCAAAATATGAACTTATGAGGATTTAACCGAACCTTGTAATGGTGGCATCTTTTGAATAATAATCTCAAATGGTATGGATGATGCACTCTCAAACAAGAATGAGCAGCAAAGTCATCCAAATACACTTCGATACTCATTTTGAGATCATGAAAAATTAAGGTCATAGCCCGCTGAAATGTAGCTCCGGCATTTTTAAGGCCGAAAGGAATCTTTCGATATGGAAAAGTACCCCAAGGACAAATAAATGCAGTCTTCTGTTGATTTTCAGGTTTGATATGAATCATATTATATCTAAAAAAAACCATCCATGAAGGAGAATACCTCGCTTCCCACACACTCATTCAAAATCTGATCAATAAATGGTGTGGGAAAATTATCCTTAGGATAAGCATGATTTAAATCATGAAAATCATTGCATCTACGGATCGCTCCCTTCTTCTTATCAACCAAAATAATATTTGAAACCCACTCTGTCAGGGGAATGAGATAGATAAATTGGCTTTTAATAGTTTCTCTATCTCATCCTTAATGACAGGTGCTTTTCTAGGATTCACTGCATGCAAACGTTGTTGAACTGGCTTCACATTTAGATAGGTCTTAATATCATGTTTGGCAATACGAGGGTCAATATGTGGAATTTCCTTGTATGACCAAGCAAAGATGCCACAAAATTCTTTAAATAGCTCGTTATACTCCTTGATCTCATTAGGGGAACAACCCACCCCAATGTAGACATTCTTAACTTTCCCAGGGTTGTGAGAAATATTGATAGGAATAGTAGGCGTTAAATCCGCCATGTTCCCATCGACCATCTGACTAGGAGAGAGCTCAATGGAACCACTAGACTACCAATATTCTTTCTAACAATCTCCCTAAAGTCATCATTCTCCATGCGGTCGAGTTCAGGAAGAAAATATGATCGATGATGTAAATCTTCCCAAGGTGGCTCAACCCCAGACATGGCCTCAATAATGCCTTCATCCGATGAAAAAACATCATCAAGGAAATGATGTGCATGAGAGGACTCAACTACCCATGCAGGAAGCACATTCAAGTCCTCCTCCTCCATCCGTGAAGAGGAAGGACTAGGCTTTACAACTTAATCAAGATTTGCTTGATATGCTTCCATCGTTGCAGGAAATGGCACATCTGTTTCAATAGGTCCAATCGAAGGACTCGGTGAAGGAAGAATCCAAGGATCTTCCATATGGGTAGTGCGAAAAGACACTGAGTTTAACGAGGATAAATCCCCAGCAAAACTAGATCCGATCATAAGAATAGGCGCAGGACAGCTAAAGGTTCCCATAAGAGACAGATACATACCCACACCCACACTCCCAATTGTGGGCTGAAAATGATCGATAATTGGGATAGAAGTTCCCAATGATGCATTAACACTTGGATTATGGAATGACATCTAATCAATCATAATGATCTTCCCATTAAATGGAAAGCATACCACATGAAAGAGAGAAGAGGCTTCAACTTGCATACTATACATCCAATTCTGGCCTAGCAAAAGATTATAGTCAAGGGGCGCATCAACCACCTTGACCTCGATCGTGATGGTCTTCCCTCCAAATTGGACCTTAATAGAAGGAAGAATCCTGTGCGGTTGAAATGATCTACCATCAAAAGCAGTTGGCATAGTAGTAGATTGAGATAACTCGGGAGAACCTAAACCCTTCCAACATGACAAAGACATCACGAAAGCAGCAGCGCCTTCATCAATAACAATGTGTTTTATAGTCATATTAAGACACTCTACATGAACCAAAAGAGACACATGGTAAGGAAAGCGAGTTTGTATTCCCATGGTTTCAAATTTGATAACGAAAGAAGAGTTATCATCATTAACCCCAAGAGCAGAAAGCAAGGCTTTCCTCTGTGGAGGACAAGTCTGAAGTACTTCAAGCATGGAAATCGCACAAGGAGTTCGGCCCAAATTCTCGACAACGAAATAGTTCTCGGCGGCTCGGGAATTAGGATTGTTCCCTGAACACTTTAGGACTCCCTTAAGAATGCAAGGTACAACTTCAGGTTTATCCATAGGTTTTTCAATACGTAAAGGGCTCTGGGGTGGAGCGGGTTCCTTTCCAAGGTTTGGTTGTGACGAACCACAATCCTTCGCATGAGTCACAACCTTAGTAGTGCACACCATGTTGATGCAACCATGACCAATATTGGCCTACGATGAATTTTGATCTCCACCCGATGCACAATGAGGATCAATGGTCCTTGAGTTCATATTTTGATTGTTGGGTAAAGGATTAGTTAGCACGGCTGGGCCCTGTGCTATGAATCTCAAGGCATCTTCCATATGAGGGAACCAGTGAGTGAGGTGGTCCTCCTTACATAACTTGCAAGGAAACTTCACCTTACATTTAGTCTGCTTGTCCCCCCCCAGCATTACGAGCATTCTTGTCATTATAATTAGCATTTTCGTTCTTATTCCCACCCTTACGATTATTTTTCTCCTTTTTCTTATTCCTTCTAGGCTATTGGTTGCCCTTTTGGTCTAACGATTGTACAGAAAGTACACTCACCAATTGGGTGGGTTTATACAAAGTCTTGGCTTGTCCATACATGAATTGATTAATTGACAATTGGCTCACTTGTTTCATAACCGAATCCGTAGGTTTGGTACTTGTACAGCCCACAATGCCATCGGCATGTGTCCAAGGCTTAATCTTTGGATCGAAACTAGATCGCGGAGCATTAGGTATAATCTCATACAAAATTCTAGATTGAGCGTAGATCAAATCCAACTCTTGTGCCCTAAAAATTGCTTGTTCCTTGTTTTGGTCTCCGAATGTAGAAACATCCTTCGCGATGTAAGGTAACAACGACTTGAGGAACCACTCAAGGAGAAATTCTAGTGGTATAAAGGCTTTAATCAACCGCTTTCATCTAGGCCACTCTTGAATATGATTCGAGATATGTGTGCCTTTGTCCTGTTGAAATGTCGACAAGAGTTCGGTACCAACATTGTAACACACGGGTAGCTAAAAGTGATTGAGGAAAGTCATGGCAAGGTCATCAAATAAAACGAATGCCCCCCTTGGAAACTCTATATACCATTTCATTGCAGGCCTGGTGAGGGTGCGTTGAAACAGCCTCAAACTGATTGAATCATCATGTAAGGAATTGGAAGAGCCCCAAAGGTGAAAAGTAGTGACATGCTGACTAGGATCTTCTCCATCTTTTCCCTTGAACTTGGGAATGTTCGAAGGAAGCTTGATAGGGACGATCGGCTAGGCCGGGTCATGAGATACTGGATCATTCATAAGTCTCGATAAGTCAGGTAAGTTCAATGTTGCAAGGAAAGGGACCCTAGGTTGAGTCGGTCTATGCCATGCTCCCTGATAGTTCTAGTTCATGTAAGGCTGATTGCTATTGTTCTGGTTCTAGTACTATATGTTCTCTATATGTCTACCAGTTTTCATAACTTTACGAGAGTAATTGTGCAAGAGACTAAGATTAAGGTTAGTAAAAAATACAAAGAAGAGGGTGGAGTAAAGATACTACTTTTTGGATCCATTAGTAGAAGAAGATACCCTTAAAAATATCAACATTGTGATAGTATTATGCCAACTCAATTTAAAATATAAACTATGATGTTACAAGGAGATTGAGAAGTGAGGTACTTAAAAAACCGTCATGGGAAAGATCAACCTTAGAAGTCAGTTATATATTCACTCTGATATCCATCATTCCCTCTCACTTATGCAACTCTTATGAGGAAGATATTCTTTCAGGATTCAAATACCAAACCTTAGTATAGTATTCCAAAAAATTATTTTGTATTGAATAAATCATGTATATAGAGAGGGAGACAATATTAAATGAGAAATACTCAATTTACTACTAAAACTTATAAATTTTGGGGAATATTATAGAAAAACATATTGTATGTAAACATGGGTAGTTTTTTAGAGTAAAAATAATTAATTAGCAAATTTATTTTTTGACCTTGCACTCACACGTATATGACCCATTCTTTCTTATCATTGCAAGGATGTTTCTTCCTAGGATTCCTAGTTTATCTTTTTATTGTACCACAAAGGATTTTCTACGTGTCGACAGTGTTGATTACTCCCATATAGATGAGCATATCTTTCTCTCTTATCAAGGAATCATAAAACTATTCAAGAGTGGGTTCCACATAGTTAGTTCTAAGATATTGTTCCATGGAGTAAATGGTAGATACAAAAACAAAATGGGAAGGACCAAGCTTGGAAAGAATAACATAAATACATTTAATCAATGGTTTATCTATTTTGAATTCCTCAACAAAGGTTCTAAGGGTTTTGAAGTTATATGGATAAGAGAAATAAAATTCACTAGGATTTAAAGAAGCAATCTCATTTTCAAGCTAGTGACCTTGAATTTCATTGTGTTTACCAAACACAAATTCCATTTTTTCCCAATCCTTATTTGGTTCATCAATTCCTTCAAGGTGGATTTGTAACTCTTTAGAAATTGGCATCCCAAATAATCCATGGCCTTCATCACATTTATTGGCCCATTATGTTTTCTTATCATCATTAGTGCGTTCAACCTCTTTTCCCAAGGTAATCTGGTAAAGTATTCTACTTCGTAAGGCAGCCTCCATACGAGCTTTCCATGAGAAGCAAGTGGTACTAGTAAGAAACATATCACATGGAAATTCCATTTTGTAATACACAAGAAATATGGATTCAAAATCATAAACTGATGACCTAGATGCAAAGATCTCAAAAAATTAATCAATTAAAAATTTAAGAGAAATGAAAACATATGGATTTTGGATGCCAAAGTTATGTCCTTTTGAAGAAAGGCATACAAAGGAGCCAAGGATCCATGTGTAAGGAAAAATTTGACCACATGATGATGGGAGAAAAAATGAGCAAAACTTCAATCCACCTAGGATTGGTTCTGGTGGCCTGCGCCATATGCCATGGAATTCCATTTATTAATTAAAAACCAAAACTGACATCCTTTAAAAGCTCTAGTTTTTCACCATAACTCTTAGAACCACTTTTATATCCCCACATTATCTCTAGAACTTTTGTACCACTATTTGAAAATTGATATTTTTTTCTAAATCCTTCACAAATAGTGGTGCTAATATGGGTGCACATGTTGGTGGTGCTCCAATTCATTTTTGAGTTCCATTTTCATGTTTAGAAGAGAAGTTTCCAACTTTATATCTTCGAGTAGTTGATTCACTATTCTCTCTAGACACATGATGATTTATTCATGTCCGCTGCATTCCATTGACCAACAACTACAATTAATGGAATATGGATGAAAGGATTGAGGTATTTAGTGACTCTAGTCTCAACCACATTGTTTATTTGTAATTTGTGCAATCCTTCTTCTAATTTATATGGTTTCATTGTAGTAGGTTAAAGGGAGAGACCTCTCTTTAGTAATCTTGGTTCACTAATTATTTGTATCCTAGGTGCAAGCAATCTTGGAGAGAGGGAAAGGGATTATTGGCTATATGTCCCACCTATTCTCATTTCAAAATCGGTCCCACTATTTCCCACCCACTACTAAAACATTGCCCTTTTTCAAATGAATGGATGTAACTTGTTATCTATTCATATAGTAAGGAATAGAGGTAGATAATGGGCCTACAAACTAGTGTTTTTGAGTGATTACAAATTTAAAATGGTGTAAATTAAAGTAAATTATTTAAATAATAACATGGTAAATTTAGCTAAAAATAGTATTCATTTTAAACATTTCATGGATTTTGGTATTGATTTTTTAGATTAAAAAACCCACTATAAAGTTTTCAATATGAAACAAACTAGAAAATACCATTAAAGACATTAGATATGACTATATAGATTCAAAGCAAAGTTTAGCAATCTAGGATAACTAATTTATCTAGGCATTTTATCAAATTCAATTTGATAGTTATATCAAGTGTATATATTTGGTTGTTCTCAAATTGTTCTTCATACTAAAAAATATTTGCGCCGAGAGGCGCTTTACAGCCCACTATGGGGGAGATCTTGTAACGTGATGTAGCGTTTATAACATGACTATTATGGGAGAGATCTTGTAAAGTTTATTGCGCCTCTCCCCCAGTTTGGGGGAGATCTTGTAACGTGACGTAATATTTATAACATGAATATTATGGGAGAGATCTTGTAATGTGATGTAACGCTAGTAACTTTTGTAACATGTCGGAAAAAAATAATAGTGATAGTGAATATTATGGGAGAGATTTTGTAACACAAAATAAAAAATAATATCTAATAAAAAATAAATTTTCTAATGGGCCAAAATAAATGTTGGCCACAAAAACAATCTAATATGGGGGAGATGTTGTAATCTTCCTACCTAACAAAAGAATAAAAAAGTAAAAATTTAATTATCCGTAAAAAAAAATATGTGGGTCAAGAAAAAATACAAAATTGAATTATTCGCAAAAGAATGTTGGCCTTGCACATGGTTTTAAAACCATGTGCAAGGAATTCTAAACAACCCATGGTTTTATTGTACATGGTTTAGGAGGCTTTAAACCATGTGCAAGGCCTCCTAAACAACCCATGGTTTTATTGTACATGGTTTAGGAGGGCCTTGCAAATGGTTTTAAGACCATGTGCAAGGCCTGCTAAACAACCCATGATTGTAGGAGGGCCTTGCATATCGTTTTAAAACCAGGTGTGGTGCAATGTTCGTTCCTAACAAAATACAAAATAATAAAAAATATTATGTGTTGGCCATAAATAATATTAAATATTAATAACAATAAAATTATATGTGCATCTTAAATAAAAAGATGTGTATTTTGGTTTGAATCAAATCAATGGATACCTAAGATGAGGAGATTTGATCCATCTTAGCCCTTGATAGAGCCTAGGATTTGGATCTACGCTGGTATAAAAAAAAAGTTATCAAAAAGAGCTCAACAATACTATAAAAAAACAAAAATGGCAACTATGATTTAAAAGATTAAAAATATTGTTGTAGCATTTTTTTTTTAAGAAACCATTTTGAGTGTTCATGTTTTGATATCTTGATGTTTTCATAATTGTTACTTAAGGATAGGTTGATGTTTTCATAATTGTGATTTAATGATAGGATAGAAACCATGTAAAGCCATATTCAAATGTGTTTACAAAGTAAAATTTCATGTTAGTTTTGATTTAATAATTTTATGAATTTCTTGTTATTGTAATCTTATCAATAATAGTGAAAAAAAGGGAAAGTGATTTTTTTAATATTAGCATTAAAATATCATGAATTATATATGAAAAAATTGATTCATTATCCTCTATTGACTATTTTGCATTCATGTTAAAATTCCATTGTAAGACTAAAAATTATAAAGAAATTGACAAAACCATAATATATGGTACACACAAACATAACGTGAAATAATGTGCATTTGGTTGTTTTAATGTATTTTTGTCATTTTGCTTTTTAGGTTTGTGGAAAGAAACAAAAATCTTTGAAAATAGAATGTTCATTTTGTTTAATTTTATAAGAATTTAAAATGCTTATGTAGTGCCTAGTTCCATTTAAATAATGTTATGAACATGAATCTAAGAAATTGGTGGTTTAGAAAGGTGCATATTGTAACATATTTGTTAGGAAAATAGCTATTTAGGAAGGTGCATATTGTAACAGATTTCTAACTGGATTCCTGCACAATATATGGTCTATGTATGTGAAGAACATGCAATGATAATAGAATTTACCAGATCAATAATGCACCATTCAAATTGGGATCAGGTGGAGTTGAAACTCTTCAGAGAGGCATGAATGATCCACACTAACAAGATGATCACACACTTTAAGTTATTTGAAAAAAACATTTTTGAATAAGTCTATCACAATACTGTGTATTCTCTCATGCAAAATAGTTTTACTATGCCATTAAAACAAACTTTAAAAACCATATCAATCAAATACTAAGGATTAAGTTTCTCCAACACTAATAAGAAGACATAAATGTCTTAGTTAAACAAACAAACCATGTTTAACATGACACATTATATAGATCTATTAATATACATATTATTATATACAAGAAAATAAGAATAAATTATCACTAAAGCATTATTAACCCAAAAAATTGCTCATATAGCCTACACCATGCAAAGGCTATATGAGCAATTTTTAGAGATGCATGCCTTGATTTATGACATTGTGTTGCAGTTTTCCATTGATTTATCTCTAACCCTTTGTTATAAGTTCAGGTGCTTATACAGGTAAGTAAGCCTTTTGCCCTACTACAAGCATGAATGTTTGATTAAAGCGTGAATAGTCGATTAGTTTGCCAAACAAGTACGTAGTAGGTAGACATAAGTGAAACGACAATATTGATATTTACAGTTTAATGACTAATGAGACTTCCAAAGAAGGAGATATAATACCATAACGAGATGTAACCTTTTGGTACGTAACAGTTCATGTAACATTATTGTAACATAAGTCTTATAGATGCGTTTCTTCCCAAACATTTTCTCATGTAAAATTTTGGCTTTTGAATGTAGCAATTTAGCCTTCTTATTCCTTCATGAACAAAACGTGTATGTGTAGAATTCTCATTCCTTCATGAACAAAACGTGCATGTGTTGTAGATCAATTTCACAATAATTTACATCAATGCTTTATTGTCCAGTAATTCTGTATTCCGTGTATATGGATGCAATTACTCTATTCCGTAATTATAGATGCAATCCTTGAACAGGTGAAGATTAAGAGAGCACTTACATCCGTGTTTTATTGTCCAGTAATTCTGCATTCCGTGTATATGGATGTAATTAT
>LPNX010549393.1:0-19925 GCA_001517045.1 Pseudotsuga menziesii
AATTTTATTTTTGGCAAATAGAAACAAATTTATACTATTTTTTTTTTGTCAAAATGTGCTTTTTCTAAGTAGTGTTAATGGAAACATTGTGTTAAATTGTTCTTTTTCCAAGTGGTGTCAATGGAAACATCTTCAAATCTCTATTTATTTATTGAAATATAGATTATATATATATTTTTTAATTTATCTACACTTAGATTATACATTTTGTTAAAATACAGTTTTTTTTCCGAGTGTAAAAAGAAACATTGTAAAATCTCTTTACATAAAGTAATTCAATTTAAAGTGTAAAAATACTTGAAAAAGAAACAACATAAAGAAACTACTAGGCAATAAAAATGGAAACAAACTTATAAAAATATATATTATATATTTGTCAAAATACATCATAATGGAAGTGCTTTTTCTAGGTGGTGCTAATGGAAACATTTTGGAGTCTTTATTTATTGAAATATAGATTATATATTTTGTTTTAATTTATTGAAATTTAGATTATACATTTTGCTAGTCAAATTGTGTTTTTTCCAAGTGCAAAAGGAAGCATTTTGGAATCTCTCTATATAAATGGTGTCCACTAATCTTCTTGTTTGGACTTTTCCTTTCAAATATCAACTAACACCCATAATTGCCACTCTAGTTCCTATTCCAGTGATTAGTATGTCAACATCCCCTCTGTGGTTTCCACTCTATAAACACTAGCATGATGGCCAAGAAATGGTTTCTAGAGATTTTTTTTGAACTTTTACACTATTGCACAAGGTGACCATTAAATGATCACCAATATTCAAGTCCAATAAGTTCTTAATTGTTTTCCTTCATAATCAATTTGAAGGATCTCCAACTCGCTTCTTCTCTAAGGTCATTCCAATATGACCATTCCTTCATTGTAAATTATCCAATTTCGCATCCAAGCAATATTCATAATAAACAAATGTAGCTACTACACATCACTTCATCTCAAAAATAGCTCCTCTATAAGATTTATTAATAACACTCGATAAGGTATACAGATGATTTTAACATCTATACTTGGATGCTTCGGCTTGGCAATTGACAAGTCTAAGTATCTTTCTTTGACACTTGACTTACATCTTATTTTGCACCTTCACAATTGGTCGCTGCTCTATATGACAGATGACAACTAGCACATAAGACTTTAGTAGGATGTTCCTTGGGTGTTGTGAGCGTTTATCCATCTCAAATTCTTTTCTTGTCTCCTTTCACTAGAATTAAGCTATTAAACTTTGTTGGTTTAATGCTTATATAACACTTGGGAGAACTATTATAGTTGCACTAAGTTCCATTGCCCATGGAATCTCCTTTAGTGCCATCAAGAATACGTTTACCTAGCATACTTGTCATCGTTGGTGTTTGAATGCATGATTCATTTTGTTTACATCATGGGAATTATCCCACATGCTTGGAGTTTTAAACATAGGTATATGTGCATTGAACCAACACATTGAGCATACCACATTCATTGGAATTTCCCCTTGGCATTTAGTGTGAGTGCTTTGAAAAATGGAGGTAGGACTCTTGAGCTCGAATCATGGCTTGGAGGTATGGGCTTGGAGATCAACGCCCAAATGAAGTTTTAAAAAATGAAAAAACTAAAGATGAAGATTATGGATTTAAAATAAAGCTTGGGTTTGACATATAGAGTGGCATTTTTTATTCGACTTGTGGAGAAATAACTAAATGATGAAGGATGATGTCCAAACCATATATTTTTTGGTTTGACATACCTTTGTTTGACTCATAAATGAAACCTTACCCAATTTAATTTTTATCAAACATTTCAAAGAGAAAATAATAAAATAAATGATGACCGCTGTGAATTAAAAAGTAGTAATAAAAAACCTTTAATTTTGTACTAATATCATGAAATATGAATTAGACCTTCAATTTAGACTTTTGAGTTTGGGTTGGGTAAAATATTGCCAGTCACTTGTTTTTATATTAAATATAAAATCATAATAATAATCTTTAAAAATAATTTATACTTAAAATAAAATAAACTATTCTTTAATTTAAGTGAGATTAGGTAAAACTCAAAAAGGAAACTTTTGAAACTTCAAATGGAAAGGGGAAAAATAAGTGAGACTTTGGATTTTGAAAAATAAATACATAATGAGACTTACTAGGCTAAGATTTTGTAGTGACAAGATTTGGAAAACTTTGAGCAAAGATTTGATGCTTTCAAAATTTTTAGCGAAATTGACACAAACCTGACGAAAGGTCAACAAAATTGATGGAATTACTTTGGATTTGATGGGAAGATGACCAAATACTACACAAAAATCAAGGCCAATGAAACATTAGAATGTAGGATGTCAATATTCAAGTAGCAGGTCCATTACAAGTATACAACTTTTTGCTTCCAGAATTTCCCATGGTGGACACTTTTGGAAATCCATCGATTTTGTTGGTTTACGCTGAAAATTTTGATAAGGAAGAATTTGGTACCGACATATAGCTACATCTGGGGATGGATTCCTCCTTGTGAGACTACAAGAACCTACAAACCAAGTTCCTTTCTTATCCATATGGGCTTCTTCTCTCCCTGCAACTCATTTTGTTCATATGAAGAAAAACACTCTTCAATATGAAACCAGCTACATAATACAAACCAAGCTTTCCTGCAATTGAACACTGAAAAATAGCAGTCTCATTCTCCACTATGTTTTGTTTCCCTTTCATTCTTACAAACTATACCCCTTTTCATGCATGGAGATCACTTCTGCTGCTTATTGAAAACTAGAAATACTGACACACTGAAAAACATACTACAACAAACTTAAATTGGAGCTAAATGCTTGCATGGAAAGATTATTTATATACAACACCTAATCTAACTAGCTCAGGTATTTAATCAATTAATATCAAATTGCCATTGTAAGCATGCCAACAATTGTATCATACACTAAATTTCCTCCATGCCATTAATTGGAAAAAATAAAATTCTAGACAATGGAAAATCATTATAAATGGAAGTTCATGTAAATCATCGAAAACTATATATTTTTATCGTTGAAAAGAAATCATTTATTTTGTGTATTCTCATCTCCCACTCCTCCATGGTTGCTCATTTCAACTTCTCATTTAAGACTGGAAACTAAGGGCTCAATGATATCTACAATCTGTTGGTCATAGTTTGGTGAGAAAGAAAACATGCTCAAATGCTCCTCCTATGACTCGGATTCAAAAATATCATATGTTGGATTACTACTAAGGAGCTCCATTCATGATTCCATGAACCTTTCCTTGACATTGTCAAGATAATTATCATCGATAGATTGATATTTAATAGTTTTTGTAACATCAATTGCATCATAACGAAAACTGCTAGAAACATTTGAATCAATGAAAAATGCATCCACAATTTTTCCATAATGGGGAATTTCTTCATGTTGATCATCATAAAAATCTTTAAAAGTGCTACTATGCCAAGAAGAAATATGGAAACTTTTTTGAACCAACAAACTTTCATATTCTTTTACAAGTTTCTCTAGAAGCTTCTGTTATAAACAATTAAATATATCTTGTCCATTAGAAATGTTATAAGAATTCAAATAAGAAGACATAGTTGAAGGAAAGACCTCATTACATTCATCTTCAGATATCATACTTGTTAATTTATTTAAACCTTGAAGAAAAACAAAGTCTTCCATAAAATCTGTCATCTTATTTCATGAAGAAACTAGATCAACAACTAAACTTTCCATTCATGTTTTGAGGAATAAAAAAAATGAGATTCTAAGCAGATTCTTCCTTCATGGAGTCACCCAATGTAAAATTGAAATCCAAACTATGTAAGCACTCCTTGTTCACCATCAAAGAATGGATCTATTCGTTGTTGTATAGCCCAGGGAAGTATGCCTTTGTTCCTTCTCTCCTTGGCAACGGTGCCAAAAGATGTTTGCACTAGAGTTTGCTCAAGGAATGCTACAAGAGATTGTTCAACACATCTTAAAATAGGATTTGATTATTTAATTTAGGTAGTGGATCAAGTAGGGAGAACAATAAATGAAATTGGGAAAGGTCATTGGGCATGGATTCCCTTTGTAGACATTATATAAATCAAAGGCGATCAAGGTTAATATTAGATAGAAGTAATGGGAATAATGAAAGATTAAAGAAAAGGAAACCAACATGAACATACATACATATCTAATAGATCATGTGTGAATATTCATGGGATGGAACATCAAATAAACTGAAGTACCTTCTACAAATTAATGGATGAATACTTGAAAGAAACATAGAAAATGGGAAATTGCAACAAATAATTTGTTGCTCAAGAATCTATAACCTGTGATAAATTATTGAAACTCAGAAATTTACATTCATTCAAGTAAGAAGATAGATAATGACGATCGAAGATACTTACAATCTAATATCAAGCTCTAAGAAATATTTAATTAAATGGAATTACATAGAAATATGCCCACAAGTTTACACTGATGCATATAAGTCTTTCTGCCCCTCAACTCTCTCTGAGGCCTCTAACTAAACCCTCATTACAATAAAAATGCCAAACTTTATAGAAATTAATAAAGAAGAAAAATCAAAAGTTGAATCTTGAATTAGTTTCTAGAGATCTAGAATTCCTAGAATCAAATTCCTTCAAATCTAGAATTATTCTTTGACTACTGATCTAATGATCAAATGTTGAGTTCAATTACCCCATCTGGTCTTCAAAATGTTGACTCTTCCTTCTTTGGATATTGGTATGTGATCTACAGTTGCCATAAAATCTGGAATGAAACTCCTTAACACTGCCAAGTTTTGAGAAAAATACTTTTCCTACTAATCCTCTGACTAGAAAGGTGGATCACTTTTCCTTGAAATTTCATACTCATTTATCCTCAGTTTAGATCTAAAAATAAGGGATTTTAACTTATCCTTGTTACTGATTGGTCTTATTTTTTGTTATCATTTTCTACCTATGCATTGACTAAGATATTTGTGAAACAACTAGAACTATAGATCTCCACATAAGCATATAAAGAACCATCACATCTGAACTTGACATTGAATTTGATTTCTAGAACAAACAAGAGGATGGTCAGTTCATTTTTTCTTCTCCTTGTTCTAGGAAACATAATAGATTGTCTCCAAGATTGTCTTCATACGATGACTTTTTAAATGAAGGGGCTTCGAAATTCTATGCTTTTGGCCATTCTTCAAACCTTCTTTACAACATTTAATATAAATTATTTTGAAGTCAAAATAGAATGTGTTCTTGCATACCTTTTGAATATCCTATTGAAGTTTCAACCATCAATCATTTTTAGAATGGCAATTTCTTTACGATCTCAACAACTTCATCATTAGAAATCCTTATGACTTCATCAAGTATGTCTTCATCCAAATTATATGGAACAAAACCTGAACTAATGTCTTGGATTTTGAGAGGGTCTAGCGTTCCACTAGACACTATGTTATTCTTGGTTAGATTCAAGCCAATAATATTCTTTTCTAGATTTGTCCTTTCAAATATCGACTAACACCCATTATTGTCACTCCAGTTCCTATTCCAGCAATCAATATGTCAACATCCCCTTTGTGGTTTCCACTATGTAAACACTAGCATGATGGTCAACAAAATGTTTCTAGATTAAAAATTTAAACTTTTACACTAGTGCATAAGGTGACCTTCAAATGATCACCAATATCCAAGTCCAGTGACTTAGTCATTGTCCTCCATAATCAAGTTGCAGGATCTCCAACTCACTTCTTCTTTGAGGTCATTCCAATATGGCCATTAATTCATTGTATGTAAGGTTAAAACCTTACATGTTGGATATATATTATTTATAAATATATATATTTGATAATTTGAATGATGTCTTTATAAATATAGTGAGACATGTTAAATATGGAGGATAGAGTAGTAGACACATGTATTTAATAAATAGACATACGATATCATAACTAATAATTAATAGTTAATTGACCTATTGTTGACTAGATAATAATTGATATTATTAACAACTGTAATAACCATTTAGGTTTATTAAAATTCATATGGCCTTGAAAATATTCGACCACGAATCTTGTAGGAAGAGTGTTGAACTTAAAATTATTAAATGCTTGATTATTCACAACTTCAATAGAGGTGTTGTGCTTGATGAAGTTTTCTTTTAGGGCATAGGTGTGATTGATGTTGACAAGGGAACTCTTGCGACGAATAATGGTACCACGGTTTAACAATTATTGAAATAGTTGGTCACATTTCGATTCAAATTTCTTCATGCATATAATTCGGTAGATAAAACCATAATGACTATATGAAGTATTTTTCTGAGTTTACAATCTAATATCTTCATGATGAACTTGTATCGACATGTTGAACCCTGGTATTTTTGCATGCTTGCGTATGGCACTTATTAATATATGAGATACATATTCTTTAGTGTTGATCGATGGATTTTAAAACATGGTTGGATATTCAGTCACATTTTCTATGATCTTCTTATACGTAGTGGCAACTACTAACAACTTACTTAATTAAATCTAATTGGTTAAGGATTCTTCACTTGTAGTTTCGTTGAATACTTTAAAGGATGAAACGCCTTGTAATGTATTTATTTGATCCATTGGTGTTTGATTAAAAATCTTCAAATTATTTATATTCTTATCTTTATCTAATGACCTTTTCACCCATTGTTGCTTTCAGGGATGATTTTAAGAACCCCCCTAGATTTATATGTATAGGAAAATTGGTGATTTTAGGAAAATATAATATGTATATATAAAAAAATTGGTGAATCTTTCATTTTATTATATAATGTTTTAAAATCTTCACGAATCTTTCACTAAGTTATAAGATATTGTAAAATATTGGCGAATATTTAACTTCATTATAAAAAATTGTAAAAACTGACGAATCTTTCATTGATTTATAAAATATTGTAGAAATAAAGCAACAACAACATTACTCAAATAACATGAATCCCATAATCAACAACAAAACATGTGTTATGTAGACTCACGAGTCACAACTTGAAGGTGTCAGTGAAACACAACTGCACTAACTAGATTCAGGGAAAGTGGGGACTCCACTTGTTATCTCCTCCCTTAATGGTCCAGCAGACATGTGGGGACCTGAATATTGACAAACCGATAAAATGATAGAATCTAGCATTATGCTCGATCTTGTCCTCCACTAGCTAATTGTGGTCATGGAGGCTAATACAATTATTCATTGTAATTATGCCAATTGATTATTGCATTAGATTAATGTTGGCCTCATGCCAATAGGTACCCTACCCTCAATGCATAGGAACCTAGTGCATAGACCATTTTTCTCTTCGCTTAGCTATGTAGAGCTCATTTATTTTTTTAAATAACGATAAGTATTAATAAAGAAAATATACAATCAACATAAAAAAAAGGGAAGACAATTAATTCATGCAACTAAAAGGTAATAAAAACATCTTTTCTCAAACCCTAAATCAATGGAAATCAACTAAAACCAATCTTGATTAAAGCTACAACAAAGTATTAAATCAAGCATCAAATGAGAACTAGAAGCATTCAAGGGACTAACACAATATTTACCCAAAATACACACAAACTTTAAAATCGACAAAATGCTTCAAACAAAAGCAATAAACAAACCATACAAATTTGTCAAGATATCTTTGCTAAACTTCAACATGGTTTCATTTACTTGAATGAGCCCATTCTTGCTTAGTGAAAGTGTTGTCAAATTAGTTATTTATCCTTTAATGTTAGGACACTATCTATGTGAAGAGATAGCACCTAGGCCTAAGTTTCTCAAATTCCAATGTCATTTCCTGTCACATATAAGAAAGAGACAATGTAAGAGATAAATATCAAACCATCAATCTTAAAATAAGATGCATGAAGGTAAGCATTGTAAGGGTTGGATTTCTTGAGGGAACCATGGAGAAGTGAAGGGGAATGCTTTCCTTGGGTTGTGTGGGGTAGTAGAAGAGAGGCCCATGTCTAGGATGACTGAACGAGATTCCTGTAATTGAAAAATGGTTAGTATATTAGCTAAGCGAGAGAGTAAATTGGTTTTTTGTTGAGGGAGAGAGAATTGTGTAGGGGTTTCCTTTTCCCTGCTAGCCTCGTATCCCAACTTGGGGGTGGTATCAACAACTAATACCTATGGTTGGGTGGAAAATCGCTCTTATATAGCCAATTTCTTAGATATTATTTGTTAAAAGATAAGCATTCTCTTTGTCTATGAATGTAAATGGTTTTTTTTGCTTCTAGTGATAAATATGCCATTTCATGCATAATGTGTTAGTCTAGATAAGATGTTAAGTAACAATTGTCATATTCACTAGCACTTCTATAATTAACATAACCACTAGTGAATATGATAAATATGCTTGTTCATGTTCTTGCACATCCATCTGTTAGTTTATAATGGCCCTCGAGGCAAAATTCAAAAGCATGAAATTCATATTTACCTTCTCCTATAGTGGGAAATTGGAATAATGGATGAGGATGCTACAAATACGAGCTCATTACTTTTCATTATTGTCTAGTTAGCTCACATTTTTATATCACTTGAAGTCCATATACGAGTATGCCTAAATTTTTTGCATTCCATTTCTATTAACTCTAGAAATTAAAAGGAATATATGTCTAGTTCTGGAGTAAAGGGGGATTACATATTCTCCTTGTAATGTTTGAGAGAATCTTGAGTCTCTCCACCATTTGTTTTATGGAGAAATATATTATCTAGCTAATTTCTTGAAATTGACCTCTCTTAAAATTATAAGTCATATATACTGGTTTGATATTGGAAAACTAAGCTGAAAAGTGTTCATTCTCCATGTCTTTCAAACCTTAAGTTTATGTGTACTATGAACATTCCAGAAAAAAAGAAAATTATTATATCTTTATGGGAAAGTAGAGAGCACCCTAACTTTGAGTTAGAAGTCATGGTTTTCTTAATTATTTTACATGTATTTATTCGTAAGGATTCAAATGAAGATCGATTGAAAAACCTATTGTTAGGTCGTGGTTCTTCAAGGTTTGGAATCTAAACACTCTTCAAAAGAGAAGTTTGGGATGGTTCTAATATTTTGGCATGGAATTAAATTTAATCTAGATTAGAATGGAATATTGAAGAAAATTGAAATGAATTAATGTATGAAATGATGAATGGCCAATTTCACCGAGGGTAAATTCTTCATAGTCATATTTGGAGGAGGAAAAACCTAAACTAGATTGGAGACACTTCCCTTGTTGTCAATAGAACCTAGACAAGATATATACCACAAAATACAAAGGTTGGAAATGAAATTCATATTTTTTATAAAGGAAGGGTGTTTTGTTGTATAACAGCCACCTAGGATGAATTTTTTGTTTATTTTATGTAAATGGACTTTATAATGTTGATGTAATGGGTTTTTCAATGCTGATGAAATGGTTGATTCTGATAGCTATTAGAACTGTTACTCAAATAGATACTATCTTTTGTGTCTGTTTTGAGATATCCAATAATGCCATACCTATTTATTGGTATTTAGTAGTGCCGGTCTTATTTTAGTAATGTTGATAGCCATTGCTATGAAAATATGTACTAGTGAAGTCAAATATAAATATCAAATATTTTGATTGTTATTCGAGGGTCGCTAGATGATTTATAACTATCTCATCTCCTCGCTTTTGTGTTTATTTCCCTTTTCAAAGGGAAAAAACATAAAGCATCCAAACATATTAGCTCTCAATATTGGGTGGGATCTCAGGCATCCATTTTAGAGGTTTGTCTCAAATGATGAAGAGCAATTGTTTTCATCCTAAAAAGGAGACATGAAATCTCATCTAATGTATCGTATATTACATATATGGGCTATGGGAAATTGGAAATGGACATTTGATCCATATAATAAGAATCAAAATATAAAATTAGAGTTCCATTTACTCTCCCGTTCTTAGCAAACATGGTTTTCCTCATCTATGATCAAGGAGTTCAAAATTTGACTAAAGATGCCATCCATACTCTAATCTTAATATTCAAATGGAAAACTTGGTATCTTAAAATCAATGAGAGAGGAATAATTGACCCTTATAACAACATGGAGTACAACGGCCAAAATAACAGCTATATGTATGCCAACAACATAGTATTCCCCAAGATTTACATAGGCACCCAACATTTCTGATCCACATCCTGCTATATATATCAATCTATACAATTCAAGACCATTTCTAGATCTATAGAAATCTATGAGAAAGGTTATCAACCTCATAGAACACCTTGGATGGCATCCATAACTGAGGTTGCAAGCAGTGGAAACATGCTTGAAATGTAGTCAACTACCTCTCCTTCATTGCTATAAACATAGCCCCAGACATTTTGAACAAAGAATAAAGTATATCTTATTATGAGGCCTTCTATTGCTGCCTTACAATCCCCAAAACACACTGATAACTGTGCATCTAGTGAGCATCCAGCTCCTAGTTCATTGGAAACTCATGTACTGCAATGTAAAAAGTTAGTATGAAAAATATGAATAGAAATCAATACCAACAATTTAATATCCTCGGAGAATTTTTTGTGGGTAATATTTTTGAATCAGTTACACTAACCTTACAGTAGCACCCAAGCCAAAGGGAATTATATATGCAATTGAAATAGTGTTAAGGCTACAATGAACCAAAAGCAAGCTCAGAGCAAAATATATTAACTATTGGCAGTGGAAAAGTAGATGTCATTCTTAGATTTATGAATAGTAAATTTTTCAAAAATGACATAATTACTAGATGGAAAGAACTGACATCTCAAGTTCAGGATTAGGCAATAAACCAAAGAGGAGAACAAGCATTTCAAAAGACTAGTACTCCAAGCTGTTAAGAAACATAGAATTATAGAGTCTACTATGGTACATAAATTGAAGTATAGAAGTATAGAGTATAGAGTCTACTATGGTACATAAATTGAATACCCCGTTCCATAGATATTATCAGCTATGAGCAACTTGTTCTTAACCAAAAGCCAAAACAAATGTTGATTTTAGGGATGTTGTCAGAGTTCCATACATTCAATGACTTGCTATAACGAGGCTCGTTCCCAGTGCTTTACAAGTAATGATAACAATATTTCAAAGTGTAGATCCCAATTTTTCCCCACCCTCTAGAGTCTTTCACCCTGTGATTAAGAGGATCAGTTGAATGAAGATAGGACTTGAATGCATCATAGGTCGGGAGAAGATTAGACGAAGGAGAAAGAGCCTTCCAACCTTTCCAATTGCCCTTAGACCCCCAAAAGGCATAATCTCTTAGATAGAACAAGTCGTGGTTTTCCAACCACATACAAAATGGAAAAAGTGTGTCATGAATGACGAGAGGAGGTCGCCTCGGCAAAGGGATATGTCTATGCAAGAGTATACCAAACAATTTCTGAAATTTCAAACTTGGATAGGCATACGAGAAGATGAGGAGCAAGCCAGGCTCAAAATGAATTGGGCTAAGGTTTCAAATCCAAAATGAGCTAGCCATTGTGAAAGTGAATTCCATGGATGAAGCATATATTAAGATGCATTAAAGGAGGAAGAGGAATTAAATCTAGGAAAGACTAAGAGAAATAAAATGGGCAATGAAATCTCTTTAAAGGGAAGATAATGAGTAAAGAAAAGAAACAAATTATGACTTCAAAACAAGGGGAGGTTTTAGAAATAGAGGTTGTGGTGGTAGACACTCTTTGAAGGGAGGTTATGTATTGACTTACAGGGAGCAAGAAAATGCATCAAACAACTATTTTCCATTAGAAGTGAAGGCCTTCTATAAGCAGCATAAGGATATATATTTTGATATCATGTCTACTAGATTTCCTCCATTGAGAAATATCACCCAGCACACAGGTGATGGATCTCAAGTAGGAAGTCTTCCAGATCTATCCCATCATAGATCAAGTCTAGTGAAAAATGAGGATTTGAATAAACAAGTGGTGGATTTGTTGAACTAGCCTAAAAACGGATGGAGAATATGCATGGATTGGAGAGCCATCAACATAATAACCATCAAGTATAGGTTTACATTACCCAAAATGGATAATATCATGGACTGTTTAAGTGAAGCTTGTTATTTTTTTAAAATAGTTTTTATAAGTAGACATCACCATATATTAATAAGAGAAGGTAATGAATGGAAAACAATATTTAAAAAACATAAGGATTGTACAAATCATTCGTGATACCATTTAAGTTGAAATTTAATGCTCCAAGTAGTTTCATAAGATGGACGACAGAGATGTTGAGGCATTTCTTAGGGATGTTTGTGATTCTATCGTAATGTTTTTTATCTTAAGAAAGAAAAAACAAGAGCACTTGCATCATGTGAACATTGAAAAGGTTGGAAGAAGAGTAGCTAGTTGCAAGTCAATTTGAAGAAGAATTATTTCATGAAAAAACTTGTGTACTTGGTATTTGAAGTAATCAAAGACTTCAATGAATATGATGAATATTTTGGAGAGGTATGGAAGGTTTGCAAGGAGATTATTGATTAGTAGGACAACCTATTTGGACTACTTCTTGGAAGATCTATTTTTTTTCAAGGGAAAACAACTATGCATTCCCAAATTATCTAAGAGAAATAGTTTGATTAAAGAGTGGCATGGTCCAGGATTGAGTTGACACTTTGATCGTAAAAAAAACTCAAGGTGTTGTTGGAGGAAAGATATTAATATGACTGGGCTAATTTTAAGTTGGATTCGATCAAATATGTTAAGAGATGCAGAATATGTAAGTTATCAAAGGGAAGAAGTCAGGCTACTATTATGTACACTATTTTTCTTTTCCTGAAGGAACCGTGGGGGTATTTTTCCATGTATTTGATTTCAAGTTTACATTACACTCCAATATGTAATGATTTCAGGTTTACTTTACACTCAAAGATGTGATGATTTCATAATTTTAGTGATTGATAGATTCTTTAAAATGGCTTGTTTCATGCCATGCATAAAGACTAATGATGCATCTAAAGTTGTTGTTGTTTTTTAAGGAAATTATGAGATTACATGGATTTCTGCAGGATATCACATCATATAGAGACTCCAAGTTTTGAAAACCATTTTTGGCAAACTCTTTGGAAAATAATGGGAACAAAGTTGCAATACAGTGTATGGGTAAACTGAGTTGTGGATAAGAGTTTGGGAAATTTATTAATATGTCTTGCATGGAACAGTATTGGACAATGGGATTTGATATTTCCACAGGTTGAGTTTGCATTCAATAACTCAGTCAACCAGTCTACAGGACTAAACCCATTCCATATTGTATATGGGAGGAGTCCCAAAGGATTGATAGATTTAGTGGAGATGCTGAACATAAGTGACGATGTTGATGCATTTTCTGAACAGATGCAAGGATTACATGAACAGGTTATGGAGTGACATCAAGCAACCAACCAAGTTATAGAGATAAAGAAGATGAATCCATAAGAAAGAGATCATTTTAAGTACATAAAGATGTAATGGTGCATTTGAGGAAAGAAATGTTTTCTGCTAAAACATATAACATAGTGAAGTACAAGATCATTAGTCCCTGCAAAATCATAAGAAATCCCTATGGTAATGCTTATGAAGTTGAACTGCTAGAAGATATGAATATCTCTAATATTTATTTTTGATGTTGCATATTTATAAGAATTTAATTTAGGTGAAGAAGAATGGGAGCTAGTTAGAGACTGGAGATCATATCCTCTAGTGAAAGAACCATAGGAAATTGTTGAAGTGCTAGATGCATGAATTACTACCACCAGAAGATGAAGTTTCCAACAATATTTAGCGTGATGGAAAGAAAAAGGACCATAGGAAACCACTTATATATTAGAAGCTGCATATGGTTGGTTTTGTTCATCAAATTCCACTTCTAGCTGAGCTAGAAAATGATAAAATGCATTTTCTTAGAATGAGAGAATCATGCAGAGCATATGATTCAAGCCCCACTATAATTCGTTGACCATGAAGAGACTAAAAAGTAGTCTTACCATATCCTCATATAAAAGGAATAATCAGTTGTGTAATTGATCTTTGAGTGCAACACGAACCGTTTGAAAATATAAAAAAGAATTGTAAGAGACTAAAATTAGTGTTACCGTATCCTCATTAATGAGGAATAATTAGTTGAGAAATCTATCTGTAAGTGCATCACCAACTGTAAAAAATAGAAAAGAACTATTTTAGAGGGTATCTTTAGTAAGTTATAATATTGTTGTGCACTGTGACAGTTGTCTTTTTCGTTGTTTTGTAGGCAACTCCTTCTTGCGCCATCATTAGAATACCCACCAATTTTTTTTAAGGGATAACAAACTTATTACACAAAAAGGACAATTTAATTTAAGATTAGATAAAATAGAGCTCCTAGAGTATGTTAGAAAAATATGAAGAATTTGCAGCGATTAGTCCACCTTGGGTGGATTTCACACAAATATTAAAAGAGAAACATAATGGCCCAAATAAATACCTTGATGTGTTGACAATTACACTCGTGTAAGAACAAAATCAACAATTGAAAATTTCAATCCTTTCTTTTTACGTTTTTCAAGAAACCAAACATCATGAATGAATTTATACACTGTAAAACATCAAATGATAACAAAATAAACATCAATAACAAAGTTTGTAAATCATACCAACACATCTAATCCCATAAAACCTGCAAAAGAAGTTACAATAGAAGGACTGGAAAGTGTGAGTTCTCCCAAACGTCCCACCATCATAACATATATTGCCTACAAGGAATATTGAAACATATTCACTCCAATCATCGGTCCTGCTAACCAACATAGATTTTTTACTTCCTCCCACAAACCCAAATCAAGGACACACTAAGTCTATTTTACCCAAATCGAGGATGGACTAAGACCAGTTTACCCAAATATCCATAAATCATGGGGTGAAGTACCAAAATTTTAAGCTATCATCCATAAATCGAGGCGAAATGTCTCCTCTTCTCCTCCAAAACTGAAAAATTTCAGCGATTTGAGTGTTATTCACTTCCATTACCTAAGAAATACAGGTAGATGTCAAGATTTTCTAGTCGGTTTTTAAAAATGGCCCCCAAAAGTCAAAATCTCATGACTTTTTTTATGGGGGGGTGAGATTTAAGAACTACCCCCAAATACCTTTTTTTTTTCGGGGGGGGGGGTTGGTTAGCAAAACGGCCTCAAAAAGGGTGATTTGTTGTAGTGATTTGGTCAAACTATACTAGTGTCATATTAGGAAGTACTTGTTTCAGTTTGTTTGTTTATAGTATTGATATATAAGTCCTAATCAATTATTGACGTTGACGACTACTCCTCAAAAGTAAATATGTTTTGAGAGTTAGGGAGAAAATTACGAACATGTGTGAGAGAGAAAAAATAGATGGGAGATCAAATAAGTCAAGTATATATACAACCAATGAAGAGATTAACCCTAGAATGTGCTTGGCCACTAAGCCCGTTCGTACCCTCTTGGCTATCAAAATGTTCATTTTACTCGATCCCAAACCCAGTTTTTTGTCACAAATAATTTACAAAATTTATTTACTGAAAAAACATTGAGATCCTAACTAATTATGTGGCAAGAAAACACATGAAATCACAGTCACATTTGACATATATTTACCCTGGAAATCCCCAACTAGAAAAAGACCAACAAAAAGTTGATTTTATTACCTATAAAATCCTAGGCTCTCTTCTTGGGATAATGGCCCATTGAGGAAAACTTATAATGACAAAATGTTAGCTTTAAAGCACAAGATCATCCATTCGATCTTTCTAGTTGCTAACCTTAGTTGCCCCATGCTAGTTTTTTCTAACCCTACCCTTGCACTTGCACACTTGGTTGAAAGTTATTCTCTAACCACTCAATGATATCTCACTCACTTTTTGTGTAACCTCTTCTCACCTAGATTTCCTTTAATAACATTACAATATGCAAATACCTCAAGGTCCAATTCCACGGGATACCAAATACCGTGGGAACTCTATATCATTTACATAAAGTAATTACAAAAGTACATTCACTTTAATAGTTCACTTTCATAAATTGGATATCCTATGTCTGAGAGTCATTAAATGACACCTTCCACCTATCATAGACTGTCCATGTGGAAGTACCTATCTGATGCTACAAAAATCAACACAAAAACCATATAGCTCATACCTATCTACCCTCATGGTGCCAAAATTAGGTTCTCAAATGACCGATTTTGAAAAACTCATTGCACTAGTTTCCTCTATGTTGATACCTAAAATTTTATTGATCCATTTCATGGGTTTAATCCTATAAAAAGCATAATTGCAAGCATACTTTACACCATACTGTCAATATATTTCCATAATTCCATTAAAAGGATGACTATAGAATTGATAGATATCATGTTTCATTAGAGATGAGAGTGAACGCGGAGGTTTATAAATTAATCAATAGGGGCAATGTGACAATCCTTTTAGCTGGAGGATGGACATGTGTCGTTGGTCTAGTCCTCTCCTTAGGACCTGCGACATGTCGTCATATTTTCCTTCTGTCTAAAGACCACCCAATCTGGGGTACTAGTTTGGTATGGTTGGTAGAAATAATGAAGTAACATTTTTTTGAATGAAAAGTAGTAAGAAAACAGGATGAAATATTGTCTACATTCGGTTGAGATAATATCATTTGGGTAATGGTTGGAAATATCTTGTCTCACCCTTGAACACTTACAAGAGTGATATTATTGGTACCTTGTCAACATCAATTAAGACCAACAAAAGGGCAAACATTTCACAAACAAGATTTGAACTTAGTGAGGTGGATAAACAACTTCTCATTTTAATCACATAAGCTAAGATGCAATTAACATGATTACAAAGAAAGTTATTTTATATTGGCCAAAATTAATATCATACAAAGAGATGCTTTACTACCATGGAAAATATTAATATGAAAATTGAAAATATGAGAGACTCTCATAATGTTCTCTAAATATTAATTAAAAAATAAAATAAAAAATTATCATACAATGTTTACTCTAAAATAAACCATTTTACTAATTAAATATTCATTAATTAAAATACCTGATTTTCTTAACAAATGACCGAAATATGTTACATTTTAAGACTTTCTAGAATCACAACACCATAATCTTATCTCAAAAGATTTAAGTAATTGTAATATGGAATGGAGATCTTATTTTATGGGCTACCTCTATATTACACTAAGCCTTGTTACCATGATCACTCTTAAAATATTTTTGTAATTTTGCAAATTGTATTGTTAGAGAATCAAAGTTCTGACTTCAATACTCAATATTACAAATCCTATATCAATAAATATTAAAAATATATACATTAGAATTTTATTTAAAATATTAAATATATTTTTTATATCTTCTTTTATTAACATGATTTTTATAAACATAATAATTGCTTTTCTATCTTTTTGTTTTAGCCAATGGATACCATTTTTATAAAAAGATTCTAAAATGTTTCCTTTTACACTTCAAAAAAAACAATTTGACAATTTGTATTTTAACAAAAGTATATCATCTAAATTTCAAAGATTCTGTTGGATACCATTTTTATAGAAAGATTCTACAATGTTTCCTTTTACACTTGGAAAAAAAGAATTTGAAAATTTGTATTTTAACAAAAACATATTATCTAAATTTCAATAAATTAAAACAAAATATATAATCTATATTTCAATAAATAAAAATTCTCATTAAACTTTTCTTACTTTTTAAAGCTTTTCTAGTTTTCTTTTTTAAACTTTGTATTGTTTCCTTATGCTTTATGTTATTTCCTTTTTTAAGGTTTTTATCATTTTTCAGCTTTTAATGTCTTTTTATGCAGCTCGAGAGAACCAGCGATGGCAGGCGGGCAATCTCATTCTTCTTTTCAAACGACCATTCGCAGCATGCTTTGCTTGGGCGCAACTTCTCCACCAAGGGCATCAAGCAATTCCGCATTGTCGCTTCTCCACATTCTGCAATTTCTGGCATTTCGGCTTTCTTTCTGCATTCTGTTATTTCTGGCATTTCCGCGTTCTGCAATTTCTGACAGGCATTTCTGCAATTTCTGGCATTTGCGCAACTTCTCCTCTTTCCATGGCCATGGAAATTTTGATTGGCCGTCTTTTCATTGCGTTCACATTGAGGTTTAGGGTTTTATTTCGTTTCGTGCTTTCTACATGGATCGGATCAAGGTGTATGTGATGTGGAGTATGGAATGTTTTTATTGTTTCGTTTTATAGATATTAACGTCTAAATTCTTTGAAATGTGTAGGTGGGTCTATATTGATCATATGGCACATATTTGTTGGGCAGGTTGCAACAATGTCCAAAGCTGGACGATCATCAATCATTATGAGAACTCCCCAGAGAAACATGCAAAATGCACGCCTAGGATAAGGGTATCTAATCTCACCATTGGCTTATTTCTTTCAATTTCATGTATACATTCATTTGCAAACCTGATATACTAAGCCCTGACCTATCCTGGCCCTTTCTAAATTCATTTACAGATTTCTGGCATTCCCGCTTCTGATATACTAAGCCCTGACCTAGCCTGGAATTTGAGGCATTTCCACTTCTGCAATTTCTTGTATTTTCGTAACCTCTCCTCTTTCCATGGCCATGGAAATTTGGATTGGCGGTCTTTTCATTTCGTTTACATTGATGTTTATGGTTTTCTTTTGTTTAGTGCTTTCTTGATGAATCGGATCAAGGTGTATGGAATGCGGAGTATGCAATGGTTTTATTGTTTCTTTTGTTGCCCCACATTCCCATCAGAGATAGAAACATATGCATTTATTCAACAGTAGCAGCAAAGTCTGCTCTGCTCTGTCATATGAGAAAAGATTTGATTCTCTGCACTTCTCCGCCATATGTAAATGTTGTCGAGTAATGCTTATGGTTTTCTTTAGTTTCGTGCTTTCTAAATGGATCGGATCAATAGTTTTATTGTTTCTTTTGATGCCCCATGTTCCATTAGAGATAGAAACCTATGCATTCATTCATTCAACAGCAGCAGCATTGTCTACTCATCACAGATACAAACCTATGCATTCATTCAGTAGCAGCAGCACTGTCTGCTCTGCTCTGCCATATGAGAGAACGTCTGATTGCTCTGCTCTGCGCTGCCATATGTAAATGCTATCAAGTAATGCATTATTTTTAATTCATTTCTTTTAAGATTGTCTTCAAAGAATGAAATATGTTAATTCATTGCCAGTTGGAGAATGTAATATTTTCTGTTTATGGGTATAGGTCTATATGTTAATCATTTTTTCTTGAAGAGCATAGGGCTTAATATATTTCTCTATTAGTACTTTTACATTAAAGCAATTCGTGTATTTTTTTTTTTGAGTATGACAAAAGGTTGTATATTTTTTTAATTTTTTGTAAAACTTACCAGAGGAGTGTAGGCCAAAAGCTTGTATTTTTTTTAATTATTTGTAAAGTATTCCCCAAAAAAAATTGTATATTTTTTATTGGTTTACATTAAGGCAATTCTTGTATTTTTTTTCTTCAGTATGTCAAAAGGTTGTATATTTTTTTAATTTATTGTAAAACATGTCACAAGAGTGTAGGCCAAAAGCTTGTATTTTTTTTTAATTATTTGTAAAGTATTCCAAAAAAAAATTTTATATATTTTTAATTGGTTTGTAAAGTATGTCAATAGTTTTAATTATTTTTGGGTATTAATTAGTTTAGAGACTGCAATAATAATTTGAGTTTTTAATCCTAGTGGGAGGGAGGGAGGGAGGGGAGAGGGAGGAGGAGGAGGAAGAAGAGGTAGAGTGGAGGATAGAGGGAGGAGGAAAGGAGGGGGCATGTGAGGAGGAGGAGAAGGGAGGTGGTGTGGGAGGGAGAGCGGAAGAGGAGGATGGAAGCCGGGGGGTGTAGAAGGAGGAGGGAGGGAAAAAGAGAGAGAGAGAGAGAGAGAGAGAGAGAGAGAGAGAGAGAGAG